>JBBGZY010003008.1:0-330049 GCA_037952925.1 Lithobates clamitans | reverse complement strand
CTCTCGTGTGTTGTCTCTCTCTCTCTCTCTCTCTCGTGTGTTGTCTCTCTCTCTCTCTCAATATATATCTATAGATCAGTGTTTCTCAACTCCAGTCCTCAAGGCGCCCCAACAGGTCATGTTTTCAGGCTTACCATTATTTTGCACAGGTGATTTGATCAGTTTCACTGCTTTAGTAATTACCACAGCCATTTCATCTGAGGGAAATCCTGAAAACATGACCTGTTGGGGCACCTTGAGGACTGGATTTGAAAAACACTGCTATAGATAGATAGAAACACACACTAATGCTGTAAAGCAAGAATGCTTTCGTAAATTTTCATTGTATTTTGTAAATTAAAAATAAGCAAACAAAAGACAAATCTAAATCGAATCAATATTTGGTGTGACTACCGTTTGGCTTCAAACCAGCATCGATTTTTGCACGCTTTGCACTCTAGCAAAAGGTCTGGGATTTTGTAGGATTGGAGTCAGGTGTATGATTAACTAATTATATCAAGCAGGTGTTAATGATCATCAATTTAATATGTAGGTTGAAGCACAACGATTAACTGAAAAAGAAACAGCTGTGTAGGAGGCTTGAAACTGGGTAGGGAACAGCCAAACTCTGCTACTAAGGTGAGTTGGTGGAAGACACAGTTTCGTGTCACAGGTCATACACCATGGCAAGACTGAGCACAGCAACAAGACACAAGGTAGTTATACTGCATCAGCAAGGTCTCTCCCCGGCAAAAATTTCAAAGCAGGCTGGGGTTTCAAGATGTGCTGTGCAAGCTCTTTTGAAGAAGCACAAAGAAACAGGCAACAATGAGGACCATAGACACAGTGATCGGCCAAGAACACTTAATGCAGCAGATGAAAGACACATCATGCTCACTTCCCTTCCACATCAGAACATGTCTAGCAGTGTCATCAGCACAGAACTGACAAAAACCAGTGGGACCCAGGTACCCCAATCTCCTATCCAGGGAAGTCTGGCCAGAAGTGGTCACCATGGAAGAATTGCGGCCAAAAAGCCATACCTCTGACGTGGAAACAAGGCTAAGCAACTCAACTATGCATTAAAACATAGGAACTGGGGTGCAGAAAAATGGCAGCAGGTGCTCTGGGCTGGTGATGAGTCAATATGTGAAATATTTGACTGTAGCAGGAGGCTGGTTGTTGGCGAAGGGCTGGAGAGCGGTGCAGTAATGAGTGTCTGCAGGCAACTGTGAAGCACGGTGGAGGTTCCATGCAAGTTCGGGGCTGCATTTCTGCAAATAGAGTTGGAGATTTGGTCAGGATCAATGGTGTCCTCAATGCTGAGAAATGCAGACAGATACTTATCCATCACGCCATACCAACAGGGAGGCGTGTGATTGGCGCCAAATTTATTCTGCAACAGGGCATCAACCCCAAACTTACAGCCAATGTCATTAAGAACTATCTTTAATGTAAAAATAGAACAAGGAGTCCTGGAAGTGATGGTTTGGACCCCCACAGAGCCCTGATCTCACCATCATGGAGTCCTTCTGGGATGACATGAAGAGACAGAAGGGTTTGAGGCAGCCGACATCCACAGAACATCTGTGGTAAGTTCTCCAAAATGTTTGGAACAACCTACCTTCCGAGTTCCTTCAAAAACTGTGTGCAAGTCTACCGAGAAGAATTGATGATGGTTTTAAGGCAAATGGCGGTCACACCAAATCTTGATTGGCTTTGGATTGCTTTTCTCTTTATTTACTTTCCATTTTGTTAATTGATGAAAATAAACTATAAACTATTGACACTTTGATTTCTAAAAGCATTCTTCATTTACACCACTTTTCTCACGCCTGCCTAAAACTTTTGCACAGTAAAGTACATAAACCGGAGACATCAGGTTCACATTACAGTTTGTCTCTTCTTCTTTCTTTCAAGCTCCTCTTTCAGCTGTCAGTTTGTAAAAAATGTTGGTGCAACCTACGTTCGTGTAATGTACAGTAGTGATGGTCATCTCCATCGATGCGCACACTACTACGTGTTATCGCACTAGAGCAGTGGTTCTCAACCGGGCTTCCGCGAGATGTCCCCAGGGGTTCCACGAGAAGTCCCCAGGGGTTCCACGAGAAGTCCCCAGGGGTTCCGCGAGGGGTCCCCAGGGGTTCCGCGAGAGGTCCCCAAGGGTTCCACGAGAAGTCCCCAGGGGTTCCGCGAGAGGTCCCCAGGGGTTCCACGAGAAGTCCCCAGGGGTTCCGCGAGAGGTCCCCAGGGGTTCCGCAGCGATCTGACTGTCAGTCGCAGGCAGCTGACAGGAGGATCACACAGATACAGGCAGAGATAGGCAGGGAAGCGGCTAGCATCCTATTGGCTGTAGCACGCTGTTGCCCGCGGCCCCTCCTCCCCTCCTGTCCTTCCTGAGTGGTTGTATGTGACATCATCTGGGGTGGACGGGATAGGAGGGGCCGGGGGGGAGAAGACAGCGCGCCACTGGAGGAGATATAAAATGAGTTCTGAAGCCAGAAGAAGAAAGCCGGGACTGAAGTGTGCCCAGCTGTGTCCCCCCACAATGTGCCCATCAGTCTGTCCCATGTCATGTCCCCTATTCCACGTAAAGTGCCCTGTCCCATGTAATGTGCCCTGTCATGTACCCTACCCCACATAATGTGCCCTGTCCCATGTAATGTGCCCTGTCATGTACCCCGTCCCATGTAATGTCCCCTGTCATGTGCCCTGCCCCATTTAATGTCCCCTGTCATGTCTCCTGTCCTATGTAATGTGGCCTGCGCCATGTAATGTCCCCTGCCATGTGCCCTGCCCCATGTAATGTGCTCTGCTCCATGTAATGTGCCCTGTCATGTCCCCTGTCCCATCTAATATGCCCTGCCCCATGTAATGTGCCCTGTCATGTCCCCTGTCCCATGTAATGTCCCCTGTCATGTACCCTGTCCCATGTAATGTGCCCTGCCCCATGTAATGTGCCCTGTCATGTTCTCTGTCCCATGTAATGTCCCCTACCCCACGTAATGAGCCCTGTCCCATGTAATGTCCCCTGTCCCATGTAATGTGCCCTATCATGTGCCCTGTCCCATGTAATGTGCCCTGTCCCATGTATTGTCCCCTGTCATGTACCCTACCCCACGTAATGTGCACTGTCCCATGTAATGTCCCCTGTCATGAGCCCTGTCCCATGTAATGTGCACTGTCCCCTGTCATGTGCCCGGTCCCATGTAATGTCCCCTGTCATGTGCCCTATTCCATGTAATGTGCTCGGCCCCATGTAATGTCCCCTGTCATGTTTCCTGTTCCATGTAATGTGCTCTGCCCCATGTAATGTGCCCTGTCATGTCTCCTGTCCCTTGTAATGTCCCCCTGTCATGTGCTCTGCCTCTGCCCTATGTAATGTGCTCTGCTCCATGTAATGTCCCCTGTCATGTGCCCTGTCCCATGTAATGTCCCCTGCCCCATGTAATGTCCCCTGTCATGTGCCCTGTCCCATGTAATGTCCCCTGTCATGTGCCCTGTCCCATGTAATGTGCTCTGCTCCATGTAATGTCCCCTGTCATGTGCTCTGCCCCATGTAATGTGCTCTGCCCCATGTAATGTGCCCTGCCCCATGTAATGTCCCCTGTCATGTGCCCTGTCCCATGTAATGTGCTCTGCCCCATGTAATGTCCCCTGTCATGTGCCCTGCCCCCTGTAATGTGCTCTGCCCCATGTAATGTGCCCTGCCCCATGTAATGTGCCCTGTCCCATGTAATGTCCCCTGTCATGTGCCCTGTCCCATGTAATGTCCCCTGTCATGTGCCTTGTCCCATGTAATGTCCCATGTAATGTGCCCTGTCCCATGTAATGTCCCCTGTCATGTGCCTTGTCCCATGTAATGTCCCATGTAATGTGCTCTGTCCCATGTAATGTGCTCTGCTCCATGTAATGTGCCCTGTCCCATGTAATGTCCCCTGTCATGTGCCCTGTCCCATGTAATGTCCCCTGTCATGTCTCCTGTCCCATGTAATGTCCCCTGTCATGTGCCCTGTCCCATGTAATGTCCCCTGTCATGTGCCCTGTCCCATGTAATGTGCCATGTCCCATGTAATGTCCCCTGTCATGTGCCCTGTCCCATGTAATGTCCCCTGTCATGTGCCCTGTCCCATGTAATGTCCCCTATCATGTGCCCTGTCCCATGTAATGTGCCCCTGTCCCATGTAATGTCCCATGTCATGTGCCCTGTCCCATGTAATGTCCCCTGTCATGTGCCCTGTCCCATGTAATGTGCTCTGCTCCATGTAATGTCCCCTGCCCCATGTAATGTCCCCTGTCATGTGCCCTGTCCCATGTAATGTCCCCTGTCATGTGCCCTGTCCCATGTAATGTGCTCTGCTCCATGTAATGTCCCCTGCCCCATGTAATGTCCCATGTCATGTGCCCTGTCCCATGTAATGTCCCCTGTCATGTGCCCTGTCCCATGTAATGTGCTCTGCCCCATGTAATGTCCCCTGTAATGTGCTCTGCCCCATGTAATGTCCCCTGTCATGTGCCCTGTCCCATGTAATGTCCCCTGTCATGTGCCCTGTCCCATGTAATGTGCTCTGCCCCATGTAATGTCCCCTGTCATGTGCCCTGCCCCATGTAATGTCCCCTGTCATGTGCCCTGTCCCATGTAATGTCCCCTGTCATGTGCCCTGTCCCATGTAATGTGCTCTGCTCCATGTAATGTCCCCTGCCCCATGTAATGTCCCCTGTCATGTGCCCTGTCCCATGTAATGTCCCCTGTCATGTGCCTTGTCCCATGTAATGTCCCATGTAATGTGCCCTGTCCCATGTAATGTCCCCTGTCATGTGCCTTGTCCCATGTAATGTCCCCTGTCATGTGCCCTGTCCCATGTAATGTCCCCTGTCATGTGCCCTGTCCCATGCTCTGCCTCATGTAATGTCCCCTTAATTGGATCAGTTCTGCAGGAACAGAAAGCACAAGTTTTACATTTAAATAGGTACGCTTTAATATTCTTTTATTCAATGCTATTTCTACAAATAATTTTTGTTATTAACACCTCGCTGACCATACCAATGTTCCGTGAGCTGCAGATGTGAACATTATTTCAGGGGTTCCTCCAGATCTCAAACTTTTTGCCCCAGGGGTTCCTCAAGGTAAAAAGGTTTAGAAACACTGCACTGAGCGCACTGCCGAGAAACCTCCAGAAACCTACGAGGGGGGGGGGGGGCTAAGGTTTTCGACTCCCTAGAGGCCTCCACAGAGTTGAATCCGTCACTGATAACAGCCAGCATTGTCAGCGAACAAAGAATTTCCCTGTATTCCAATAATTACAATAATCTCTTTTTTTCTACAACGGAAAATCACCACGCCCACCGGTCAACGTCCACCCAACAGCCGCCTTCACCCCAGAGAAGCCTCAGAATCTTCACCGGAGCCGGAAGAATGGAGAATAACTTCAGCGTCTTTAACAAGCCAAAGGTAAGTGCAGATGGATCACCATGTTTATAACGATATTCCGCAATCAATCTTCTGACAGAGAATCTTTTGAGGACCACGTGACTAGGGTTGCCACCTCATCCCTTTAATACAGGACACACATTAATTACACGGGTTCTGTATCTGATTAAGGTGGTAATTAAACTCACTTGGTGCCTTATCTGCATTAAATCAGCCTCAGAACCTGTGTTGGCAACCCTACATGTGACTGATTCTCCACCAAACAATGTTTAGGGATCATCTGACCTAAATTTTTGGGGATTTTAGAGAAAATTTAGGAGGACCCACTATTTAACCGCTTCCGGACCAGCCTCTGCAGTTATACCCCCCCCCGCGAGCCGTCATATCTGTACGTCTGCTCTTTAAGACGCTTTAGCAGGCACGCGCGTGTCCGCAACGTGTCCCCGGAGCTGATGAACGTGCCCGGCGGCAGGGCTGGACTGGGACAAAAATTTGGCCCTGGACTTCATCCAGACCGGCCCACTTTACTCCAAACACCTGGTGTTGGCGCTTCAATCTTCTCGGCACCATGGTTCATATGGTGTCAGGATGATTGAAGCGCATTATTTCTATTATTACATTGTAATATAACATGAAATAGTTCAACTCACCATAATGCAGAATCAGTGGGAGCCTTAAGTGTGTCACCTGCCACCTCACTTGCCACATCGCCTGCCACCAGATGCAGTGTTTCACTTGCCACGTCACTTGTCAGCAGAGGCAGCTTGTCATTTGCCACGTTGCCTGCCACCAGATGCAGTGTTTCACTTGCCACGGCACTTGTCAGCAGAAGCAGCTTGTCACTTGCCACATCGCCTGCCACCAGATGCTGCATGTCATTTGCCACGTTACCTGCCACCAGATGCAGAATGTCACTTGCCACGTCACTTGTCAGCAGAGGCAGCTTGTCATTTGCCACGTTGCCTGCCACCAGATGCAGAATGTCATTTGCCACGTCACTTGTCAGCAAAGGCAGCTTGTCATTTGCCGCGTCGCCTGGCACCAGGTGCTGCATGTCACTTGCCACGTCACCTGCCACCAAATTCCGCATGTCACTTGCCACGTTACATGCCACCAGATGCAAAACGTCACTTGCCACGTCACTTGTCAGCAGAGGCAGCTTGTCACTTGCCACGTTGCCTGCCACCAGATGCTGCATGTCACTTGCCACATTGCCTGCCACCAGGTGCTGCATGTCACTTGCCACCAGATGCCACATGTCACGTGCCATGTTACCTGCCACCAGATGCAAAACGTCACCTGCCACGTCATTTGTCAGCAGAGGCAGCTTGTCACTTGCCACGTCACCTGCCACCAGATGCCGCATATCACTTGCCCCGTCGCCTGTATCCTGCCAAGTCACTTGTCACCAGATGGCAGATGCAGTGCTACTACATGACTTGATGGGCACCTCCAACCCAGCTCTGTAACCCCCCCCAACACACAACGTGACAGGGGAGGAGAGAGAGATACACAGCGCCAATTGTAGCATTAAAACAACTTGTATTCCACTTAAAGAACGTTACTGACAAAGTTAGTAGGGTGGAAAGGCATTGAGACACTGTGATATGAGTTAGGAGCCGCCACCGGGAACCGAACGGGCCAGTAGATGGAGAGCATCGGTGTATACTACTACTTCCTGGTAGCGGTGGAACGCATGATGGGGCGGACGTGATGTCATCATCCGGAAATGATGCAAGATGTGGGAGGTGACGCATCCTTCAGGCCATCCTTGCTCCGCCACCAGGAAGTAGTAGTACACACCGATGCGCTCTGCATCTACTGGCCCGATCGGTTCCCGGTGGCCGCTCCTAATTCAAATTGTTGACAAGCCTGGATTCTTGCCAGTGTTTCAATGCCTTTCACCCTACTTTGTCAGTAACGTTTTTTAAGTGGATTAAAAGTTGTTTTAATGCTACATTTGGCGCTATGTATCTCTCCTTCCCTGTCTCTGAAACTGGCCCACTGAGCCATCGGCCCACCGGGAATCTCCCGGTAGTCCCGATGGCCAGTCCATCCCTGCCCGGCGGGCACAATGCCCTCCGGGCACCCGCGATTGCTCGTGACAGTGCGAGAACCCAGGATCTGTGTATGTAAACACACAAATCCCAGGTTCTCTCAGGGGAGTAGAGACAGATCGTGTGCTCCTCCTAAGTAGGAACAACGATCGGTCTCCTTCCCTAGTCAGTCCCCCCTCCCCCCCCACAGGTAGAACACACACTAGGGAACACAGTTAACCCTTTGATTGCCCCCTTCCCTGTCAATGACATTTATACAGTAATCAGTGGCTATTTTTAGCTCTGATCGCTGTATAAATGTCACTGGTCCCAAAAAAGTGTCCGATCTGTTTGCCGCAATGTCGCAGTCCTGATAAAAAAAAAAAAAATCACCGCCATTACTAGTAAAAAAAAATAAATAATAAAAATGCCATAAATCTATCCCCTATTTTGTAGACGCTATAACTTTTGCCCTCAATATACGTGTTTTTTTTGTTTTTTTTTTACCAAAAATATGTAGAAGAATACATATCTGCCTAAACTAAGGAAAAAATACATTTTTTTTTAAATTGGGATATTTATTATAGCAACAAGTGCAAAATATTGTTGGTTTTTTTTTTCAAAATTGTCGCTCTTTTTTTGTTTATCACGCAAAAAATAAAAACTGCAGAGATGATCAAATAAAACCAAAAGAAAGCTCTATTTGTGGGGTGGGGGTGGGGGAAGGACATCAATTTTGTTTGGATACAACATCACATGACCGCGCAATTGACAGTTAAAGTGACACAGGGCCGTATCACAAAAAAAACGACCTGGGAGGGGGGGGGGGGGGGGGGGGGGGGGGGGGGGGAGGGGGGATGGGGTAAATTCTTCCAGGGCTGAAGTGGTTAAATGAATGTGGTATTAGAAACCTGTTGCTATTATGGCTACAGTTTAGGAAGAAGAAAAGCACATACGAGTCCCTCTTCCAATGTCCTTCTGCTAGATCTGATATAGAAATCTGCAAAAATAATTGTGCAATGTAAAGTGGTAATAAAGTGATAGACCAACACAAAGTGGCACATAATTGTGAAGTGGAAGGAAAATGATAAATGGTTTTCAACATTTTGTTCAAATAAATATGTGAAAAGTGTGGGGGGTACATTTGTATGGCGCCCCCCTGAGTCAATACTTTGTAGAACCTCCTTTCACTGCAATTACAGCTGCAAGTCTTTTTGGGGATGTCTCTATCAGCTTTGCACATCTAGAAGGTGACATTACTGCCCATTCTTCTTTGCAAAATATCTCAAGCTCTGTCAGATTGGATGGAGAGCGTCTGTGATCAGCAATTTTCAAGTCTTGTCACAGATTCTCAACTGGATTTAGGTCTGGAGTGTGACTGGGCCATTCTAACACATGAATATGCTTTGATCTAAACCATTCCATTGTAGCTCTGGCTGTATGTTTCGGGTCGTTGTCCTGCTGGAAGGTGAACCTCCACCCCAGTCTCAGGTCTTTTGCAGACTGTAACAGGTTTTCTTCTAAGATTGCCCTGTATTTGGCTCCACCCATCTTCCCATAAATTCTGACCAGCTTCCCTGTCCCTGCTGAAGAAAAGCATCCCCACAACATGATGCTGCCACCACCATGTTTCACGGTGGGGATGGTGTGTTCAGGGTGATGTGCACACGATCGGTTTTCTCGTTGGAAAAAGATATGACGGCTTTTCCGACGGGATTCCGCTCAAGTTTGCCTTGCATACACATGGTCACGCAAAAGTTCGCTAAAATTACGGCCGTCAAGAACAACACTACGACGAGCCGAGAAAATGACGTTCAATGCTTCTACAGCGACTGCACTTTCAAGTACACTTGTAGTGGAAAGCGGATTTGCCTAAAATTTGGATTTGGCCAAAAAGTTACATTTTGGTCTCATCTGACCAGAGCACCTTCTTCCACATGTTTGTTGTGTCCCCCCACATGGCTTCTCACAAAATACAAATTGACTTCTTATAGTTTTCTTTCAACAATCTCTTTCTTCTTGTCACTCTTCCATAAAGGCCAGATTTGTGGAGTGCACGCCAAATGCCTCGTACACACGATCGCACATTCCGACAACAAAATCCATGTTTTTTTTTAGACGGATGTTGGCTCAAACTTGTCTTGCATACACACGGTCACACAAAGTTGGTCGGAATTTGCGAACGTCAAGAATGCGGTGACGCAACAACACGTACGTCGGCACTAGAAAGACGAAGTTCAATACCAAGTGCGCCGCCCTTTGGGCTCCTTCCGCTAATCTCGTGTTAGTAGAAGTTTGGCGACAGACGATTCGCGCTTTTCAGCCTCCTGCTTTTCCGATCGCTACTGCCCTTCGTATTTTGCTTGTGGGTTCGATAATTTATTGAAAAACCAAAAAGGAATCGCACTTACAATATTGCAGTCAATCATAAGTGATAAGTTGTAGCATGAAAACAGGTTGCGGTGTCTCCTCCAGCTGCGTTTCACCTCCTATGTCCATTTGTTAGCCCATCCAAAAACGTAATGACGTCAACGTCGCAGGCTCCTTCCTATGCGTTTCGTCACGATAGGACAATCCCCAGACAACGTCCTATCGTGACAAATTGCGTAGGGAGGAGCCTGCGAAGGTGACGTCATTACATTTTTGGATGGGCTAACAAACGGACATAGGAAGTAAAGCGCAGCTGATGGAGACAACGCGACCTGTTTTTATGCTACACCCTATCGCTTATGATTGACTGCAATTTTGTAAGTGCGATTCCTTTTTGGTTTGTAATAAATCATCTTTTATCTACATACTGCACTATGGAAGTTTTCTCGTTTTATGTTTCCATCTGAGAATTACCTGCTCATAGTTGCTGTTCCGGTACTGTGCCTTGGGTTTTGGGGAGACCAATTTCCCTGCGCTGAGCGAAACTGCTGTAATAGCAGCCATCGCCATCTGGTAAGCAGACTACTTTACTCACCTTGGGTGTGAAGTCACACAGAGGACATTCCTTAAAATCTTCTTTTCCTGCATTTTCACGGATGGGTGTCATTTCCTTGTTGATTCATGGACTGGAAATTTAATGGGACTTTTTTCTTTTATATACCTCACTTGTAGAACATTTTTCCACATATGTTTTGCTTGTCCAATATTGTTCACATGATTATTTTTCACATGATTATTTACCATTGATCTATGCTGGTATCCTAATGAGACTCTGCCTTAGTTTTCTTTGGTCTCATCCTGTTTTCGATTTAAGTTTTTTTTTTTTGGTTTCACCTGTTATTTTAGCGCTGCATCTTTTGTGTTTTTATTTATGGTTTTGGAGTTTTGATACTAGGCTTCTAGGTGCTGGCAGCTTTATTTTAATATTCTTTTTTTCAATACCCGCATATTATTTCTAGCGCAGCTTCGGCCTTAGGGCTTTTGTTTTTTTCATACACACGGCAGAACATTTTCAGCCAACAAACACGAACGTGGTGACGTACATGACGAACTACGTGGTTTTTCAGCTCTTTAGCGCCACCCTTTGGGCAACTTCTGCTAATGTTGTCTTATGGTTAGCGTTGCTTCCAAGCATGCGTGTTTTTGATTTTAGTCCAACGGATTTGTGTACACAAGATCGGATGATCCGACGTAACACATTTGTTATCGGGCAATTTGAGAGCATGCACAGCCAACATTTGTTGTCGGAAATTCCCGACAACAATTGTCCGATGGAGCATACAGACGGTCGGATTATCCGACAAAACACATCTATCGGAAAATTGATGTCGGAATATCCGATCATGTGTACGGGCCCTTAGAGGGGATTCACTTCCTATGTCCGTTTGTTAGCCCATCCAAAAACGTAATGACGTCACAGCAGGCTCCGCCCTACGCGTTTCGCCACGATGGGACAATCCACAGACGTCCTATCGTGACGAAACGCGTAGGGAGGAGCCTGCGACGGTGACGTCATTACGTTTTGGAATGGGCTAACAAACGGACATAGGAAGTGAAGCGCAGCTGATGGAGACACCGCGACACATTTGTTGTCGGACAATTTGAGAGCATGCACAGCCAACAGGCCTTTACAGGGGATTTCCTCTGATTTCCTGTCGTGTCTACAGGACAGAAACTGAAGAAAAATCTTATGAATGGGACAAAGATCTGATATGGGTAATACAATTCCCCTACTCTATTCAAAATGGAAAATTATTTTTGATACCACTGATCTTTTATCAACAAATCATAACAAAATTGATCATTGCCCTTCCGAATCAAGGGAAAGGAGGCACCCACCTTGCAGAGACAGAGAGAGGCTACAGCCAGCCCATAATCAGTAGACTTTTTTTTGTACATTTTGAAAATATTAACCATGCCGTCCTTTTATTTCTTTTACAGGTGGAGCTTCATATCCACCTGGATGCCTGCATAAGACCCGAAACGGTTTTGTACTTTGCCAGGTAAGTGCCCCCTGTGCTGGGGGGGTGTTTAATTCTTGTCTGTATTCTCCTCTATATCCCCCCCACCATTACACCCCCACCACCAGCCTGAACCGGAGATACAAGGCAGGATGGATCCATGCTTTCATGTTGTTTACACCAAATTCTGACCCCACCATCTGAATGTCGCAGCTGAAATCCAGACTCATCAGACCAGGCAACGTTTTTCTAATCTTCTATTGTCCAATTTTGGTGATCCTGTGCCAATTGTAGCCTCAGTTTCCTGTTCTTAGATGACAGGAGTGTAGTCTTCTGCTGCTGTAGCCCATCCGCTTCAAGGTTGGATGTGTTGTGCATTCAGAGATGGTATTCTGCATACCTTGGATGTAACGAGTGTTTATTTGAGTTACTGTTGCCTTTCTATCATCTGGAAACAGTCTGCCCATTCTCCTCTGACCTCAACAAGGCATTTTCCTCCACAAAACTGCCGCGCACTGGATATTTTCTCCTCCTTTTTTTTTTGGACCATTCTCTGTAATCCTGAGAGATGGTTGTGTGTGAAAAATCCCAGTAGATCAGCAGTTTTTAAAATACCCAGACCAGCCCGTCTGGCGTCACGTTCAAAGTCACTGAAAGTGGAGTTCCACCCCAAAGAAAAAACAAATTTATTATTATTGTGCTTAAAAAAAAAACATTTGGAGAAATTTTTTTTTTTTTACTCGCCTTTAAATGCCTGTTGCTAGGGGGTTCCTCGTAATCTGCCTCCTTCTGCGCCTGGGCTCCTGACGTCACTTCCCCTTGGCGCAGGAAGGGAGATCAGCTCTGCCCCTTCCTCTTGTCAATCATCTGGGACACATTACAGGTCTCAGATGATTGAGCAGCCAATCACAGCACGCTGCACTGCTCTTGCATGAGCAGTGGGTGCCCTGCTGTGAAGCCACAGCCGGGCGCCCACAGTTGCAATGCCTGTGCCGCCGAGAGGAGGGGAAGATGAGCGGAGCTTCGATCCCCCGCATCGCTGGACCCTGGACAGGTAAGTGTCCAACGGGAACGGGAAGCGACGTCATGACGTCACTTCCTGTTTACTCGACTGCCAATGGCGCCGGTTTAAAAAAATTATACAGTATTCACAATCGCCGAAAACGGCGATCTGAATACTTTGAAGTGCATAGGAGGGATCAGGGGTCTTTTAGACGCCCGATCCCTCCATAAAGAGTACCTGTCACCACCTATTACTGTCACAAAGGATGTTTACATTCCTTGTGACCGCAATAAAAGTATTCAAAACTTTTTTTTTTTTTTAAACACAATTTATAAATCTAAAAATAAATAAGAAAAAAAATGTTTTAAAGCGCCCCCGTCCCCGCGAGCTCGCGCAACAAAGAAAACGCATACGGATGTCGCGCCCGCATATGTAAACGGTGTTCAAATCACACATGTGAGGTATCGCCGCGATCGTCAGAGCGAGAGCAATATTTCCAGCACTAGACCTCCTCTGTAACTCTAACCTGGTAACCGCAAAAACTAATTTAAAGCGTCACCAATGGAGATTTTTAGGTACCGTAGTTTGTCACCATTCCACGAGTGCGTGCAATTATAAAGCGTGACATGTTTGGTATCTATTTACTCGGCGTAACATCATCTTTCACATTATACAAAAAAATTGGGCTAACTTTACTGTTTTTTTTTTTTTTTTTTAATTCATGAAAGTGTCCCTTTTCCCAAAAAGTTAGGTTTAAAACATTGCTGCACAAATACCGCGTGATATAAAATATTGCAACAATCGCCATTTTATTCTCCAGATTCTCTGCTAAATATATATATATATATATAATGTTTGGGGGTTCTAAGTAATTTTCTAGCAAAAAATACGGATTTTAACTTGTAAACACCAAATGTCAAATATAGGCTTAGTCATGAAAGGGTTATAAGCCAGCAGCTGCAGTATTTGGAGCTGCTTTAATTTTTTTTTTTTTTTTCATAATGGGAACTCCTCTTTAAATCCTTTTTCTTCTGCTTTCTGATGCTCAATCTGAACTTCAGCAAGTCGTCCTCACCACGTCTAGAGATCTATATGCATTGAGTTGCTTCCATGTGATTGGCTGATTAGCAATTGAACAGGTGTACCTAATAAAGTGGCCGGCGAGTGTATAACTTATCAAAAAAAAAAAAAAAAGAACATGTGCAAAATAAACCTATAAATAAATTAACCGGACGCCTAATAAATGAATGACATTGGTTTATTGCACACAGAGTGGAGTTTGCACTTTTATAATCTTTATTATTACTTATTAATCTCACACAATTAGCACGGTTTATTATTTGGTTCACACGGATGGATTTTTTTTTTCATATTGCACCTCAGTTACTGTTTGCGGATTTCGCATAAATGTACAGATGGATTTCATTTATTTACGGCTCCATTTTACATGTTATATTTGGCACAGGATTATCCATTATACAGGGAATAGAGATCAGCGCCGTTTAAAAAAAAATCTTCTAAAAGTATTTTGAATATCGGTAGATATACTAATAAAGCAGCTGGATTGGTGGGTTTTCCTACAGACATGTCATTTCTAATACAACTCTATCAGTGGCATTGCCTGGGTCAGCCAACCGATAACTAGTATAGAGAGGAGGGTGGAGCCTGTCATCTGTAGGTAGGTGGCCGATTAGACATTAGCCGGCATGTTGTGGTCTATCGGCTGCTATTGTGGGGGAATTATGGAGGTCTTACAATAATTGGCCAGCATGCTGGTTGATTTTCAAGGAAAATGCAACAGACAGAGATCACTTGTGGATCATCCGGTCTCCCTTGTTTACATGGCCCTCGGCACCCCCGTCCCTGATCAATGTCAACTGGCTTAGTACATCATTCAATGTCAGTTAGATGCAGTTACCTATCTTAGTACATCAGGCTGTTAGTTAGATGAAGTTACTCGGCTTAGTACATCAGGCTGTAAGTTAAAGTTACTCGGCTTAGTACATCAGGCTGTAAGTTAAAGTTACTCGGCTTAGTACATCAGGCTGTAAGTTAAAGTTACTCGGCTTAGTACATCAGGCTGTAAGTTAAAGTTACTCGGCTTAGTACATCAGGCTGTCAGATACAGTTACTACCTATCTTAGTACATCAGGCTATTAGTTAGATACAGTTACTCGGCTTAGTACATCAGGCTGTAAGTTAAAGTTACTCGGCTTAGTACATCAGGCTGTAAGTTAAAGTTACTCGGCTTAGTACATCAGGCTGTAAGTTAAAGTTACTCGGCTTAGTACATCAGGCTGTAAGTTAAAGTTACTCGGCTTAGTACATCAGGCTGTAAGTTAAAGTTACTCGGCTTAGTACATCAGGCTGTAAGTTAAAGTTACTCGGCTTAGTACATCAGGCTGTCAGATACAGTTACTCGGCTTAGTACATCAGGCTGTCAGATACAGTTACTCGGCTTAGTACATCAGGCTGTCAGATACAGTTACACGGCTTAGTACATCATTCAATGTCAGTTAGATGCAGTTACCTATCTTTTTTTTTTTTTTTTTTTTCTTCAATTATTTATCAATTTTTCATAACAAAAATATATCCCGCCAACAACATTCCATATTACAAATCACAATGTTATGTAAAAAATGTATCCCCCCCCACACCCCCCAACCCTCCAACCCACCCTGCCCTGCAGGAAACTGCTCACTGCGGTCACCCTTCGACTTGGTCTAACTGCACATCTAAAAGATTCCTGCCTTCCTATACCGTATTTGTAATCTCCTTTAGATAACTCCAGGTCTTTTTATAATTAATCCAGCATGCCCATTTCCCCGTGTGTTCCTCCTCTTCCTCCCGGTTCCACACCCTCTTCATCCATACCCTCAACGATGTATATTTCGTTTAGGCAGAGAAGCCAATCACGAATGTTAGGGCATGATGAATCCAGCCAGTTCAAAGCGATCTGTCTCCTGGCTACATCTAACATTATGGGGACCAGAGAGGATTTATATCTCCCTACCGGCTCCGAAGTCCCATGAAAGAGGCAGACCCATGGGTCCTCCCCTATAACTGTCCCAGAGATCTCCTTTTATAAGAGATAAAAATTTTTTTCCAAAATATCTTAATAATAGGGCACTCCCACCAAATATGGGCCACCGTTCCCAAGCTAGTGCGCCCCCTCCAGCAGGTATTAACCTTTAGTCCCGTCCATTTTACCTACCCTGTCTGAAATGGCATACCATCGCGCAAGGCATTTATAGTGAATTTCCGTTCTTTTTATGTCTAGTGATAGGTAATGAACCATCCTCAGAATTTTATCGATCAAAATTTTACTACTTTGTGATCCTAGTTCCTGTTCCCACTTTCTGATGTAGGGGGGCACCTCCAGTTCCGACTCCGCCCCCAATATCCTGTAGATTTGGGCTATAACCCGTCCTGTATGCTCCTTCGTACAGAGCAGCTCAAAAGGCCTGAGCTCTTCCACACTTCTGAGAGGTTTCGGTATTGTGGATAAAGTGAGAAAGCTGGAGGTACCTCCATCCATCTATCACCCGTAAGTCTGACTCACTCCTCAATTCAGTGAATGTGCAGATTCTCCCCTTACTTAAAAAATGTTTTAATTGAATAGAATCGTCTTTCAACCAATTCCCTCCCACCTCCCTCCTCCCAGGCTCAAAATATAAATTATTTTTCATATATATCAGTGGTGAGTTATGTGACCATTTATGCTGCGCGTGTATTCTGTCCCAATATTTAAAAGTGCTGTGCGTCAGTGAAGATGTGTTCGTGCTAAGTGCTCTGAATTTTGGGGGATTCCATAAAGAATGCCCCAGATTAGTGTTACTCAAAAAGTGCTCAATGTTGACCCAGCGCTTCTCCGACCCCGTTTTAACCCACTCAGTGACCCGTGAGATACTACAGATATACAGTTACCTATCTTAGTACATCAGGCTGTCAGTTAGATGCAGTTACTCGGCTTAGTAGAAAATTTGATGAAAAGGAACTAAAGTGGAACTGATCCTAGGGGCCTCTGCCACATCCCATAATGAAAGAGAGAAATAAAAACTGAGTACCCCAAAGGGATATTGCGGGCAGTGGATCAACAAGGATCAAAAGATTGTAGGTGCAGATAAAGTACAAAAAATTAAGTAAAAGTATCAAAATGTTATCGATACAAAATATACAAAACGCATACTGACATCTAAAAACATTGGTACAATGAGAGCAATTGGTGTCAGAATATAACTGCTAGAAAGCTGCAGGGAACCACAATAGGGGGCCAATAAATGGTCAAAGAGTAATAGTGGAACTGCAACAAAACACCCTACATGTTTCCGAAATATACAAAAAGACTCATCTCTTCTTATGGTGTGTACTTCCTTCCTCAGGGGTTTCAGAAAAGCAGATTATTGTATTTCTACAAAGAGAAAATACATGCATATATATATGGAAGTAAATGTATTTTACATCTGCATAAACAGTAGAGGAGATGGTAACATCGATTAGAAGGCTTAAATTCTCCAAAAAGGGCAGAAAAAAAAACATCAAAATAGATGCTAATCAAAAAGGCACTCACAAGACATCTGTTTCTCTATTGCAACAATAATGTACCCAGGGATGTTATGAGATGGAACGCCCGCGCCCATGGGTCCAGTGGATAAAGGCAATCCTCACAACTAAATCCAAGAGGATAGTGATTGTATAAAGACAGGAGGAACAGAAAGGCATAAATGGCGCCATTTATGCCTTTCTGTGGCGGTTCTCGTGAGCCCTGACCTGCTGACACAAGGCTAGCCCCTTTCAGAACCAAGGTTCCTCCTGTCTTTATACAATCACTATCCTCTGGGATCAAGTTGTGAGGATTGCCTTTATCCACTGGACCCATGGGCGCGGGAGTTCCATCCCATAACATCCCTGTGTACATTATTGTTCCAATAGAGAAACAGATGTCTTGTGAGTGCCTTTTTGATTAGCATCTATTTTGATTTTTTTTTTCTGCCCCTTTTTGGAGAATTTAAACCTTCTAATCAATGTTACCATCTCCTCTACTGTTTATACAGATGTAAAATACATTTACTTCCATATATATATGCATATATTTTCTCTTTTTAGAAATACAATAATCTGCTTTTCTGAAACCCCTGTGGAAGGAAGTACACACCATAAAAAGAAATGAGTCTTTTTGTGTATTTCTGAAACATGTAGGGTGTTTTGTTGCAGTTCCACTATTACACTTTGACCATTTATTGGCCCCCCTATTGTGGGTTCACTGCAGCATTCTAGCAGTTATATTCTGACACCAATTGCTCTCATTGTACCGATGTTTTTAGATGTCAGTCGTTTTGTATATTTTGTATTGATACAATTTTGATACTTTTACTTAATTTTTTGTACTTTATCTGCACCTACAATCTTTTGATCCTTGTTGATCCACAGCCCGCAATATCCCTTTGGGGTACTCAGTTTTTGTTTTACTCGGTTTAGTACATCAGGCTGTCAATTAGGCAGTTACTCAGCTTAGTACATCAGGCTGTCAGTTAGATAAAGTTCTCGGCTTAGTACATCTGGCTGTCAGATACAGTTACTCGGCTTAGTACATCATTCAATGTCAGTTAGATGCTGTTACCTATCTTAGTACATCAGGCTGTCAATTAGATGAAGTTACTCAGCTTAGTACATCAGGCTGTCAGTTAAAGTCACTCGGCTTAGTACATCAGGCTATTAGTTAGCTAAAGTTATTTGGCTTAGTACATCAGGCTGTTAGATGAAGTTACTCGGCTTAGTACATCAGGCTGTCAGATACAGTTACTCGGCTTAGTACATCATTCAATGTCAGTTAGATGCAGTTACCTATCTTAGTACATCAGGCTGTCAATTAAATGAAGTTACTCAGCTTAGTACATCAGGCTGTCAGTTGGATAAAGTTACTCGGCTTAGTACATCAGGCTATTAGTTAGCTAAAGTTATTTGGTTTAGTACATCAGGATGTCAGTTAGATGAATTTACTCGGCTTAGTACATCAGGCTGTTGGTTAGCTAAAGTTACTCGGCTTAGTACATCAGGCTGTCAGATACAGTTACTCGGCTTAGTACATCAGGCTGTCAGATGAAGATGCTCTGCTTTGTACATCCAGCTGTCAGTTGCAGTTTTTCATGTTAGTATATCAGGCTGGGTCAATTAGCTTAGTACATCAGGCTGTCCGATACTGTTACTCGGCTTAGTACATCAGGCTGTCAGATGCAGTTACTCGGCTTAGTACATCAGGCTGTCAGATGCAGTTACTCAGCTTAGTACATCAGGCTGTCAGATGCAGTTACTCAGCTTAGTACATCAGGCTGTCAGATGCAGTTACTCAGCTTAGTACATCAGGCTGTCAGATGCAGTTACTCAGCTTAGTACATCAGGCTGTCAGATGCAGTTACTCAGCTTAGCACATCAGGCTGTCAGATGCAGTTTCTTGGCTTAGTACATCAGGCTGGGTCAGTTGGGTGCAGTCACCTTATCTCGATACATCAGGCTGTGTCACTTAGGAGCAGTGGGTGCAGCGATGGGTTCGTAGGGACGTTACGGTAAATTTTACAATTTCCTGTTTTTATTATCAGGAAGAAACAGATGCAGTCAGCGCACTTCGAGAACCTGGAAAGCTTTCAGAAAAGCGTGACGTGTTCTTCCCCCGGGAGCCTCACGGAGTTCCTATCCAAGTTTCACATCTACATGCCGGCCGTGGTGTAAGTTTCCCTTTACACTTCCTGATCTCTGTGGGTTGTAGAGATCTCTCATATCTGAACTGATAATCAGTGTTTGCTTGTTTCCTCCATTTCCATCTTTTCTGGTATTCCTTGTCATAGTGAAAAGAGGAAGGTGACTCAAATCTAAAGCTGGCTGTACACTGTGCAATCTGATTGTACAATCTCCTACAGGTTTCACAAAAATATATAATATGAGAATAATCTTAAAGGTGAACTCCAGGACACAGAGGCTTTCATTTTAAATATTTTCTTGAAAATTCACAAAGGCTTTAAATCCCATCTGTGTGCACCAAATGCCTTTGCAGTCCCAGATACTACCTTGTAAAAGCAACTGTGACATCACATAGCCTGTGCAGAGAGCAGAGCTGTGGGAGGGGCCTAGCAGGCTCCAGCCACTACAGGCTGTCTGCAGAGGGCTATAGGAGGGGCGGAGACAAGACCAGTCACCCTGCACAAGAAGAGAGCAGAGCTGTGGGAGGGGCCCAGCAGGCTCCACCCCTACAGGCTGTCTGCAGAGGGCTATAGGAGGGGCAGAGACAAGACCAGTCACCCTGCACAAGAAGAGAGCAGAGCTGTGGGAGGGGCCCAGCAGGCTCCAGCCACTACAGGCTTTCTGCAGAGGGCTATAGGAGGGGCGGAGACAAGACCAGTCATCCTGCACAAGAAGAGAGAGCAGAGCTGTGGGAGGGGCCCAGCAGGCTCCACCCCTACAGGCTGTCTGCAGAGGGCTATAGGAGGGGCGGAGACAAGACCAGTCATCCTGCACAAGAAGAGAGAGAGCAGAGCTGTGGGAGGGGCCTAGCAGGCTCCAGCCACTACAGGCTTTCTGCAGAGGGCTATAGGAGGGGCGGAGACAAGACCAGTCACCCTGCACAAGAAGAGAGCAGAGCTGTGGGAGGGGCCCAGCAGGCTCCAGCCACTACAGGCTTTCTGCAGAGGGCTATAGGAGGGGCGGAGACAAGACCAGTCACCCTGCACAAGAAGAGAGAGAGCAGAGCTGTGGGAGGGGCCCAGCAGGCTCCACCCCTACAGGCTGTCTGCAGAGGGCTATAGGAGGGGCAGAGACAAGACCAGTCATCCTGCACAAGAAGAGAGAGCAGAGCTGTGGGAGGGGCCCAGCAGGCTCCACCCCTACAGGCTGTCTGCAGAGGGCTATAGGAGGGGCAGAGACAAGACCAGTCATCCTGCACAAGAAGAGAGAGCAGAGCTGTGGGAGGGGCCCAGCAGGCTCCACCCCTACAGGCTGTCTGCAGAGGGCTATAGGAGGGGCGGAGACAAGACCAGTCATCCTGCACAAGAAGAGAGAGAGCAGAGCTGTGGGAGGGGCCCAGCAGGCTCCACCCCTACAGGCTGTCTGCTGAGGGCTATAGGAGGGGCGGAGACAAGACCAGTCACCCTGCACAAGAAGAGAGAGCAGAGCTGTGGGAGGGGCCCAGCAGGCTCCACCCCTACAGGCTGTCTGCAGAGGGCTATAGGAGGGGCGGAGACAAGACCAGTCATCCTGCACAAGAAGAGAGAGAGCAGAGCTGTGGGAGGGGCCTAGCAGGCTCCACCCACTACAGGCTGTCTGCAGAGGGCTATAGGAGGGGCGGAGACAAGACCAGTCACCTTGCACAAGGGGAGAGAGAGAGCAGAGCTGTGGGAGGGGCCTAGCAGGCTCCACCCACTACAGGCTGTCTGCAGAGGGCTATAGGAGGGGCGGAGACAAGACCAGTCACCCTGCACCAGAAGGGAGAGCAGCTGTAAACGGTCTTTATTATGGGAAAGAAAAGTCTCACACTGGATCTGGAAGAAATACACAGAGTACACAGAGATGCAATTAAAAATACACATGAATTTTGGATTTAGACAATATTTGCTTATCCGCATTAAATACTCTATTCAATTTGTATGGAATCAGGCAGGCCATAATTGGTTGAAGATTTAATGGAGGTTGTACAATCAGATTGTATAGTTTATGACCAGCTTTACCAGTTGCCGACTGCCCCATAGCACTTCTACTGCTACAGGGCGGCCGCACTGCACAGGATCACATATATACTTGATCCTGCACTTCCGGGTATCGGGTGTGAGTGCTGACCACCAGCGGCTCACTCCCACTGTGATTCTACAGTGTGGGAGCTGATCAGCAGGTCTGGCGAACCCGGTGTCTGCCGTCACCCGCTGATCTTTCTGTACAGAGGTAGAACGGTAGTCTATGTAAACAAGGCAGAACGCTGTTCTGTCAGTGAGGAAGGCATGGATCCTGTGCTCCTGCAAGGCAGGGACAGGGCTCTTTGCTTTCCTCTAGTCAAAGCACCATTCCCACAGTGAGCAAGCACAACCTAGGCAGACAGTTAACCCTTTGATCACCTCTGATGTTTAACCCCTTCCCAGCCAGTGTCATTAGTACAGTGACAGTGCATATTTTTAGCACTGATCACTGTATCGGTGTCACTGGTCCCCAAAAAAAGCATCAAAAGTGTCACTTAGTTTCCAATTTGTCCGCCGCAATATTGCAGTCCTGCTATAAGTCGCTGATCACCGCCATTACTAGTAGAGAAAAAATAAATAAATAAAAATTCCATAAACATATCCCATAGTTTGTAGACGCTATAACTTCTGCGCAAACCAATCAATATACACCTATTTCACCAAAAACACGTAGCTGTCAGAGACAATGAATCAGACTGAGACAGAAGTACAGTTAAACCTCACTTGTTTAAAAATAATAAAAAAAGGTAAACAGAGTAAACTTAGTCAAAACATAGTCAGAGTTCAGGAACCGGAACGGATAGTCAGAAAATCAGACAACCCAAAACATCAGGGAGCCAGAGATGAGCGTAGTAGAACAGCAAGCAGGGTCTGGAGCCAGAAGAAATGTCAGCCAAGCAAGTCTTTAACAGGAACACAGGAGAGCGTCTCTAGAGATGTGACCAAGGCAAAGGCAGAGATCACCTGGGTAGGCAGGACTGACGAGCAGGATATCATCAACAGGTGAGTCACTGTGGAGAGATAGGAGCTGACAATTAGCTGACAGCTGAGTGGCCAGCTCAGAGAAGGAAGGGCTGAGCCAAGCCCTTACAGTAGCAGAATACATATTGGCCTAAATAGATGAAGAAACTTAGAGTTTTTAATTTTTTTTATTGGATATGTTTTATAGCACAAAGTAAAAAATATTGTTTTTTTTTCAAAATTGATGTTCTTAGTGTTATAAACATATCCCCTGAGGAAGCCCATGGTGGCGAAACATGTCGGGATAACTACATAACCGTCACCCTCTATATGATGAGATAACTTCCTCTTTGACTGCATACTATAAGACAAGTTGTTTTTGATGTCTATACCTGTTTAATAATAACAAACTTTTTAATCTTTTGTATTAATAAAATATTTTTATATATAAATTCTCTGTTTTCAATGTGTTGGCACCTAAAAAAAATCCCTCCAAAAAATCTCTTTGTATCTATTGAATATTCAGGGATGTTGGTGCCTTTTTGAACCTGTCACAAATCCATATCGCCACCCTTTCTCCTCCCATGTAGCAGAATACATATTGGCCTAAATTGATGAAGAAATTAGATTTTTTTTACATTTTTTTTTTGTTATTGGATGTGTTTTCTAGCAGAAAGTAAAAAATATTGTTTTCTTTTCAAAATTGTTGTTCTTTGTGTTATAAATATATACCCTCTGAGGAAGCCCACACTGGCGAAACATGTCGGGATAACTACATAACTGTCACCCTCTATGTGATAAGATAACTTCCTCTTTGACGGCATACTATAAGACAAGTTGTTTTTGATGTCTATACTTGTTTAATAATAACAAACTTTTTAATTCACCACCCTTTCTCCTCCATTTAGCAGAATATATATTGGCCTAAATTGGTGAAGAAATTTGATTTTTAAAAATGTTTTATTGGATGTGTTTTATGGTAGAAAGTAAAAAATATTGTTTTCTTTTCAAAACTGTTCTTTTTTTGTTTATAGCGCAAAAGATAAAAACTGCAGAGGTGAATAAATACCACCAAAAGAAAGCTCTATTTGTGGGGGAAAAAAGGACATAAATTTTATTTGGGTACAGCGTCGTACGACCGCGCAATTGTCAATTAAAGTAACACAATGCCGTATCGCAAAAAATGGCCTGGTCATAATGGGGGGTAAATCTCCCAGAGCTGAAGTGATTAAAGGAGTGTAACAGGGAAAGGGGAAAAAGAGCAATGATGACAAAACGATAACTAAAAGAAATGTTGCAGGACCATATTACAACATGTTGCATTAAAAAGCCTATGCTAAAACATCCAAGAAGATTCCGAGGGAACAGCAAAATGAATCTTCTTGGATGTTTTAGCATATGCTTTTTAATTGGAATGTATCTCATTTCAGATAGTGAGACTTGCTCTTTCCTTTCTTTTGTTACGTCTCTGAACCTTGATCATGTCCTGAAGAAGCCTCACGGCGAAACGCGTAGACGCACGAGGGCTTATTGTATTTACTGTATTTTCATGTTTTTTATCTTTTTGAACACTATGTTTATACTATGTACTTTTTTTCAATAAATGTTATAATTATTAGTTTTCGATTCTTCTCCATTGTTTTCATGCCTATAATGTCCAACCTTGTTTACTGTAATTAGTACCCCTCCCTGTGACAAAATGATAACATCAGGATAAAAGCAGCCTGATACAAACCCTGCAACTTAGGGGTGCCCTTGGTTGATCTGAACCCTAGAAAACCCCATGGTTTACACCCTTTCACATGAAGAAAACATTTTGTCTCATGTTTTTTTTTTTTTTTTTATACAATCTTTATTTAAACAGGTGAATAGCATACAGAGACAAGGTGACCATAGACAATTACCAATTTGTGCCATAGCCCGGCAAAAGGCTAAAACAGGCAGTCCCATGTCACCAATACAAAATACAGAAAGAAAGTAAAAAAAAAACAAATAAATAAAAGACAAAAACTATTACATATGCAGACTAGGGATCCGAAGTGTCGTTGGCAAATGGTGGCTAATTTTACGCCTAATGTCGCGTACACACGATCGGAATTTCCGACGGGAAATGTTCGATGTGAGCTTGTTGTCGGAAATTCCGACCGTGTGTAGGCTCCATCGGACATTTTCTATCGGAATTTCCGACAACAAATATTCTGAGAGCTGGTTCTCAAATTTTCTCGACAAAAAACTTTGTTTTCGGAAATTCCGATCGGGTGTACACAATTCCGACGCACAAAATTACACGCATGCTCGGAATCAAGCAGAAGAGCCGCACTGGCTATTGAACTTCATTTTTCTCGGCTCGTCGTACGTCTTGTACGTCACCGCGTTCTTGACATTCAGAATTTCCGACAAGATTTGTGTGACCGTGTGTATGCAAGACAAGTTTCAGCCAACATCCGTCGGAAAAGAATCCAAGGTTTGGTTGTCGGAATATCCGATCGTCTGTACGCGGCATAACGGTGTAAAGAAAAAAAAAAAAGAAGCTATATCAATCAGGGGGGTAATAGAAAGGGCGATAGAAACGTATGCCTAAAGTCAACGGCACAGCCCACAAAGTACTAGAAATCAACAAGTAGCGAAAATGAAGTACTAACAGGATCCCAGAAGCATTAAGATGGAAAACACCATATACATTTAAAAAGAAGCATAGGTCTGGTTCATGGTGCAACACCTAATAAAAAGGCACCTCATCCCTGGGTAATGATGAAACAAAAAGGAAGAAGTAAGGGGGATTTTTACGGTGCCAATCAAAATAATAGAGAGAGATACATAACAGCTTAAAATTAGTAAATTGAATTTTATTGTTGCACACAAATTTAATAAAAATACAAAATTCAGGAAGAGTTATTCACAATAATCATGGTTTTACAGTAGGTAGGTTCAAGCCAAAATGAATGAATATTGCACACTAGCCCAACATGTTTCGCTGATTGCTTCTTCAGGGGATGTGCAATTCAGAGAAAAATTGGCATAAGAAACCCACAAAAATCTCCACCAAAAACATAGGACAGCCGGATTCAAAAAATCTCTCCCAGACCTCCCATTTCATGGGAGATGGTCATATTTATGGTCATAGATGACAGAAGGATGAGATTAGGGTAGTATACATTTTTTAGAGTGCATAAAATGTGGAGCGATGTTCAAGCAACTTTCAACTACCCGCACGGTGTTAAATGCAGGAAGTGATACGATGTGACAGACGCTGCTCAATGAAGTCTTACCCTCCGGCTCTCTATGTATCTCTATTATTTTGATTGGCACCGTAAAAATCCCCCTTACTTCTTCCTTTTTTTTTTCACCATATACATTTATATGGGAAAACAAAATGCAAGAGGAAAATAGAATAAACAACTGAATAATTCCCTTCCCAATTGGACGCATACCCATACCACATCCTATACTAGAAACACTCATACCGACATGTTCTGCTTAACAAGAGAGGAATAATTCAATAGCATGCATTCAGGGCTGTCTTTAATATTGACTGGACCCCGGGCACACATTTTCTTGGGCCCTACTGAATCCACTTGTCAACTATTTTCAGGCAGTGTAGGCTCAAGGGGCAGCTGCTTTGGGCCCCACAACATTGATTTGGCCCCGGGCAACTGCCCCTTTTGCCCTGCCTTAAAGACGGCCCTGCATGCATTGGTTGACCAGTGGTCTCTGTCAGAGCTTTTTTTCCTCAGAGAATAGGTGCTGGAACTCCCACCTTCTGAGTCACTTCTTGTCTCTGCCCCCTACCCACCTCCGAGCAACATCTCTTGGTTCCACCCCCTACCCACCTCCCAGCACCGTCTCATTCAGAGAATACAAAGCCAAGTATGACTAAGTCATGCTATGCTAAAGTAATTTGTATGGAAATTGGTAATGATAACAAGAAAAGCAGTACAATAGATCCTCTTCAGCCAGCAGCAATATACCCCCCCAGCAACAAAAGGCCCCCCAGCAACATAGGACCCGTGCAACAAAATATCACCGCGGCAGCAAGACCAGATCTCCCAGCAGCCAGCATCAACAGACTCTCCAGCAGCCAGACCCCTCCATTAACAGTAGATCTCTTCCAGCAGCAGTTGATCCCCCAGCAACATAACCCCCCCAGCAATAATAGATCCCTCACCAGTAACAATAGACCTCCCCAGCAGCAATAGGCCACCACACAAAAACATATCCCCTCCAGCAACAATAGATCCCCCAGCAGCCAGCATCAGTAGACCCTCCAGGACACCCCAGCACCCCTTGCCATTAGATACATTCAGTGCTGGAGGTGCCAAAACTGCGTTCCCCTGCGTTCCCGCTGAAAAAAAGCCCTGGTCTCTGTAAAGCTAAGTAACCTGATCGAGGGGTCTGCTAAATGCCAATAAGGCAACACTCAGTTTCCTTCAATAAGCGGTAAAAAAACACCTTATACCCAACCATACTGTACTATTTCAGAACGTTTTTCCCTCTCCTTCCACAGTTTAGCCTGCAGTATAACTTTTTATATCTCCATAAAAGTAAATTTACAAAGTAATTCTGGATAGGAAATGGTTCTCCAGAACCCAGCAAAGCGCAAGAAATGAACCCATACATCCATGCAATTATAGTCACGGTTGTCA
Organism: Lithobates clamitans; assembly: GCA_037952925.1. Taxonomy (NCBI): domain Eukaryota; kingdom Metazoa; phylum Chordata; class Amphibia; order Anura; family Ranidae; genus Lithobates; species Lithobates clamitans. The sequence goes on along the minus strand of JBBGZY010003008.1, from coordinate 302,889 downwards.
CACCAGAATGATGAGATTCCTCCTGGAGGACATCAAAGCTTGGAAGAGCCACAGACCTCCCAGATTTCATTCAGGGAAGAAGTAGGAAACTCCATTGTGTGTTTTCTTGTCCAAAGAGCCTACAGAGACTCTGATGTGTCCTTCAAGTCTCTTTCACCAACAAAACATAAATGGGAGCTTTTTACTTACTATTGATGGGTACTTGTGGGAGTCACACTTATGTTCTGTGTGTAAACTTTACAAATCAGATTCCTTTATTTTCCCGTCCAGTGGTGACCGCGAAGCTGTGAAGAGAATTGCCTATGAATTCCTAGAAACAAAAGCTAAAGAAGGGGTGGTGTATGTGGAGGTCCGCTACAACCCTCATCTGTTTGCCAACTGCAATGTCCATCCCATCCAGTGGAACCAGAAAGAGTAAGTATTGGAAGGAGCGGGAACATCTAACCGAGCCTTTACCAATATTTTTAATATGGTGGAACCCTTGAAATAACTTTTGGTTCTCAGGGAACCTCGGCCTATAGGTGCTATATCTACAGCCTATGGTACATTAGTGGAGTGCTCGGAGAGAGAAAGCCTTGGTGGTCAGTAGAAGGAATGCCCCCCTTACAGATAGCTAAAAAGATGATTGGAGTCAGTGGTTGCATATCTGGGAGGTGACAAAAAAAAAAAAGGTTCCTGCACTACTTTTCTGCGACTTTGGTGCAATTTGAGTGCGATAGACTGCAATGTTAAATCACAGAAGTTGTAATAAAGTCATAAGGAAATCGCGGGCAAGTTCTGCAGCTGGCCCTCTTCCTAGCATCTTGTGCCCCCCCACAGGGGCAAAAAAACAGGGCCTGGTCGCAAGTGCAACCTTTGCGACCCTGGTAGTTCCACCTCTGTATCTATCTATTTATCGTTCTATCAACCCTAAAAGAAGTGCCAAGTGTTAAAGATAAAGGAAGAGTCTCAGGATCCCTAGAGAAGAATCCATGGTGGAGCAGCATTGTGTCCCAGGTAATAGATGAGCCCATAACCATCCACCCTTTGCAGCCAATCATAGTGCTGTTTTCTTTAGCTAGAAGGCTAAATACTAACAATGTATTAATAGCTCTATTTTCGCCTTGTAAATGTAGTTGTTCAAGTTTTCTTATATGGATGTGAGTAAATGTATAGTGTCTCTTGATCCTGCCAATTTCTGCTTCTTTAATAAAAGCTCCCAATTCTGCACAATGGTGGTCACTCAATGGTGCTTTCATCAAATCTTCCACAGCCAGTGCCCCCCTTGCTGATTGATTGACAGCTGCTGTGACCATTAGAAGATGAGAGTGGGACTGCCAATAAATGCTACTTGTGCTGGATAGCCATGGCATTTTAAATGTTGCCCAGAGTTCCTCTTTAGGTGTAACATAATGAAGAGACAAATAGCCACAGCATAATATAGTTGCAGAACTTATTATTGTATGGAAAGAACTCTGGATGTTGTAATATTTTGACAGAGGTGACCTCACGCCAGAGGAAGTTGTGGAACTCGTTAACGAGGGGCTGAAGGAAGGTGAAAGGGATTTCAACATCAAGGCAAAATCAATTTTGTGCTGCCTGAGACATATGCCAGGTAAGTCAGCTCGGGACATAAACCTGTACATGGGTGAAGCCTGACCCCACCAGAGGTGGGTCACCACAGACCGGGACCATAAGATCTTCAGCAGAAATGTTCTATTTGTGTTTTCTGCATGGGTGAGACCTGACCCCACCCATCCCCAGAGTGGGACACCACTGACAGGGACCTGACTCCACTCCATAGCAGGTCAACACTGACCGGGAACTAGAGATAATCAAGGACATAAACATTCATGGGTGGGTCACCACTGGCCAGGACCGAGACCTGACCAAGAGATCATCCACTGAAATGTTGTATTTGTGTTTTCTGCATGGGTGAGACCTGAGCCCACCCATCTCCAGAGTGGGTCACCACTGACAGGGACCTGACTCCACTCCATAGCAGGTGACCACTGACCGGGAACTAGAGATAATCAGGGACATAAACATTCATGGGTGGGTCACCACTGACCAGGACCGAGACCTAACCAAGAGATCATCCACTGAAATGTTCTATTTGTGTTTTCTGCATGGGTGAGACCTGACCCCACCCATCCCCAGAGTGGGTCACCACTGACAGGGACCTGACTCCCCTCCATAGCAGGTGACCACTGACCGGGAACTAGAGATGATCAGGGACATGAACATTCATGGGTGGGTCACCACTGACCAGGACCGAGACCTGACGGAGAGATCATCCACTGAAATGTTCTATTTGTGTTTTCTGCATGGGTGAGACCTGAGCCCACCCATCTCCAGAGTGGGTCACCACTGACAGGGACCTGACTCCACTCCATAGCAGGTCACCACTGACCGGGAACTAGAGATAATCAGGGACATGAACATTCATGGGTGGGTCACCACTGACCAGGACCGAGACCTGACCAAGAGATCATCCACTGAAATGTTCTATTTGTGTTTTCTGCATGGGTGAGACCTGACCCCACCCATCCCCAGAGTGGGTCACCACTGACAGGGACCTGACTCCACTCCATAGCAGGTCAACACTGACCGGGAACTAGAGATAATCAGGGACATAAACATTCATGGGTGGGTCACCACTGACCAGGACCGAGACCTGACCAAGAGATCATCCACTGAAATGTTCTATTTGTGTTTTCTGCATGGGTGAGACCTGACCCCACCCATCCCCAGAGTGGGTCACCACTGACAGGGACCTGACTCCACTCCATAGCAGGTGACCACTGACCGGGAACTAGAGATGATCAGGGACATGAACATTCATGGGTGGGTCACCACTGACCAGGACCGAGACCTGACGGAGAGATCATCCACTGAAATGTTCTATTTGTGTTTTCTGCATGGGTGAGACCTGAGCCCACCCATCTCCAGAGTGGGTCACCACTGACAGGGACCTGACTCCACTCCATAGCAGGTCACCACTGACCGGGAACTAGAGATAATCAGGGACATGAACATTCATAGGTGGGTCACCACTGACCAGGACCGAGACCTGACCTCACCCAGTAGTGGATTACCACTGACCGAGAGATCATCCACAGAAATGTTCTATTTGTGTTTTTTAACAGAATGGTCACCTAAGGTTGTTGAGCTTTGTAAGAAATACCACAATGACACTGTGGTGGCCATTGACCTTGCAGGAGATGAAGGTTTGAAGAGTGAAACTTTTCCCGGACATCTGAAAGCTTATGAGGTATGTATGATGGGGGCATTCAGCTTTCATAATTCCCAAATGTTCCATAATCCCCAACATGATCCCTTGTGGGGGTTGTATGATGGGAACATTCAGCTCATATATTGTTCTGGAGTCAACAACATGATACCTTGTGCGATGTGTATGATGGGAACATTTAGCTCATGAATTGTTGCAGAATCCCCAACATGATCCCTTATGAGGTTTGTACAATGGAACATTCAGTTCATACATTGTTCCCTAATTCCCAGCATGATCCCCCTATGAGGTTTGTATGATAGGAAAATTAAACTTGTGCCTTGTTCCAGAATCACCAACATCATCCCAATATCTGATTTCTCTCCAAACAGCTCTCAGTGAAGTCTTGGAAATAGTATGTTAGCTGATTTATCAGAAGGGAAAGAGGGACATATTCTGTGCATTATGGAAGGGGGTCCCAGTGTAATTCCTGCGGAGGGTCCCAACATGTCCAAGGCCGGCCATGGACGGTGCAAATTTCTTTCCTGCAACACGATTCCCCCATCAAAACAGACAGTGCTGACAGGGGAATCCCTCCTGCTGACACATCCTATTCTCCAAGCATGGGGGAGGGCGGGGGCAGCCATCCCCGCCAGGAGAAGACAGTGATTATTGCTAGTGGTCTATAGCAGCCGCTGGAGTTAATCGCAAGTAAATCCGACAGGCTGGTTGTACCCAAGTTGATCAATCGTTTTTCATATATTATTATTATTATTATTATACAGTATTTATATAGCGCCAACAGTTTACGTAGCGCTTTACACTCATAGCTCTCAATTGTTCCTGATTTTAAGGGACTGTCCCTGATTTGGAACAAAGTCCCTCTGTCCCTCTTTCCTCCTCATTTGGGTCTGATCCATAGGCATGCGCAGACCATGGCATTAGGGTGTGCACCCAAAGCTCAAACACATGTGTGTGTGTATATATATATATATATATATATATATATATATATATATAAAAAAATAATTAAAAAAAAAAAAAAATATATATATATATATATATATATATATATAAAAATATATATATATATATATATATATATATATATATATATATATATATATATATATATATATATATATATATATATATATATATATATATATATATATTTTTTTTTTTTTTTAAATTATTATTTTTATGAAAAAAAATTATTAATTTTTTATTTATTTATACTTTTCATTTATATATTTTTTTTTTTTATCATAAATTTTTTTTACAATTTTTCTATTTTTTTACAATTTTATTTAATAATATATTATTATACAATTTTTTAGGAGCTCCATTGGGGGGGCTTTGGTTTGATATCAGACTTCTAAACAGACCCCTGATATCTCACTTTTAAGACAGCCAAACAACAGGGGGAATCTGTGCAGCACAGCATGATTAGGGTGTGCCCAGGCACACCTGGCACACCCTGTGCGCACGCCTATGGTCTGATCTATAGAGTTTTTTTATAAAATGCACATTTTTATCTTTCAAAAAGTTTTTCCCAGTGCTAAACCTTTCATCCAATTTCTAAATTGCTGCATTTGTACATTTCAAAAGCCAATATAAAGAAATAGCAGTGGTAAAAAAAAAAAACACTTGTGGGTTTAACCAATCATTTTTTTGTATAATTCTCCTTTAAGGGGGCGTGGCAGGGGTGTGTGTCCTATGTCTGCATACTTTTACTAATAGGTGTCCCTTGTTCCCATCTCAAAAAGTTGGGAGGTATGTATACTGCATGTGCAGAATAATCTCATGTACACAATGAAGGAAAGGTTTTCAGCGATAAACTGACCACAATGGTGGCTCAGCACAGGGACGTTTCTAACATTTTCTTTTACATTAAAGGAAACCTATCTGAAAACGCTGAATGTCTGGTCGTCTCTGGGCCCAATATTCTGCTATCTATCATACAATTTGATTGGCAGCACCCCTACCTCTCAAACAATCTGATTTGTGTGCTGACATATTTGTCTTGATTTCCATCTTCCAGGAGGCGGTAAGGTGTGGGATCCATAGGACAGTGCACGCTGGAGAGGCTGGACCGCCATCCGTCGTTCGGGAGGTGAGACCCACTCTCATTTCTAGAATCCCCTTTAAACAAGTCACATTTGTGCAATGTAAACTGTATTTTTTGAAAATGCTTGGTGCCTGGCTTCAGTACTTTACGTTTTGGATCCAGACACTACAGATGCTGCCATTGAACCTAGTGTTTTTGAAATTTTTTCTCTGCACAGTGTATAATACAGTTCACTCATGGGTTCATATCCAGCACAGCCTGCATCCAGAAGGAGTCCATGTCTGAGCAGGCCTTCCTTTTCACGACTCCTTTTCTCAAACTTGCTCATCCATGTCTTTATGGACCTTGCTTTGTGCGCTGGTCCAAATCATTTGGTGGAGGGGGGATTATGGTGTGGGGTTGTTTTTCAGGGGTTGGGTTTGGCCCCTTAGTTCCAGTGAAGGGAACTCTTAAGGCGTCATCATACCAAGACATTTTGGACAATTTCATGCTCCCAACTTTGTGGGAGCAGTTTGGGGACGGCCCCTTCCTGTTCCAACATGACTGCACACCAGTGCACAAAGCAAGGTCCATAAAGACATGGATGAGCCCTCTGCGAGTCTTGACCTCAACCCAATAGAACACCTTTGGGATAAATTAGATCGGAGACTGTGAGCCAGGCCTTCTCGTACATCAGTACCTGACCTCACAAATGCGCTTCTGGAAAAATGGTCAAACATTCCCATAGACACACTCCTAAACCTTGTGGACGGCCTTCCCAGAAGAGTTGAAGCTGTTATAGCGGCAAAGGGCGGGGCCAACTCAATATTGAACCCTACGGACTAAGACTGGGATGCCAATAAAGTTCATGTGCGTGTAAAGGCAGGCGTCCCAATACTTTTGGTAATATAGTGTAGGTAACACTCATGGCAGTACAAACACATGATTCATTTTTACTATGTGTATGAGAGATCATAAGAATACATGTCTTGCTGCTTCGTGTGTCTCAGGAATCAGTGTTCCCAGGTTGCCAGATTACCAGCAACGACTCTGCCTGAAGGAAATGCCAAACATGGAGGAGGTGGGCTCAACCTCTTTGTGAAGGACCAGGCTTCAGGTCTATCCATTTCACAAAGAGTGTTCCCTAATGTGCATTTCACTGGGAAACTAAAATGAGTCAGATAACAGATTTTTTAAAGAACAACAAAAAAAAACCTGAAAAATTCACCAAACTCTTAAGTTATTTAGAATATACATACTTTGTATAGATTTGGGGATGGCACCGTAGCGGACCTGTCTTTATGACAATAGATTGTTCGGGCACATGGACTGATGGAACCCCCAACAGGTCATGTTTTCAGGCTCTCCATTATTTTGCACAGGTGATTTGATCCGTTTCACTGCCTTAGTAATTACCACTACGGGAAATCCTGAAAACATGACCTGTTTGGGGGATACTTGAGGACTGAAACATTGGGGTAGAACAGGCAGCAGGCAGAGGGGTGACAAGGCTGCTGAGATGTATTTTGATTCATTTTGGTTTGTTTTGCTGTCAGGCTGTTGACATGCTGAAGGCAGAAAGGATCGGACACGGCTATCACACCGTGCAGGACCCATCGCTGTATGACCGCCTGCTGAAAATGGATATGCATTTTGAGGTACAGTTCATGAATTTCAGGGGGTTTGGTGTAAATTGCACTAGGTGAACACACACCAGGATCTGATTTAATACAGAGAAAAAAAGGGGGCCAGTAAGCAGGGGCGTCGCTAGGGGGTGGCTTTTGGGGCTATAGCCCCGAATCTGGGGCCAATAGCCCCAAGTCTCCGCAGGGGTCCCCAAAGGGGAGGGGAGGCTCTCTGGGGACCCTTATGTAAGTGGGGGGCTCTCTGGGGACCCTGATGCAAGGGAGAGGCTCTCTGGGGACCCTGATTTTAAGGCAGAGGCTCTCTAAGGACCCAGATTTAAGGGGGAGGCTCTCTGGGGACCCTAATGTAAGGGGGGCTCTCTCGGAACCCTGATGTAAATGGGGGGCCCTCTGGGTACCTTGATGAAAGGGGGAGGCTCTCTGAGGACCCTGATGTAAGGAGGAGGCTCTCTGGGGACCCTGATGTAAGGGGGGCTCTCTGGGGACCCTGATGTAAGGGGGGACTCTCTGGGGACCCTGATGTAAGGGGGCTCTCTGGGGACCCTGATGTAAGGGGGCTCTCTGGGGACCCTGATGTAAGTGTGGGGCTCTCTGGGAATATATATACACACACGTATATTACTGTATATACAAGCGTATGACTTTCTTTACTATGCTGCTATGGGCTCTAGCCCCAGATCTTTTGTAGACCCAGCAACGCCCCTGCCAGTAAGTATTTTCTAGGATGCTGCTAATCAGTTACAATGTTACAAAAAATCCTTCCACTTCATAATTTTCGGGAGGCAGAGAATCTTCCATGGCAGTAGAAGCCTTTTTAGGCCCTCTTGCCTTATTAACTCATCTGAGTCAAACAGCTGGGAGACCCACAGGACAGCTGTCTGTGTTCTGGGTCATTGGCCAGCCTAAAAACAAGGGTGGAGGCTCCATCCTTCATGCTGCCAAGTAGACATGTGCACTGCCCAAAAAATTTGTTAGTTTTCGTTTTGTTTCATTCCTTTTTTTTTTTTTTTTTCGCAAATTCGCAAATTTGTAATTTGAAAATTCTTAAATTCGAAAATTTTGGAATTCGAACATTCGAAAATTCAGAATTCGTAAATTTGAAAAATCAATATAAAGGAAAAAAAAACGCGCTAAAAAGCAAACAATTGTAAACACTGAACTGCGGCTGCAACAAAAAAAACACTAATACCAGCGTAATAAAACTAGGAAAAATAAACTAAGTGCGCTTACAGTCAAGTGGTCAAAAATATAAATTAATACATTAGCCATAAATAATTGATGAAATCCAATAATAAATTCAAAAGGTGCCTGTGAGTAAATCATAAAGTCCAATATTAAATGAAGTCCACATATGGTTAGGTGACCAAAAAAAAATTAAAAATAAATATTAAAAATAAAATAGTGATCAAAGTTCATAAATGGCTAGTGAATAAAAATAATAAGAAATAGGTTAAGTCCATTCATGAAGAGCTCAATGAAGACGCACAAATCCCACGAAGACGCACAAAATGTGTGATTCTCCTTAATGCGTTCTCGGCTCTTGATTGGATAGATTGATAGCAGCGCAGCCATTGGCTCCCGCTGCCGTCAATCAAATCCAATGACGTGGGCGCCGGGGGGCGGGGCCGAGTCATACATTCGCCGTGTCAAAAGACCTCAGATCTCACATTTACACTAAAATGCAATCATTTTTTTTTTTTTAATAAATGTTTTTTTTTCCCCAAACATTTTTTTTGTCCCCCTTAAGACCAGGACGTTTGACGTCGCTTCCGTCATCCATTGTTATGGAGCCGAGTGGGGGCAATCATTCGCTCACTCGGCTTCATGCTACTGAGGGGAAAGGATCGGATCGTCTACCAGAGGGTCCAGTAAGCAACGGAGACAACCGAAGGGGGGGGGGCACCTCTCCTGCTGCCGATTAAAGTGATCTTGCGGCGAATCCACCACAGAGACCACTTTTATCATAAAGAGTACTGCCCACCGTTACAGAAAATACTGGGGTTACGGCAGATATCTGCTGCAATAACCCTGGTATTCTACGTCAAAGTTCCGACGTACGGTTTGCAGTAAGTGGTTAAAAAAAAGATTTTTGCAGAGCTATTCATCCTGTGAAACTGCCTGTACAAAGGGGGAAAAACAAATGTTATTTAGTTATTTTCTCTTTGGGTGGAATGTTTGTTATAGGGCGAATCATGAAGTACCAAATTATGGCCACTAGATGGAGCTGACAATAATCCTAAAAAAGTATTTACAATCATCAGCTCCATCTAGAGGCCATAATGTGGTATTGTCCTAATAACAGCTGCATCTGATGGAGGATCCTACCATGTGAAATTCATGCTATGTCAATCATTTTTTTTTTTTTTTTGTTTCTAATTGCAGATGTGCCCTTGGTCAAGTTATATCACTGGCGCTTGTGACCCGGACTTCACAAAGCACCCGCTCATTCAGTAAGTTTAAATAATATTGTCAGAATAATGTAATAGCAAAAAGCAAAGCTGCAAAACGCCAATTCCTACATTTATTTAACCACTTCAATACCGGGCACTTTCACTCCCTTCCTTCCCAGGCCAATTTTCAGCTTTCAGCGCTCTCGCACATTCAATAAGAATTGCGCAGTCATGCTACACTGTACCCAAATTACATTTTTATCATTTTGTTCACACAAATAGAGCTTTCTTTTGGGGGGTATTTATTCACAAATTTTTTGCGATATAAGTGAAAAAAGAGCAGAAATTTAAAAAAAACACAATATTTTCTACTTTCTGTTTTAAAAGAAATCCAATAAAATCAAATTTGGGCCGGTGATCAGTGTGTAAAAAGCTGTAAAAAACAGCTCATCCTCACTGATCACCGGCTGGCTGCAGCGATCCCCGCCCTCTCCTAACTGACAACTTCCGTGTGAGGAGAGGAGAGCCGATCGCCTAGCAACCAGGTCTCTGTTTACATCACATGACGGATGTGATTGGACACAGTCGTCATGTGATCAGGAGGGCCAATCACAGAGCCCTCCTGCCGATCGGAGATGCGCCGTGTCCGGGTGACGCGAGTGCATCAGGATGGCGCCGATGCGAGGGCGCGTGCGCGAGCCCCCTCCTTCCGAGGGACGTTCCTGAACGTCAACTCAGAACGAGGAAGCTCCAACCCGGCCGTATATGTGCAGTGGCCGGGGGGGTGGTGGTTAAATAAAAATCGAACCCGTCATCAGCCTCACTCGCTCTCACTACACAGTCCTGAAACTGATATAGGGAAGAATTAGGTAGCGCTAGCATGCCATTTCTGACTAGTGAACGAATGAGGCCACAGGGATGGTTGCCCTGGGTGAAAAATTCTCGAGGGGGTGTAACAAAGTTATACAGTATGTCATAGGCGAGGGAAGCTAGGCTCCTCCTTGGCTCCGATGTGTATCATGCACTAGAAGAAGAGGAGGAGCCGGGAATCGTGTCCCCCTTTATTGAGCCATGCTGTTCTGCAGTCTGTTTCAAGGTTTTAGGGAGAGAAGATTTGAGGTGGGGGGGGGGGGGGGCATATGACTTAGAGGGATGGGGCAGTTACCAAAGATTTGTGCTGCGAGGAGGAGTGGGTTGGTAAAAGTATTTGTGCTGAGGTCATTTTGGAAGGGGAGAGGATTTCTGCTAGATATGGAATGGGTAAGAAGGGTAAGACTTTTGCTAGGAGAGGGGATCGGAGGGAGGAGGATTTGTGCTAGAAGGAGAGGGATGGTTGAAGGGGTTAGGACTTTCGCTAGGAGAAGGGATCGGAGAGAGGAGGTTTTGCACTAGAAGGGGGAGGGATGGTTGAAGGGGTTAGTACTTTCGCTAGGAGAGGGGATCGGAGGGAGGAGGTTTTGTGCTAGAAGGGGAGGGATGGTTAAAGGGGTTAGTACTTTCGCTAGGAGAAGGGATCGGAGAGAGGAGGTTTTGCACTAGAAGGGGGAGGGATGGTTGAAGGGGTTAGGACTTTCGCTAGGAGAGGGGATCGGAGGGAGGAGGATTTGTGATAGAAGAGGGAGGGATGGTTGAAGGGGTTAGGACTTTCGCTAGGAGAGGGGATCGGAGGGAGGAGGATTTGTGCTAGAAGGGGGAGGGATGGTTGAAGGGTTTAGGACTTTCGCTAGGAGAGGGGATCGGAGGGAGGAGGATTTGTGATAGAATGGGGAGGGATGGTTGAAGGGGTTAGGACTTTCGCTAGGAGAGGGGATCGGAGGGAGGAGGATTTGTGATAGAAGGGGGAGGGATGGTTGAAGGGGTTAGGACTTTCGCTAGGAGAGGGGATCGGAGAGAGGAGGTTTTGTACTAGAAGGGGGAGGGATGGTTGAAGGGGTTAGGACTTTCGCTAGGAGAGGGGATCGGAGGGAGGAGGATTTGTGATAGAAGAGGGAGGGATGGTTGAAGGGGTTAGGACTTTCGCTAGGAGAGGGGATCGGAGGGAGGAGGATTTGTGCTAGAAGGGGGAGGGATGGTTGAAGGGGTTAGGACTTTCGCTAGGAGAGGGGATCGGAGGGAGGAGGATTTGTGATAGAAGGGGGAGGGATGGTTGAAGGGGTTAGGACTTTCGCTAGGAGAGGGGATTGGAGGGAGGAGGATTTGTGCTAGAAGGGGGAGGGATGGTTGAAGGGGTTAGGACTTTCGCTAGGAGAGGGGATCGGAGAGAGGAGGTTTTGTACTAGAAGGGGGAGGGATGGTTGAAGGGGTTAGGACTTGCGCTAGGAGAGGGTATCGGAGGGAGGAGGATTTGTGCTAGAAGGAGGAGGGATGGTTGAAGGGGTTAGGACTTTTGCTAGGAGAGGGGATCAGAAGGGGGAGGTTTTGTGCTAGAAGGGGAGGGATGGTTACATAGTTCCATAGTTAGTCAGGTTGAAAAAAGACAAAAAAAAACATACAATCCCATATACACAATCCTATACCCACAGTTGATCCAGAGGAAGGCGAAAAACCCAGCAAAGCATGATCCAATTTGCTACAGCAGGGGAAAGAATTCCTTCCTGATCCCCCGAGAGGCAATCGGATATTCCCTGGACCAACTTTACCTATAAATGTCAGTACCCAGTTATATTATGTAGATTATTGGTTGAATGGGGTAGGACTTTTGCTAGGAGAGGAGATCGGAGGGAGGAGGATTTGTGGTAGAAGGGGGAGGGATGGTAGAAGGGGGGTAGGACTTTTGCTTGGAGAGGAGATCAGAGGGAGGAGGATTCGTGCTAGAAGGGGGAGGGATAATTGAAGAAGGTAGGACTTTTGCTAGGAAAGGGGATTAGAGGGAGGGGGATTTGTGGTAGAAGGGGGAGGGATGGTAGAAGGGGGTAGGGATGGTAGAAGGGGGTAGGACTTTTGCTTGGAGAGGAGATCGGAGGGAGGAGGATTTGTGGTAGAAGGGGGAGGGATAGTTGAAGGGGGTAGGACTTTTGCTTGGAGAGGAGATCGGAGGGAGGAGGATTTGTGCTAGAAGTGGGAGGGATAGTTGAAGGGGGTAGGACTTTTTGCTAGGAGTGGAGATCGGAGGGAGGAGGATTTGTGGTAGAAGGGGGAGGGATAGTTGAAGGGGGTAGGACTTTTGCTTGGAGTGGAGATCGGAGGGAGGAGGATTTGTGGTAGAAGGGGGAGGGATGGTAGAAGGGGGTAGGACTTTTGCTAGGAGAGGAGATCAGAGAAGGAGGATTTGTGCTAGAAGGGGGAGGGATAGTTGAAGGGGTTAGGACTTTTGCTAGGAAAGGGGATTGGAGGGAGGGGGGTTTGTGGTAGAAGGGGGTAGGACTTTTGCTTGGAGAGGAGATCGGAGGGAGGAGAATTTGTGGTAGAAGGAGGAGAGATAGTTGAAGGGGGTAGGACTTTTGCTAGGAGTGGAGATCAGAGAAGGAGGATTTGTGCTAGAAGGGGGAGGGATAGTTGAAGGGGGTAGGACTTTTGCTTGTAGAGGAGATCGGAGGGAGGAGGATTTGTGGTAGAAGGGGGAGGGATAGTTGAAGGGGATAGGACTTTTGCTAGGAGTGGAGATCAGAGAAGGAGGATTTGTGCTAGTAGGGGGAGGGATAGTTGAAGGGGGTAGGACTTTTGCTTGGAGAGGAGATCGGAGGGAGGAGGATTTGTGGTAGAAGGGGGAGGGATAGTTGAAGGGGATAGGACTTTTGCTAGGAGAGGAGATCAGAGAAGGAGGATTTGTGCTAGTAGGGGGAGGGATAGTTGAAGGGGGTAGGACTTTTGCTAGGGAGGGGGATCGGTGGGAGGAGAATTTGTGCTAGAAGGGGTAATTTCGGGGAAGGATTTGTGTTGGGTGGGGAACTCGCAGACATTTGTGCTGGAAGGGGGGAAAGGATGCATTCAGGGAGTGCTAACAGTACTCGGGTAAGGGGGGGGGGGGGTAATATTTGCCTTTCCCCGGTTGCTGGCAACCCACACTTATGAGATCTAGCTGTTGCCAAATGGTTGTGGGGAACTGAATCCTAACTTGGCATACCCAATCATATAGGGATGTTTGTTGGATTGGCCTATGTGCAGGCCGGGGCATCAGAGTGTTTAGAATTTGTTGCCAAGAGCTTGGTAATCAGTGCTAATTACACTTCTAGCCGTGCCGACTGTGTCTCCATAGTCCCAGTTTGAACATTGTGACACATTTGGTGATCTGGATAGAGGGGACTATGTGTGGCCATGGAATATAGTTTTGACTGTAGCTCTGCTATAAGTGATGACCAAGAATCGGGTGTAGTTATGTCTTTCTTGTTTCTGGTAAATTTTCATATTCCCCTTCTACAGTCCAAGTGTTTTCACATTCCGCTTCTCTAACATATCTCATTATTATCAGACTGAAGAATGACGGAGCCAATTATTCCATAAGTAATGATGGTTGCCTCCCCATGGGCGGCGTGGCCCTGGATATGGATTATAAAGTGGCAAAATCTCAAATGGGATTCAGTGAAGAGGATTTCATGCGTGCGGTAAGTATAGGTTTTCACATGAATAATAATTTACAGTATACTGATCCTCACTCTCCAGTGTCCGTGTATCCTCCGACTGTATACTTTGCACACAGATTCACATCCTACAGTGTCGCTATTTACCGTTCACAAAGGTCCACACTCACCTGTGTCCGTGTGTCCTATTGTATAGAGTGCACATAGATCCGCACTCTCCTGTATCTGTGTGTCCTATCACTGTATAATGTGCACACAGATCTTCACATTACTGTATACTCTGCCCACAGATCCATACTCTTCCGTGTCCACGTGTCCTATCATTGTATGCTGTGCTCACAGATCCTCACTCTCCAGTGTCCGTGTGTCCTGTCACTGTATACTGTGCACACAGATCCTCACTCTCCAGTGTCCGTGTGTCCTGTCACTGTATACTGTGCACACAGATCCTCACTCTCCAGTGTCCGTGTGTCCTGTCACTGTATACTGTGCACACAGATCCTCACTCTCCAGTGTCCGTGTGTCCTGTCACTGTATACTGTGCACACAGATCCTCACTCTCCAGTGTCCGTGTGTCCTGTCACTGTATACTGTGCACACAGATCCTCACTCTCCAGTGTCCGTGTGTCCTGTCACTGTATACTGTGCACACAGATCCTCACTCTCCAGTGTCCGTGTGTCCTGTCACTGTATACTGTGCACATAGATCCTCACTCTTCAGTGTCCGTGTGTCCTGTCATTGTATGCTGTGCTCATAGATCCTCACTCTTCAGTGTCCGTGTGTCCTGTCACTGTATGCTGTGCTCATAGATCCTCACTCTCCAGTGTCCGTGTGTCCTGTCACTGTATACTGTGCACACAGATCCTCACTCTCCAGTGTCCGTGTGTCCTGTCACTGTATACTGTGCACACAGATCCTCACTCTCCAGTGTCTGTGTGTCCTGTCACTGTATACTGTGCACACAGATCCTCACTCTCCAGTGTCCGTGTGTCCTGTCACTGTATACTGTGCTCATAGAGCCTCACTCTCCAGTGTCCGTGTGTCCTGTCACTGTATACTGTGCACATAGATCCTCACTCTCCAGTGTCCGTGTGTCCTGTCACTGTATACTGTGCTCACAGATCCTCACTCTCCAGTGTCCGTGTGTCCTGTCACTGTATACTGTGCTCACAGATCCTCACTCTCCAGTGTCCGTGTGTTCTGTCACTGTATGATGTGCACATAGATCCTCTCTCTCCAGTGTCCGTGTGTCCTGTCACTGTATGATGTGCACATAGATCCTCTCTCTCCAGTGTCCGTGTGTCCTGTCACTGTATACTGTGCACACAGATCCTCTCTCTCCAGTGTCCGTGTGTCCTGTCACTGTATACTGTGCACACAGATCCTCTCTCTCCAGTGTCCGTGTGTCCTGTCACTGTATACTGTGCACATAGATCCTCACTCTCCAGTGTCCGTGTGTCCTGTCTCTGTATACTGTGCTCATAGATCCTCACTCTCCAGTGTCCGTGTGTCCTGTCACTGTATACTGTGCTCATAGATCCTCACTCTCCAGTGTCCGTGTGTCCTGTCACTGTATACTGTGCTCATAGATCCTCACTCTCCAGTGTCCGTGTGTCCTGTCACTGTATACTGTGCACACAGATCCTCACTCTCCAGTGTCCGTGTGTCCTGTCACTGTATGCTGTGCACACAGATCCTCACTCTCCAGTGTCCGTGTGTCCTATCACTGTATACTGTGCACACAGATCCTCACTCTCCAGTGTCCGTGTGTCCTATCACTGTATACTGTGCTCATAGAGCCTCACTCTCCAGTGTCCGTGTGTCCTGTCACTGTATGCTGTGCTCATAGAGCCTCACTCTCCAGTGTCCGTGTGTCCTGTCACTGTATACTGTGCACACAGATCCTCACTCTCCAGTGTCCGATCATTGTATACTGTGCACATAGATCCTCACTCTCCAGTGTCCGTGTGTCCTGTCACTGTACTCACAGATCCTCAGTCTTCAGTGTCCGTGTGTCCTATCATTGTATACTGTGCACACAGACTGCACTACACAGTGACCATAGTAGCATTGCAGTGAAAAAATTAGCGCTGCACAATCCATCAGAGCTGCTGTGTAATGATGACGGTTGTAGAATGACATGAGACAATGTAATGATTTGTATTTTTTCTCCCAGAATATAAATGCAGCTCGTTCCTGTTTCCTACCAAAAGACGAAAAACAAAAACTGCTCGAGTTATTATACGAAGCATATGGGAGGAGAGACTTCTGACTTTGGTTTTGTCTGGCACCAGGATTACCATGACATATCCCATGTCTCATTATAGCCTCATTATTCATGTTATAAAGAATATATACAGATTTAAATGTATGTTGTATTATTATTGCTATCATGGACCACCACAGAATCTGCATTTTTGTTTACAGCCTGGATCAATAAATATCTTTCTCATTCTGGACCACTATTATCTGGGTAAAAAAATTCATGCACACCTATGACTATTTATACCCATCCAACTAATCACTAGTTTTTCCGAAAATTAAACTTATGCTCGCCTTCTGGAATTCTCCGTTTCCTGGATAGGCTGCATCCGCTCTGTCAAAATGTCCCTATTACTCTGTTCCAGAACAATGTCCTTTAGCACCAAAGACCAAATTCCCCTCCCCCCATGAAGTGTGTACTACTTTAGCATCATAGGTTTTAGGCCTATCCAGATTTGTATGCTAAAGCATGCAAAATAGTTTTGAGTTGTTCATTTGGACCAAACTGGACCAAAAACTTTCCTGGAGGACTGAGTGTCTCTAACCTGCTCTAATAATATAAAACAACACACACATACTCTAGCTCATACAGCCACCATTACATAAAGTAGTTAGAAGAGCCGGCAAAACTGTAATCCTTGAAGTGTCGTTTATTGGTACATCAGAGTGACAATAAAACAATAATGCTGACGACTAACGCTTCAGAGATATTGTTTTATTGTCACTCTGATGTACCAATAAAGGACACTTCAAGGATTACAGTTTTGCCGGCTTTTCTTACTACTGTAGCATTGGAGTGTGTTGGGACACATCGAGCCTCGGCACTTGTGAGTGGACATTATGAATGGATTGAGTTGTTCCTGCAGAGAGCGCTGTTACCTTTCTTCCTTTCCATGCACAGTTACATAAACCCAAATATCCTCAATGGTGGGTACTACTAGAAATCCCAAACGTTTTTCCTAGTCACTGTCAACCCCTTCCATGGCATCCTAGTCTTAGCCCGTAGGGTTCAATATTGAGTTGGCCCACCCTTTGCAGCTATAACCGCTTCAACTCTTCTGGGAAGGCCGTCCACAAGGTTTAGGAGTGTGTCTATGGGAAAGTTTGACCATTTTTCCAGAAGCGCATTTGTGGGGTCAGGCATTAATGATGGACGGGAAGGCCTGGCTCACAGTCTCCGCTCTAATTCATCCTGAAGGTGTTCTATTGGGTTGAGGTCAGGACTCGCTCAGCCAAGTCTTTATGGACCTTGCTTTGTGCACTGGTGCGCAGTCATGTTGGAACAGGGAGGGGTCATCCCCAAACTGTTCTCACAAAGTTGGGAGCATGAAATTGTCCAAAATGTCTTGGTATGCTGACGCCTTAAGAGTTCCCTTTACTGGAACTAAGGAGCCAAACCCAACCCCTGAAAAATAACCCCCACACCATAATCCCCCCTCCACCAAATGATTTGGACTGGTGCACAAAGCAAGGTCCATAAAGAGCTAGTTTAGAGTGGAGGAACTTGACTGGCCTACACAGAGTCCTGACCTCAACCCGATAGAATACCTTTGGGAAGAATTAGTGTGTAGACTGCGAGCCAGGCCTTGTCCTCCAACATCAGTGCCTGACCTCACAAATGCGCTTCTGGAAGAATGGTCAAACATTCCCATAGACACACTCCTAAACCTTGTGGACAGCCTTCCCAGAAGAGCTGAAGCTGGTATAGATGCAAAAGGTGGGCCAAGTCAATATTGAACCCTATGGACTAAGACTAGGGTGCCATTAAAGTTCATGTGTGTGTATATAGGCAGGCGTCCCAATACTTTTGGTAATATAGTGTATTTTTAGAAGGAGCTGGTGCAGGTCTCTCAAAGTCTCCCAGCATATAAGGTCAGAGGTGTAATGTAGCGAATATATGGTGTTGAAGTTAATGTATGACCACCATTGGAAGACCAAAGAGTTTTCTGAAGTAGGCTGGAACATGGGACTTTCCATTAGAATAGACATAGGTAGAGGGGCTGAGATTAATGATTTGGAAATTTTGAACTGTAGAATGGGGCTAAGAGAAGGGAGATGAAAATGGATCCATGGAAGGGATTGACAGTGACTCAGAAAAAAGTTTGGAATTTTGAGCAGTACCCACCAGGGGTGATCTCAACACCTTTGGGAAGAATTAGAGTGGAGACTGCGAGCCAGACCTTCTCATCCAACATCAGTGCCTGACCTCACAAATGCGCTTCTGGAAAAATGGTCAACCCTTCCCATAGACACACTCCTAAACCTTGTGGACAGCCTTCCCAGTAGAGCTGAAGCTGTTATAGCTGCAAAGGGTGGGCCAACTCAATATTGAACCCTACAGACTAAGACTGGGATTCCATTAAAGTCCATGCGTGTAAAAGCACTTTTGACAATATAGTGTATCTGAAATATCCATCAACAGTGCATATATTTAAAACACTCACAGAAGATAAGACAACGAGCCAAGGTATGGTCCAATAGGAGAGGGAAATCAGTACAGAGTCAGGAGGACGGCAGACAGCTTGTGGTACACTCTGCTCCCACTAATTTCCTCCATGATGAAGACTCCATGCAGAGGTTTAGGGGTCCATCTCATTAGGTCTGCAATATGTTGGAGAGGACATAAGAAAAGCATTTCAGGGCAAGACATGGTACATCATCAACATATTAGACAATACTTGAAGTATAGAGCAAACCTGGTGTAAATTATGCCCAATGGATACAGTAACCTAGGTACCATGGAAGGAGCAAATACTGCATCGTGAAAGTACTAGAAGATTTAGATACATTAACAAATTGAAAAAAACTCCAGATTTTATAATCAGTTCCAGCTTTTTTTTCTTTTGGGATAAAGGTTTTACATGAATAAATAAAAGCTGATCATTATAAGCACCCCTGCCAGTGTTAAATAGTTTGTCTTATCCCTGTAAACGAAAAAATCAGCAGTAGAGATTGTGCTTTTGAAAAACAACGGACTTGCTGGCTGGATTACCAGGTGAAAATAGAAGAAAGAAAGACTAAAAAAGAAAACAAATGCAGCCATCACATCTAAGAATTGGTAAGCTGTATTTCTCCTGTGGATCACAAGAGTGCAGTTTGTTCTGCACCGTGACCCGTTTTCAGCAGACAGCGGGCTGACGCCCGCTGATGTTACAGAGCCGGTCCAGGTTTGTGCAAGATCGCGTCAACGAAGTTGGGATCCACCCACATGCCTGGACCGGCACCCGGCTCAGCCTATCAGTAGAGCCTGAGCCAGCCGCTCCCGCCCCTTCCACAGCTCAGCGCTCCAGTGAGCAGGAGGGGGGGGGGGCAGCGGGCAGAGCAGACAGCGGCTACTGATCACCAGCTCTCTGCTCAGGGAGCCCTAAGAACTGAGCGACCTGCGGTGTTTGATCGCTCAGTTAACTGTGTTAGAGCCGGCAGGGGACAGATGCAGCATCCACCTAGTTAAGTATGATTCTGAAAAAAAAAAGTCCATACTTCTTTTTTATTTCTGCTCTAACCCATTTGGCTGATGCCCATTGGGAGACAGAAAACACTGCAGCACAGTGTCCTAAATTGCTTTTTGGAATGGAAATGTCTCCGGACACCTTCAATAGTTTTGGTTTAATGGGTTCTGTATTCTGCACTCCTAAAATTCTCTGGAAAAGGAAACATGAAGCCAAATAGCTGTTTATTCCCCCCCAGTAGTGTGGAAACTGACATCGCCCATTCCAAATTTCCTCTGGATGTCACTTTACTTATGAATACCAGGACTTGTCCTATAGGACTAGAAATCCATTGGTGTGCCTACAACAAGCCATTTCCAGAGTCGTGCACTTCTACAAAAGTACCAAGCTACAAAACGTGATCAAATCTGCAGCACCTTTACAGAAAAGTGCTGGGACCGCATGCAAGAGTTGCCCATTGACCATATAGGACAAATTTTGTGTTGCAAGTGGGCATTCTGCAACAGATAGTAGTCTGTGTATGGAACAATCCTTATAAATTACTTCTTTTTAATACAATTTTTCTACAATAAATTACATTTTCTGTATGTATATTTTTTATTGCCCATAAAATCCCACTTTTTGAGGTTATTTCTTGCATTACCAATGAATAGTGGCAATCTACATATGTGGTCTTGCGGATCACTCAAATTACATATGACTTCTTCACTAGACAGTGGTTTGGTATCTGTTGAAAAAACGAAATATTAAATCATTTGGCTGCCTCCTACACTTTTGTAGAGGTACCCCTGTAGGGGCTGCTAAGTGATGTGGCCCACCTGTCACCCTGCCCAGCCCGGCGTTCACTCCTCAGCATAGGCGTCGTTAATACTGGGCTATTGAGGCTGGAGCCCTGAATGTGGGCTCAATAGCCCTGAGTGTCAGCAGCGGTGGCGGCCGCATTTTTCCTGCTGTGTAATGCAGCCATTGCGGCGCCGCCCACTGCAATATTAACGGCGGAGTGATATGCTGCTGCGGCCTCAGGAAAGCAGCAGGAATTTAGGAGAACGGCAGCGCTCGATTCTCCTTGTATGAAGCCGGCGCGGCAACGCCCCCTCCTCTCTCTCTTTCTCTATCTCTCTCCTGTTCTCTCTCTCTCTATCTCTCTCTCTCCCAAATAAGTAATATTCAATCAGATGTACAATGGGTGCTAATTTTCTTGCTTTTCATGGGCACGGTGGCTGCATTTGACGGTAGGTCAGTGTATGTGCCAGGTAGGTCAGCGTATGTGTCAGTGTGGGTCAGGTAGGTCAGTGTGTGTCAGTGTATGTCAGGTAGGTCAACGTGTGTCAGGTAGTTCAGTGTATGTGTCAGGTAGTTCAGTGTGTGTGTCAGGTAGTTCAGTGTAGGTCAGGTAGGTCAGTGTGTGTGTCAGGGTAGTTCAGAGTATGTGTCAGGTAGTTTAGAGTATGTCAGTGTAGGTCAGTGTGTGTCAGGTAGATCAGTGTATGTGTCAGGTAGGTCAGTGTATGTGTCAGGTGGGTCAGTGTAGGTCAGGTAGGTCAGTGTATGTCAGGTAAATCAGTGCATGTGTCAGTTATGTCAGTGTATGTCAGGTAGGTCAATGTGTGTCAGGTAGGTCACTGTGTGTCTGGTAGGTCAGTGTGGGTCAGTGTATGTGTCAGGTAGGTCAGTGTGTGTGTCAGGTAGGTCAGTGTATGTGTCAGGTAGGTCAGTGTAGGTCAGGAAGGTCAGTGTATGTGTCAGTTATGTCAGTGTATGTCAGGTAGGTCAATGTGTGTCAGGTAGGTCACTGTATGTCAGGTAGGTCAGTGTGGGGCAGGTAGGTCAGTGTATGTGTCAGGTAGGTCAGGTAGTTCAGTGTATGTGTCAGGTAGGTCAGTGTATGTGTCAAGTAGTTTAGTATATGTGTCAGGTAGGTCAATGTATGTCAGGTAGTTCAGTGTATGTGTCAAGTAGTTCAGTATATGTGCCAGGTAGGTCAATGTAAGTCAAGTAGGTCAGTGTGTGTCAGGTAGGTCAGTGTAGGTCAGGTAGTTCAGTGTAGGTCAGGTAGTTCAGTGTATGTCAGGTAGGTCAGTGTGTGTCAGGTAGGTCAGTGTGGGTCAGGTAGGTCAGTGTATGTGTCAGGTAGGTCAGTGTATGTCAGGTAGGTCAGTGTGCGTCAGTGTATGTCAGGTAGGTCAGTGTGGGTCAGTGCGCGTCAGGTAGGTCAGTGGCGTCAGGTAGGTAACACCCTCCCCCCCGGTGCTGGATTCGGACTTCGGGCTGAAGCCCCTGGTCTTTTTGCAACCTAGCAATGCCCCTACTCCTCAGTCACTCTCAGGCAGAAAACAGTCCATGTGCTTGTTTTTTTGTTATTTTTATTAGGGAATTTAACGTGGATGGGGTAAGGGAATTATGAGATGCCCAGCAAATTGTATATCAATCAATTAGGTGGATTGTATATCAATCAATTAGAGGATTGTATATCAATAAATTGATGGATTGTATATCAATCCATTGTGAAAACTATGTACACATTACTTCTCCAATCTCCTCCTGCACAACTCTTGATCTCCCAGGAGCAGCTAGCACATGTTTAGGCCTGACACTGGCTCAGCCAGGGCTAAGTGACTTGCCCTTTGCAGGCAGGGACCGCAGGCCCCTATGGTGTAGCAGAAAAAATAGAAAGTATTTTGTGCTAGCTGTCCTATAGGTGGACTACTGCTCCCAGTCAGTCCTCTTCAGGCCCTGCCAGCCCTCCTGGCTGCAGTTGCCCAACTTCACTGCCCATGACATTACAATCTTCCCTACTGGCTCCGCATCCATCTCTGACTGTTTCCTCTCTCTGGCATGCCTCTCCAGTCCTCCTGACTGCACATGTCACTCACTAGCCCTCCCGGTTGCAACCAGTGGTTCCCTTCTGAAGTCTTGCTCGGCAGTACTAGCTCTCACCATCCTCTCTTGCTCCTCCTGTGCCTCCTGTTCAGAGCCTCCACAATTTCTTGGAGGGCTCTGTCCTGCACCCAAGCCCCAGGCCAAGGTCACTCCCCAGACTATGGAGCTCCCTCAAAGGTCCCGACAGCCTAGTACTCCATCCTCAGTTCTTCCACCCGACAACTTCTCCCCAGCTGGGTTGATGCTAGGTATTTAAGGAGGCCTGCCCCCTGCCAGTCCAGGTTGGGGATTGGTCAGGGTTTCTTAACACACCCCAGGCAGCTGCACCTCTCCTCTCCTCCTCTCTTTCTAGTACCTTCCAGAAGGCTCTATAAAGAAGAGGGAGGTCTTGGTGATACTGCCTGTGAATCATCAGCTTCTAACTCTGAGCCAATCCCAGCCCACACAAACCAAAACTAGCTTCCAGCTAGGCCTGCCTAAATTTGCCTACGCTCACAAAAAACCCTGTCCTCAGGGCCCACTAACAGGCCAGGTTTGCAAGATAACTGAAATACATCACAGGTGATATTATTTGCTGCTCAGTGATTGCAGTATTCTAGTCTGCATCTCCCCAAGGTAATACATAAAACCTGGCCTGTTAGTGGGCCCTGAGGACAGGGTTGATGACCACTTATGTAGAGGGTGCTACACTTTCATATTGGCCCATCACTATGATGGACTGGCTCACTGGCCAGAGGGAATGTTCATGAGACAAGATGGGGAAGGTAAGTTCTGACACTACCTGAAGAGCCCTTGATCAATGCAGTGGGGCTGTAGGTTGGGTTCATGTACTTTATAGCTAATAACAACCATTTTGGTGACAACCAGGATAAAACTAACAGCCCTGAAGTTTGCACCATCAAAAAAAAATTTGAAATGTCAGCCGTTCATATTTTGATCCTGTTGGTCTGCTTTCAAAGTAGACTTTAAAAAACAAACACTGAAGGTTAGCTTTGTTATAGGAACCCCTAGAAAAGGAATCTGGAATCTGGAATCTCTTCCAGCAAAATAGCTGTGTGCTTTCTGTGCCTAGGCACTCCTGTTCTGTAGCCTTGTTTTGCTTTGCATCTGTTAAGGTCCTTTTGCAGTAAAGCAAGGAAGGGGGCTGACGTCGAATCCCACTCCTTGTGATAACGGCCGAGCAGCTGCTGAGCCTCATTGGTTGTTATCACATAAAAGCCGACAGTCCACTCTAAACAACAATACCAGGGTGATGCCTCTAGCTGCAGGCATCACTCCGGTACAACCACTTCCTCAAAATGACGTACAGGTAACTGATTTTGCGGGAAGTGGTTAACTTGGGTCTTCCTTTGAGATTTCTTATGGCTCCTTCCTTCTTAGAGTTCTGCAAACAACTGTTTCTTTGTCTTCCAACATATAGGTTGTTCAAGTCCCCCCCTCCCCCACACACTTCTTATAGCATTATTTCCTATCCTGAACTCACAAAGCAGTCCAACAGGTTCATTAGCACATAAATAGGGGAGGCCTAGCTTCCAAAACAAAACACAGTTATCATTACATATTTATGCTAAAAAATAACTAAAATAGCCATAGCAACACAAGCCTCATAGCAGTGTATCTGCAGTGTGTTATCATCTGAGGCACTGCTGCCTCTTATTGCTAGTCTCAGGAGATACTATATTAAATGACATTTAGCGATGTCTATACTGGGCTGTTTTCCTTGCTGGAGGCTCTGTTATCTGGAAGTGAAGCCCTGCCTCTACCAAGATAGCGACATTCACACAGAGCCACGGTGCAGAATAAGGCATGGTAAGTCAATAAAGGAAAAAGATCACTGGCAGGGAGGCTGGAGGCAAAACTGGTGACAAGTCCCTTTTCACCTTTTCCACATCACAGGTCCTCTTTTAGGTTCAGAAGTTCGAACCCACTAAGGCAAATTGAGTAATAGTGTTAATGCATTGTCACTAGAGCTGACAACTCTAAAGGTGGGCCTGAAGCAAAAAGAGAAGTATGGAGTTGTTTTTTTTTTTTTTTTTTCAGAATCATTTAGGGGGATGCTGCATCTTTCCCCCAGCGCCTCTACCTTGAGAACCGAGCAATCGAACACGGCCGATCGCTCGGTTCTCACAGCTCCTTGAGCAGAGACCTGCTGACTGCCGATCACAGCTCTCTGCTCTGCCCCCTCCTCTCTCACTGGAGCACTGGGCTTAAAAGGGGGCGGGGGCGGCCAGCTCAGGCTCTCAGCAGCTCGCTGAGAGGCTGAGCCAGGTGTCGGTCCAGGGATCTGGCGGATCCCGACTTCCATTGTCGGGATGACGTGGAGCCTGGACCGACTTCTGTGACGTCAGCAGAGAGCGGACTTCAGCCTGCTCTCTGCTGAAAATGGGTCACAGGAGTGCAATTCATTTTGCTTTGGCTGTACTTCTCTTTTAAGGCATGGCCTTATGGTGTATACACGACCTGATTGGTGGAAGCGAAGGTTCCAGGTGGGGCTTTGGGTAGGAACAGGAAGAGGCAGAGAAACGGATACCTCAGCCGGTGGTCATCGGACAGAGAAGTTGGTTGGTTCGAGGTTTGAAGTCACAGCAGCCTGGCGGTTGTGGTCTTTGGAGGCGGTAAAAAATCAGTTATAGTCTAATGGTTGGGGACCCATTTGTGGTGTCAGTTGCATTCCCAGTTAGATTGGTCATTGTTTCTGAGCCGGTGTGTTGCGGCTGGGGGCCTATTGTCCTGCAGATAAAATTAACCAGTTTTGGGTGTAGTGCCTCCAAAGATTAGCTACCTTAATACATATATTTCTGTTTTAATGGAATTAGTTTTGTTACATGGTAATAAAAAGTTGCTATGGCCAATTTGAATCCAAATGCTGGTGTGGTCTGGGTATTGGCAGGTATAGGTACATGATTGGTTTGGGATGGATATAGCAGGCAATCTTATTAGGAATGGGGACATCTGTTCTACTTCAGTCATAACCAAAGATCATTCCGTGCCTCTAACGCTGCCACCCAATGGTATCTCTTCCCCTGGGTGGGTGGTCTGCTCCAGGCAATATTGCATAACACCATTTACCCCTCTTAATGTATACAGTATCTGATAGTATTGCCATTATCCACCAATAACCTTAGATAATTATGGACTCCAAAAACCTTTTCCTGCTCTAATCAAAATCTATCCAAACATTATTTTTTCTTTGGCTTAGGAAAATGTTTTTCTTTTTTGCTGCACATAAAACAAATTATTTCCAAGCCAAGACTTCTTACTTTGGCCTCAAAACATGGAAAGTCTTAGTGTAGCTATTATACTATTTGCGTAAGGAAAAATTCCATCCCTGAGTGTTTAACATTTTTTTTTAACAGAAAAAGGTTTTTTATTTTGACAGAAATCATAAGAATACAAAATAGCAGTAGCATGAGGAGTACAGTGTTTGCAATCAGGTTACAGCATTACATAAAGTATTCATTTTCAGGCGGTGTTGAGGTCAGGATACCCAAGGATGGAAGACAGCCTGTGGTATGAACTACGTCTATAGCTGGTTACAGGTAAGCAAGAGAACGGTACAAAACAAAAAAAGGGGTGCGTGTATACTATGGAGCGGACAGTAGTCCCGGACGGCTCCAAGATCAGTCCCACCTTTCCGCCTCTAGAAGAATGGAGAGTGGAAGGTATTTTCAGTCTGGGGGAAAGGAAAAGGGGGGGCGAGGAGGGGGGAGGGGGGGGCAAAAAATTCCCCGGCTCCCCCATAGCCGCCCCCAGCTCCCCACCAAACAATGCACACGATACCATCATATTCACATAAACCAGGAGTTCAGTCAGACATCTGACCACTGTGACCATATTTTCTCAAACTTTGCAGGGCAATTTCTGCTCTCATATGTGATCTTATATAAAGGAAGGACTTTATTAATCGCACTTTTCCAGGAGGCTACTGTAGGGAGATCTGTACCCTTCCATCTCAGGAGGATTTCTCTCCTAGCATAATAGAGGGCAAAGGTTAAGCCTAGTTTAGTGTGACGGTCTCCCTCCACATCCCCCAAGTAGCTAAGTAGAAAGACAAGAGGGTCCAGTGTCAACGGGGCACCGCAAAGGTCTGACAATACGTCCGCCACCCCTCTCCAATAGGGCTGAATCTTGTTGCAAGTCCAGACCATATGGAAGAAGGAGCCCCTCTCAATGGAGCATCTTGTGCAGAGTGGGCTGAGAGAGGGGTAGATGGAAGCCAACTTCTGTGGGGTGTAGTATGCCCTATGCAAAAACTTCAATTGGACAAAACGGTCTCTAGAGGCTATCATAGAGGAAATAAATGTAGAGACACACTCCTCCCATGTGTCATCGTCCAGGTCAGGGATATCCAACCTCCATTTTCCCATCAGGTGTGAGGTGTCCGTGTCAAGAGCTACTGTGAAATACATGTATAGGGTGGAGAGAGGTTTGTGTAGGAGCTCTGAAGTGAGAAGTCGCTCTATAGAGTCTGAATCTAGAGTAATCGGGGAAGGAAACTGGGCGGCCAGAGCATGCCGGAGCTGCCAGTACCTAAATAGGAAGGATCGGGGGAGTTTAAATGTTTGTCTTAGTTCTAGGAATGGTAGAATCTTCCCCCTCGGCATTACGTGCCTAAGGGTGACAACCCCCCTCTCCGCCCACGCCGCCGGATCGGGCACTGTATTTAGGTGGGGAAGAAAGGGATTACCCCACAGGGGAGTATGAGGGGAGACCACCAAGGGATCCCGGAGAGCCACCCGTGAACACTGCCAGACCCGGATCGTGGTTTTCATAGGAGTCGTAACGCCCGGATGTGCCTTGCATCCCCTAAAGGCTAGGTTAGAAAGGGCTGCATATGAACCAACTATCGCTGCTTCCAGGGTGACTGCTGGATTCTGTCTGGGCTGGGAGAACCACCAGCGAACGGTAACCAAGACCGCAGCCCAATAGTAAATAAGGAAGTTCGGAAGGGCCAGACCTCCACCCGAGAGGGGAAGATAAAGGGTGCGCCTGGCCACTCTCGGAGGTCTCCCCGCCCAGACAAACTCGCTCACAATACTGTCGAGTCTCCGGAACACCGACCGGGGAATGTGGAGAGGAGTGTGACGGAAAAAGTATAACAGTTTGGGTAAGTACACCATTTTGATTAAGTTCCCTCTACCTACTGGCGTAAGCGGAAGTCTACGCCAGGTTGTGCACTGTTTGGTAAGTTTGTCCAACACTGGAATTAGATTACGGTCGAGGTATTTGTCCAGGGTCGAGGCTACCCTTACGCCCAAGTATGTGAACTCTTCGACCCATTGAAGGGGTGTTCGTGTATCGATACGGGGCATGGAAGGGTGAAGTGGGAAGAGGACCGACTTGTCCCAGTTGACACGAACTCCTGAAAAACGGCTGAAGGTATCGAACTGAGACAAGGCAGCCCTCAAGGAGTCAGATGCATCCGCTAAATAAAGGAGGGAGTCATCAGCATAAAGGGACAGTTTCTCCTCTAGTGGACCTACTTTGATGCCTCTGATAGACTTGTCCCTCCTAATGTGGGCCGCCAGGGGCTCCAGGGCCAAGGCAAACAATGCCGGGGATAGGGGGCATCCCTGCCGGGTTCCCCTCTCCAAAAGAAAGGGCTCCGACAGGGTACTGCCCGTGCGTATGCGAGCCTTAGGCTGCATGTACAGCATTTGAATCCATGTGAGGAAGACCGGGCCAAAGCCAAATCTAGAGAGGACTCTCCACAGGTAGCCCCACTCGACCGAGTCAAAGGCCTTCTCCGCGTCGAGTGAGGCCACCACCCCAGGGCTCCCCTGATCAGCCACTGCGATGTGGGTGTGTAATCTACGTATGTTTATGTCTGTGCCTCTTCCGGGCATGAAACCCGTTTGATCCGGGTGTACTAGGGCAGTGATTATTTTGTTTAAACGGATGGCTAAGATCTTGGCCAGGACTTTTGCGTCAACATTTAGGAGAGAAATAGGGCGGTAGGATGCGCAGAGGGTAGGATCCTTCCCCGGTTTAGGGATGAGAACTATGACCGCCTCGCTCATCGAGGCCGGGAGGGTCCCAATTTTTAAGGCTGAGGCAAAAACCGTCTGGAGTCTAGGGGTTATCTCCTCCATGTATGTCTTATAGAATTCCACCGGGAATCCGTCCGGACCCGGGGTCTTCCCTGCCTGCATCATTTTGAGAGCCTTTTGTATCTCCTCTAGTTGAATAGGGGCGTCTAGCGTGTTGGCTGCGGATTGTGTGAGAACTGGGATGTCAATTTCGTCCAAGTAGTCAGTAAGGTCTTGTTGGTCATATATTACTCGTGAGCTATATAAATGCTGGTAGAAGGTAGTGAAACATTTGTTAATTTCCGCTGGGGAAGAATGAAGTGACCCAGCCATGTCACGAATCTGTGCTATAGCCGTGACCCCCGATTGTTCCCTGGATAGCCAGGCCAAAAGACGGCCCGTCTTCTCCCCCTGCTCGAATATTCGCTGAGATTGGTATAGCAACTTCTTTTGTGTCAGGGAGGTCTGTAGGAGAAGGGATTGTCGGGTAAGAGATTGGAGTGCTATGTAGTCTCGCGGGTCACGGGAACGGACATATTGGGCTTCCTGTCTGATCGCTTCCGCCTCTAGTCTAGTAAGCTCTGCTCTACGTAGTCTCCTCACCTTAGCAATAATAGATTGGTAGTGCCCCCTCGATGAGGCTTTAAAGGCCTCCCAAACCATATTGTCAGAGGTGGACCCCGGATTGACCTCCCAAAATTGCTGCACTGTGCTCCGGAACTGAGAGTCAACATCTGTGTCGGATATCCAGAACCTGGACAGCCGCCAGAGTCTATTTGCTGGATCTACTGTCAGTTCCAGGGACAACAGCAACGGGGCGTGGTCCGAGATCCCCCGTGGAAGTATGCTTATGTCCCGAACTCTGGGGAGGACAGGCGCCGCGACGTAGGCCAGGTCTATGCGAGAAAGGGACCTATGAGAGGCAGAATGACAAGTAAAGGCCTTGGTCTGAGGGTTCCTCCACCGCCACACATCCACCAGGCCATATGTGTCAGCCCAGTCTGCCAAGTCACGGCGTGTAGTGTCTCCCCTTGAGCTCCTGTCCAACCCAGAGTCCGGGACAAGGTTAAAGTCACCCATCAGTACAACATTATCCGGGGGGAAGCGGGCCAGCTCCCCCGAGATCAAATTAAGGAGTCTGAATGAGGCCGGGGGGGGCAGATACACCCCCACCAACACCCAGGGCGTGTCACATATCAAGGCATGTATCAATACGTATCTCCCATCAGGATCCAGGACTAAGTCAAGGAGCTTAAAAGGGAGAGTTTTCAGGACCAGTACACTAACACCCCTTGCAAAATTGGAGTAGGTAGAGTGGTAGTGGTGACCCACCCACGGTTTTTTCAGAC
This sequence comes from Lithobates clamitans, assembly GCA_037952925.1. Lineage (NCBI taxonomy): Eukaryota > Metazoa > Chordata > Amphibia > Anura > Ranidae > Lithobates > Lithobates clamitans. Next base: position 273,105 of record JBBGZY010003008.1, on the reverse strand, counting down.
TGAGGGTCTTGCTACCAATCAAATGCGTCTCCTGCAACACACAGATATGGGGACTATGCCTCTTTATAAATTGAAATACCAGAGAGCGTTTTAGTGGAGAATTTAAGCCTCGTGTGTTCCAGGAGAGAATATTTAGATTAGGCATATATACATCTTAGTTATAAGAAAAGCAGGATACAGCTTATATAGTCTTCCTGATTCGGCGCAGGTCCTCCTAGGGGATGCCCGAGGCGAATCAGAGTCTGACATTACTTTAGGCCCAGAGAGCAAACACAGCATTGCCAAAAAATATGAAATAAAAACAAAAAAAAAGAAATCAAAAATAGAAAACTGGGAGCCAGGAACACGGCTCAACATCCCCAAATCCCCCCCCACCCCACCCGACCCCCAGAACAGGAGGCAGGTCTGTATCCCCAAACTTGCTTCAGCCCGACGGCTGCTCATGGAGGCAGTGAACTAGAGGCAACCGACCTCTGTGAGTCAAAAAAAAAAAGTATGTGTGTTTTAAGTTCCGGTAAGGATAAAATGGTGTGAATCACCCGGAGCCCCGGGGGTACAAAACTTGTGGTGGACGAATAAACTCCCCGACCCCAGCCGGGGTCGAGGTAGTGCTGGAGAAGCTGGCAGAGATAGTGCACGGTAGGGGGAGATGCAACAACAGGATTGACTGTAGGTAGCGGGACCGGTCTCCTCAAGGATAAAGTAACATGACCGCAGTGCCCTCTTGGGAAGGAGAGTGGGGTTTAGCTTTTCTCCCTTACAGGATCGCAGTGATGAAGGAGGTCCGTTCGGAGGTGATGTTCAGAGTTCCGCTCCGGTGTCCTGCTTGCTTCCGGGTTGGGAGATGAATGGGTATGCTCGTAAGGAAGGGGAAGCCTGGCTCAGTCTCAAATGCATGGCACCCAAGAAGTGATGAACATCTAGTCCACGCCAGCCGACCATGACATGAGAGGGGTCCGCGGGAGTATACAAAGGGTCAGGCTCTCCCCCCCAATAACAAATAAGCCCGTAACCTCTCCAGCAGTGTACTCACATTTTCTCCAGTAGAATCATCTTTGGATGGTGTCAGCCCACGCGGCAGCTTCTCTGGGGGAGGTGAAGAAGTGCACTTTTTCGCCATCTTGTACTCTGAGCTTGGCGGGGAAGAGCATGTTGTACTTGATCCCTTTTTGTCTGAGCATGGCGCGGACATGGTCGAAAGATTTTCGTTGTCTCTGTGTCTCCACAGAGTAATCTGGGAAAATGAGAAGTTTCGTGTTCTCATAATGCACTTCTCCCTGCATACGAGCAGAGCAGAGGACAGTGTCCCTGTCTCTGTAGTGGAGGAGTTTGAAAATGAAAGTGCGCGGCGGCGCTCCCTGCGGGCCCCGGGTGGCAGGCATTCGATGGGCGCGTTCGATGGAGAAATGTGAGGAGAATTGCGCCTTCGGTAGTAGGGTTGGGAGTAACTTCTCCATGAAGGCAACCGGATCCGTTCCCTCCGCGCCTTCCGGGAGGCCGAGAACTCGGAGATTATTCCTCCGATTCCGGTTCTCGGCGTCCTCGGCCCTGAATTCAAGTGCTTTAACCTTGGATTTGAGGATCTGGATGTCCTCATGTTGTGCTCTTTGTACATCTTCCGCGGTGGAGATCCGCCGCTCCGCCTCCCCCACGCGCTCTCTAAATCGATCCATGTCGCGACGGATGAGGGCCGTCTCCTCCTGAACATGGTCTATCTTGATGGTAAGGGTGGACTGGCAGGTGGAGATGGCATGCATCAGAGCCTCAAACGCCTGGGATCCAGCCTGGATCACGCCATCCGGCGGGGCAGAGGTCTGCGTCTCCATGTTGCAGGCCTTAGGAGGGGAAGGCCCAAATTTCGGCGGCGTTCTTGTATGCTCCGGAGCTCGCGATTTCTGGGTTCCTTTTTTGTTTCTGCGCATTCCCTGAGCCACCGGGCGCTTCTAGTGGTAAATGGCAGGGATTTAAATGCAATATCCACACCAGGATGTAGGAAGGAAAAAGTCCGGAGTGGGAGCTCTGGTACTAAACGTCCGCTCCCAGCGCCATCTTGGACACGCCCCCCCAGTGTTTAACATTTTAGTACGTTTGATGAGTAACAGCTTTTACAATATTGTGTGAGCACAAATGTGAAGTAGATTCTATATAGGTCTGATGATCCGATGTCCACAAACTTTTGGCCATGTAGTGTACAAAATAATGATAGTCTACTGTTCATATTCACCAAGATGTGAAGAAGAACAAGTGCCTCCTGGTGTAAGATTTACCATAAACATACTAAGGAATGGTTCAGGCTCATATGTAGGTATGTCTTGGGCTGCAGTATATCCACCGACCAGAAGGTGGCACTGTGTGATTTCTTTAGGCTGGCAGTAGACCATTGCAGACTAATTTGTCACCTGGTTTGGACTTCAGGCAGCCATCTTGGAGAGGATGGCATATTTTGTCGGATGCTGAAATCCCCCAAGATTTGGGCATTTATCGCAATGTGGAAGCCTTAGGCTAGATTCACACTAATGCGTTTTTTGATGCATTTTGCAGAAATCCAGGGAAATTTTTTAACATGGGTTCCTTTGGAACATGTTCACATCAATGCATTTTTGTGCCTCTGCGTTTTTTGGAAAGGGTTGGTGACTTTTTTTCCCGCAAAATGCAGCGTTTTGCATGTAATAGAATTCAATGGACCCGCATCCAAAACGCAAGTATTGCATTTTTACCACAATTTTGCAGCGATTTGCGTTTAGCATTTTTTAATTTCTTTTTTTTTACACTGTATATAGCTGGTTGCTAAGGAGCCGGCCGCTGCGTCCTTAACAACCAATGAGTCATCAGCTGCCAGCTGGCTTCCCACTCAATGAAAAAAAAAAAGCCAGCTAAAAAAAAAAAATTTTTTTTAAAAACAGCGTGGGGTCCCCCCCCCAGGTCCATACCAGGCCCTTGGGTCTAGTATGGATTCAGAGGGGCGCCCCATGCCAAAATTTTAAAAAAAATGGCCTGGGGGTCTCCCCAAAATCCATACCAGACCCTTATCCGAACATGCAGCCCGGCAGGTCAGGAAAGGGAGGGGATGAGCAAGTGCCCTCCTCCTGAACCATACCAGGCCGCATGCCCTCAACATGGGGGGATGGGTGCTTTGGGGCAGGGGGGCTCTGCGCCCCCCACCCCAAAGCACCTTGCCCTCATGTTGATGGGGACAAGGGCCTCTTCCCGACAACCCTTGCCGGGGGTTGTTGGGGTTTGCGGACGAGGGGCTTATCGGAATCTGGAAGCCCCCTTTAATAAGGAGGCCCCCAGATCCCGGCCCCCCCATGTGAATGAGTATGGGGTACATTGTACCCCTACCCATTCACCTGGAAAAAAAGTAGTGTAGTGTTAAAAAATACAGAATACAGTTTTTGACTAGTGTTTTATTAATAATCATCTTCTTCTCCGCTTCTTCCTCTGATCTTCCTCCATCTTCTCCAGCATCTTCATCCTCCGATCTTCTCCTTCTCCCCCTGCTTCTTCTTCCACTCTGCTTCTGTCTTCTTTGTCTAGTGTTCTTCTTCGATGCTGAGTCCCGCTGATCTGTCGGCGCTGATGTCCTGCATTTCTTAAATAACGATGGGGGCGTGGCAATCGGATTACCTCATCTGAAGGCCATGCCCCCTTGTGACATCACGGACCCATCATGCCCTGGGCTGTGACGTCATAAGGGGGCGGGGTCACCGGATGACATCACCCGGTGACCCCGCCCCATGCCTATATAAGTCGTTGCGCACTGCGTACACGGCATTACAGCGGGAGAGAGCGTCAAGTCAACATCGGAAGAAGACGACGGAGAAGACCGGGCAAGAGCTAGCAAAAGAGCAGAAGAACCCAGCAGAAGGCACAGGACAGCGGGAGAAGAACCAGAGAGCCCGGAGAAGAGCGTGGAGAAGTCGGAAGAGACCCCCGGAGCTGCCTAATAAAAGACTTGTCAAAAACTGTTTACTGTATTTTTTAACACTACACTACTTTTTTCCAGGTGAATGGGTAGGGGTACAATGCGCGATCTTGGGACACCCTTATTAAAGGGGGCTTCCAGAATTCGATATGCCCCCTGCCCACAAACCCCGACAACCACCGGGCAAGGGTTGTCGAGAAGAGGCCCTTGTCCCCATCAACATGGGGGCAAGGTGCTTTGGGGTGGGGGGGGGCGCAGAGCCCCCCTGGCCCAAAGCACCCATCCCCCCATGTTGAGGGCATGCGGCCTGGTATGGTTCGGGGGGGCGCTCACTCATCCCCTCCCTTTCCTGACCTGCCGGGCTGCATGCTCGGATAAGGGTCTGGTATGGATTTTGGGGGGACCCCCACGCCATTTTTTTTTAAAATTTCGGCATCGGGGTCCCCTCCGAATCCATACTAGACCCAAGGGCCTGGTATGGACCTGGGGGGGACCCCACGCTGTTTTTTCTCAGATTTTTCTTTTAGCCGGCAATTCTTTTTTTTTTACAAAAAAAACAACTGACAACTTATAACTCATCGGTTGTTCAGGACGCGGCGGCTGGCTTCCTGGCCTCCTCCTTAGCAACCGGCTATATACAGTGTAAAAAAAACACAAATCGCAGCAAAAGCGCGGTAAAAATGCATGTCAACAAACGCAGCAAGCACTGCAAAAAGCACTGCAGAAACGCTCAAAAGCAAGATGCATAGATGCAAATCGAGCCTTATAGGGTTTGTTCAACTTTACCAAAAAAGTGCCTATGTAGGTAAGGGGTGCTTGTGGATAAAAAGTTAAATGATTCCTTTATTAAAGGGGTAGGCCATTTATGTACAGTACCTCCCGAATCCTGGTCAAAAAACTCTCATCTAGCCTGCCTTGTTGCTAGGATGTCACTAAGGCACTTCCAGCCAATTCAAACCCCCTGTCTTAGTTGAGGAAAATGGAAAGACAGTGCTGGACCCATAGGCTTATCTTACTGGTCTTGTTTTTTTAAAAGTATTGATGCTAATGTATATGATGCTAATGTAGGCGGCTTCTACTGTACACCCTAGAGGATCTCTACCTGAGGAAATATATGACCTACAACATACTGTTTGTTTTATAAACTGCCAAATTTCTGTGATCATGTAATTATCCACACGTAGTCTCCTCTCCTTGAAGACATAGAAAGGCTAGGGCTGCTGAATCTGTATGCTCACCTCCAACACCGACTGGATGTTTCTTAGCGATGCAGGGGTTTCATGTAGCACAGTGGTCTCCAAAACTGTGGCCGGGGGGCCGGGTGTGGCCATTTGCTTGCCTTTATCTGGCTCTTGGGGCACTATTTCACCAACTGACACCAATAATGGGGCACCATTCCACATTACCATCAATGGGGCATTATTCTTCTCATTGATATCAACAATAGGGCACTATTCCTCCCATTAGAACCAATGATGGAGCACTGATGTTGGAGCATTTTCTACTCCCACTGACCACGGTCTGGCCCCCCTAAAACGCAAAGGAGAGTAAACTGGCCCTTTGCGTAGAACGTTTGGAGACCCCTGATGTAGCAGTTCCACACCTGACCTCATTAATAGTGTTTAAAAAGAAGTCAGACTATTTAGCCTTCTTCTAATCATGGTTCTCGTTGTCTGAAACTTACTTGGCTTTTTTGATTCTCGAACTGTTTTTGTGGATCCAATTATGACTGAATTTTGTTTTCTCTCTCCCTGCCCACTTCACCGTGTGCTTTTCAGACCATGCTCCTGTTCTGTGATTTGATACGTAGGTTGCATTTAGGTTTCCTGCCAGTAGATCTGGTGAAGACCTGACATACCAGGATGGCACTCCTATGGTGACATGGAGAATCCACTGAAAAATTCACTGGTAGAAGAAATTACACACTATTCCCTTCTCACAGAGGCCCTGATCAAGACATACAGAGAAGCAAATGTAAAGGGAGAGACTTCAGTGGAAAGGACTTTTCTCCAGAGTGTCAGCTAATGGCTTTTAGGAAGATAAAGCCTATAAAGTGTGAACATTCGGTCACATAACAGCCATCCCAAATTACCAAGGTCTTCTACTACTGCTGTTGCTCTCTTTGCTCAGAAAATGCCCAAAATCCTGTTGTTGGAGAGTAGCTAATTGCCATGTATGCTGCAGAAATAGCCCTTTTATCAGCCTTGTAATGGGATCTTTACAGAATTTTTACCCATCCTTGTACCTCTGAAATTCGTTCTTTAACGGTGTCCACACATTGTAATATTACACTGTTGACTGCAAGAGTAAACTTCTTTAGATAATAATATGGCTCTAAGAACGTCACTTCATTTGTCAACATTTACCGTCTTTATACCCTGAAAAACTAGTGGAGACATCACCTTCATGTTTTGTTGAATAGCTACACCAGATGAATTCTGGACACTGAGAGGGAAAGTATTAGAGGTGCAACCTGGCATTCTCCAGGAATGTAGCACACATACTAAAGACAGCAAGGTATACATTACCAAAGGTGTTACATACGCACATCCTCTCTCCTCTCTGGACACTGGATTGGAAATTCTTAGAAATTAGTAAACTTGGAGACTGCCAAGGCCACCAACATCCTATATCGCATAGACAAAAAATAAGAGGAAGCAAGATGGACTTTTGAGGTGCCAGACCAAAACAGCGATATCAAATTTAAACATTTCTATTTTTACAATGTATATCAAATCATATACTGCAGTTTAAGAGTATAGACAAATGCAATGTATACATGTAGAACCCCGATGTTTAGGCAGGGTTGCTATTAAATTTATTTGCCAAGCGATAGTTGCCTTGGCCAATTGTTAGGAGGTCAGTTGATTTCGCCCTAATTCTGGAATTGCTGCACTTCTCTCTTCTGTCGCTAAATGGCCGGGTATCTGGTGACATTAGATAAAACAAGGGCATTGCAAGGACAGATTAGGAATGAAGGGGGTGTCTCAGCAGGGATTTTCTTGGGTCCCTTGGCCTGCTGGGAGAACCTATTTATTTGGAGTCAGGTGATCAGGGTTCTGTGCCACCTGGAAGGCTGTCTGGGTGGACGTGTGTTGTATTGCCCCGGGCTGCTAGGCCAGAGACCTATCCCGGGGACATCTGGCTGCTAGGCTATCTGAGAGCCTATCCAGAAGTAGTGCAGGGTTGGGACTGCGGGCTTGTAGTCCAACCAGAAGTAGCAGTTCTGCCGGCTGGGGAATCAGTCATGGTCCTAGGTAGAGGGGAAGCTGTCGCCACAAAGGGACCATCCACCTTGCTACCGGAGACCATTGTGAGTAAGCTAAGGCCAGTACCAGAGCAGACTTCTTGTGGGACAGCAGCGGGACAGCAGAGGTGACACTTGTGGAGTGGCAAGCCAAGGACCTAATGTGTCAGCAGGGGTGAAGCTTGAGGAGTATCTGTGAGTGCCACGCCAGGGACCCAGCAATGAAGCGGGGGTGACACTTGAGGAAGATACTGAGTGCTACAGTAAAAGAGCTCAGGGGATCCAGTGGCTAGTGGATCTAAAGTCTAGTGAGATAGGCTGGGAGCTCTTTGAGTGAAGACGTGGGAGAACTGTTCACGTTGGAGATAGTTGGATACCTTTACCGTTAGTAACAGCTACAAGATTGTTGCCATAGGAGACAGCGGTCCTACCTATACAGAAGTGGTGTCTGGCTGGAGGTCTTCACCTGTATAGCTGTCTACCTATAGAAGTCTCAGAGTCTGCCAATTAACATTGCATCTACTGAAGGGTGTCCTGGCCTTAACCCTCTCTCCCACAGTTCTGTTTAAGAGACAATGAATCTCTTTGCATTCAAAAAGTGTCTGGTGCCCACCATTTCATCTTGCATTACACCCACCATGCCTTGTAACCCACTCTACACAGAAAGATGTCAGCTGTCCCTAACTCTGGAGGTCACCATTAGGCCTCAGGGGCCCTGGGACTTTGCTACATACATAAAAACCTCCCTCCGATACTGTACCTCCCATGGATTTATAGGCACCAAAACTCATCACGATTACAATAGGTTAAATTCTAGAAGGAAACTACACTATATTGTCAAAAGTATTGGGATATCTGCCTTTACATGCACACAAACTTTAATGGCATCCCAGTCTCAGTCTGTAGGTTCAATATTGAGTTGGCCCAACCTTTGTACTATATCACTTAAATTAGGAACTTGTAGGTGAAGAACTGGGTCTTGGTAGAATAGGACTTTCCTGGTGGGAAGAGAATACTTTTTGTGGACAGTAGGCTATCAATGTCATTCTTTCAACAAACAAGTTTTTTACTAACTTGGGTATCATATTCAAACATGGATATATCTTGGAGAGATGACCAGACACCTTGTGCCCTTCACCCAAGTAACAATGGCCTCTTACCAGAAAATATTGATTGATATACATATACATATAAACATAAATAAAATAAATTTAAAAAATGAATATAAAACTAATAACTCATGCATATGTAGCGTTGGTAGATTTCTAATCTGCTGCTGATAGGTAAATTTAGTGGGTTATCTGTTCATACATAGTCAGATTTGCCTCTGTTCCAGCTCGGCTGAGTTGCATGTAATTTCACACTGTGCCTGTGGGTGTCGTTGTTGGCCCCTCCTGGCCGACAGGTATGCGCTAAGAGTATTACCTCCCCGATTGGGAGGCCCACGTCGCTGCGGCGTGTGGGTGGGCCCAGAAGCCTGTCTGGGGCCTACCACAGCGGCAGAGGAATGGTCCTGGGCTGTCTATCCTGAGTGAAGAAGCTGGACAACCGAGGAGATCCCAAGGGAGGACCCGTCATGGAAGGATCATGCAGAGTGCTGGTCTGGAGAGGGGCCTGGTGACTTAGTTGGAGGACATATCCTAAATTAATCCTACCGCATAGTACTGCCGGGTTGGCTTAAAGGTTCTAGTGCTGTGTTTGCTATTCACCGTAAACCATTACATCCTGTGGCAGAGGATCGTACAGGTTTTGTTCCAATCAAGTCTGTGGCAGAGACTTTTGTTTGTGCTGCGTACTGGCTGCTAGGTTGGTGAAAGAAACCAATCCAGGCGGGCAAAGATTCAATTCTACAGAGAGAGTGTAATCAGCTACAAGCTTTCAATCCCTAATGTTACATTAAGAAAGCTAAGAAAAGGTATTTGAGCTTCCCTACAACTTTCCTTCTACCTCTTTCCTGCTACTTCCTGCAACTCAAGTTTATTAAAGCATTGGAAAAGATACTCAAGTGTCCGGTGCCTGCACTGTATGGTGGTAAACTCAACGGGACCCTAGACTCGATTCTGGTGAAATAAAGGTAACGAAGGTGACGATAACAGCCCGCTTTAAACCAGCAGCTCCACCGAGAGTTATTGCTACACATATATCCTATAATGTGAAAAAAACATGAAGTCTAATATATAAATAAAGTGCACGTGCTTCGTGTGATGCACGCAAATCCTCAATAATATAAAAAGTCCATTATTCAAACATAAACTTAGAGCAAAAAATATAATCTTAATGCAATGTCCAAAAACTATATATAGGAAAAGTGCGCGTGCTCCGTGTATCACACAAAATAAATCCTTAGTATTACAACAGTCCAAACATAATAAACCGTGATGGTGATGTCTTCATACAGGTGTGTACACACCCCCCACCAGATGTGCCCTCACCTTAAGGGCTTTTTTTAAAAAGCCTGTGATAAATAATATTATCAGCTTGGGAAGATCCTCCTATGGTTCTTCTTTTGTGTAGTGGTTAGTTATGGCCTAAATGCTGCTACTAAGATCACTCCTTCCTCCTGTTCACAAGCCAATTTCCTCCTGGCTGCCAGCAATCTCCTCATATATCACAAGAGGGACAGAGGGACATTGCTCCAAATCAGGGACAGTCACCTCGAAATCAGGGACATTTGGGAGCTATGCATTTAGTACAATTAAAACAAGCCTTGATATATTTATGGACAGCAAAAGGGGGGTGATAGTGTCACCTGGAGACCGAATCTGCAGCTACGGCTCCCAGCATTCTCCCCGTCCTTAGCCTTTAGTAAACAACACCTCACTTCCTTCCTTGTTAGCCGATCAAGCTTGATCGGCTGACGAGGAAGGAAGTGAGGTTTTGTTTGCAGGAGGGTGATTGGGATTTTCCCAATCAACCCCCTTTTGCTGTCCATAAATATATCAAGGCTTGTTTTTATTGTACTAAATGTGAGTGTACATCTATGTGGGATTTTAAGTTTAATAAACCTGTTTTAAAACGTTATCACACCATTGCAAGCTTCCATTGTTTATGTGTGATATATATAAGGAGATTTCTGGCAGCCAGGAGGAAATTGGCTTGTGATCAGGAGGAAGGAGTGATCTTTGTAGCAGCATTTAATCAGGATAACTAACCACTACACGAAAGAGGAACCATAGGAGGATCTTCCCAAGCTGATAATATTATTTATCACAGGCTTTTTTTAAAAGCCTTTAAGGTGAGGGTACACCTGGTGGGGGGGGTGTGCACACCTGCATGAAGACATCACCATCACGGTTTATTACGTTTGGACTGTTATAATACCAAGGATTTATTTTATGCGATACACGGAGCACACGCACTTTTCCTATATATAGTTTTTGAACATTGCATTAAGATTATATTTTTTGCTCTACGTTTATGTTTATATAAAGGACTATTTATATTATTGAGGATTTGTGTGCATCACACGAAGCACATGCACTTTAATGATATATTATACGTCATGTTTTTTTTCACATGAGTTATTAGTTTTATATTCATTTTTTAAATTTATTTTATTTATGTTTAGCGCCGCACATTTGGTAAGTGTGGGTAGTGTTGGCAGCTGTTTATTTGTAATTTTATTTTTATTTATTTGTATTTATTTTTATTTGTAATTTTATTTTTATTTTCATTTATTTTTATTTTTATTTTATTTTCATTTATTTTATTTTCATTTTATTATTTTATTTTTATTATATTTTATTTTTATTTATTTATTTAGTTTCTATTTATTTTTTTATTGAGGTTAGTAGGGTGGCAGCTCACAAGGTTATACCTACCAGAAAATATTGATCCCTATAACGGAGATCAAATCAGCACGTTGGAATAGTGTAAAACCTCTACCTAATTAGGTAGGTATTTGCGGAATTCTTCTGCCACAGGCACGTGGAAATAGGCATCTTTTAAGTCGATTGAGATTAGCCAATCGCCTGGCTGCACGGCTTGCTAGATGGTAGACAGAGTGTCAATTTTGAATATTTCATATTTTATAAACTTGTTTAGGTAAGTTAGGTCTATCACTGGGCGCCATGAACAGTTTTTCTTTTGCACTAAGAAGAAAGGGGAGTATACCCTCTGGAACTCTTCGCCTTTCGGGACAGGCACCACGGCTCCCTGTGCTATCAGCGAATCCACGTAGGACAGTAACACCTGCTTCTTTTCTTCTGACCGTGGTAGCAGTATAGAAATAAATCTGGGGGGAGGAGTACTGGTGAAGGACCATGTGTGGCCTGTAGAGAACGCCTTGATGGTCCAGTAGTCCGCGATTGAGGCCACCCAGACGTGCCAAAAGGGAAGCAGATGTGCCCCCACCTGACCTGCCTGGGCAGGCCCAATCTCAAAATGACTTAGCCGGCTCACGTCCGCTGGACGCCTGGCTTTTAGCGGGCTTTTGGAAGGATGTCTGGCCTTTATTCCAATTCCTACTGAAATCCTGGTCGGGCCTGTAAGAGCGTGCTTCTCTTGAACGCTGCGTACTGCGTCTTCTCCGCTGGGGCCTCTTCTGGCCGAGCAGATGCCTATCCTGGGGAAAGAAGCCTGACTTCCCACCCATGGCTCAGGCTATGGCGCTATCCAGCCTGTTGCCAAACAACAAGGGCCCTTCAAAGGGGATCCTACACCAGGCCTGCTTAGATGCTGGATTAGAGAGCCAAGGGCGCAACCATAGGGCCCGCTTAGCCGTGACCGAGGATAGCATAGTCTGGGCCAACAGGCGGATCAGGTCGATAGAAGCTTTTCCCAGAAAGGCCGCTGCCAACGTCAATTCCTGGATCACAGAGCCCCGAGCCAGGTCTTCTGAAATGCCTTCGAGCACGGAGTCCACATCTATCCAGGCTTCCATCGCCTTAGACTCTAAAAGGAGAGTGACATGTTTGGCTAATCGCATTAATGCTGCGTCTACTAGGGGAGCGTTTTCAAGATACTTCAATTCTTCTGCCTTAGGGGTATAATCTGGAGGTCTTGCTTGACAAAGAGGTTTTCTTGTCTACTCTGCTCCATTCTTCGTCAATGATATCTTTTAACTCTGAAAGGAGAGGGAAATTGGAGCGCTCCTTCCCCAGGTGCTTAAAGAATTTCTTCTGCTTAGCCAGGGGAGTGGAAGAATCTTCCCACTTAAGGGCCTCTTTGACTGTCTTAATCAGTGGTGAAACCAGGGTGAGGTCGAAGCCTCCTACAATTCTTCTCGCTCTATCTTGCTGTCTGAAGACCAGGGAAATGCGTCATAAGGCGGGGATGGGGCTGGATCCTCGTGGGCCTCGTCAGCCAGGAAGCCTGATAGAGTGGTGGACTGGCTCCGTATGAGAATTGTACCCCACTCCTTGAGGGATTGCTGCACCACACGCTTAACTAGCGACTCCATCTGTTGGCTTTCAGACCCTTTTTCCCCCGACCGCCTGGGCATAACATGGGTCACATAAGGACTTGCCCTCAGGGACTCGAGTCCCATATCCCCAGCAGGCTCTGCTATCAGGCTCTGCGATGGATCCTAGACGGAGAGTCACGTCTGGACCTGGATGAGGAAGGTTGATGTTGCGGCCTGGCAAGGTCCCTGTCGTCTTGAATGGTAAACTGGCGGTCCGACCTGGACGGGCTAAAAGGAGAAGGGTAAAAAGCATGACATTAGGGGATATGTCCATTCAACTGTGGACCTGGAACCCCCCTCACACCCTACATACCTAGAGCGTGAGGGCTGGCCACACGGAGGCGGTGACCTGTCTATGGCACCCTGGTCCTAGGAGAAAGGAGAACAAGTGGCAGCGCAGAAAGAGCGAGCTTCCCCCTTAAAAACCACCCCCCCCCGGCCCACTCTTGCACCATGGCCCTGGGCTGGAGCTTACTTTAACCTGAGAGCCTGGTGCCTGGAGGAGCTGTTGCAAACTGCCCACAAGAATCCCCAATGTAACAGGGGCTCACAGGGATTTAAAATTCCCGCTGTAGTGACATCACCGCCGTGTCGGCACAGAGGCGACCGGCCGTAGAGCACCTGCACGGTCCCCGGGTCCCTGGTTGCATCACGCATGCGTGAAACCAAACCTTATTTTCGTCCGAGGATCGCGCATGCGTGGAAGCGCACTAGAGCCGTGACCCGGAAGGGGGAGCCGCGTTCCAGGCACCATATAGAGACCAGGGAACAAAGACAATAAAAAAACAGGGCAAGGGACGACATGAGGGGGAGACAAAAATAAAGGACATATATACACAAACTGCTGCCATGGAGGAAAGCTTTAGACCTTGCCAGCCGATCCTCCACTCCTGGGCATACATAGACCATCCCCACCACTGGACACAGAGGCCTGGAGCCACGCACCCGCCCATGGCTGGGCCCTTGACACCGCTCTTGACACCGCTAGGAACGTATGCCCGGCACCAACCTCGACCGATTGGACATCCGTAAACATGAGCGCATTGCTTGTAGGTCCAATGAGGAGGACACAAACTTAACGCAGTCTCTGGCTGTGAGCTCAACTTTATGGGAATGGGGTCCTATAGCATTGGAGAGGAGGCGGGGTTAACCCACACGTAGACTGCCATGGAGTCTGTCAGGAAAGCTGGGTTTATAGCTTGGGAGGAGAAATATATTTATGGGTTAAAATACCTCCCAACTTTTTGAGATGGGAACGAGGGACACCTATCAGCAAAAGTATGCAGGTATAAGACACACCCCTTGCCACGCCCCCTTAAAGGAGAATTGTACCAAAAAAACAAGATTGGTTAAACCCACAAGTGCTTTTTTTACCACTACTATTCCTTTATATTGGCTTTTGGTATTTACAAATGCAGCAATTTAGAAATCAGATGAAAGGTTTAGCACTGGAAAACACTTTTTAATAGATAAAAAGTGCATTTTATATACATCTATATAGATCAGACCAAAATGAGGAACAAATGAGGAGGAATGAGGGACAGAGGGACATTGCTCCAAATCAGGGACAGTCCCTCGAAACCAGGGACAGTTGGGAGCTATGGGTTAAAGAAGAAAGGAGCTGCTTTGTAATTTTCCCGGTCAGAGTTAATTCCGGAACTGATGATTTCCACGGTCCAGGGACACAAAGCGGTGCCAGTATGAACTGTGTCAGAGAATCGTGGTTCCAGCATTCATGAATGACCAGTGTGTCTGGTGTGGAGGGTTCAGGCACATTCAGGTGAGGGCTGCACAGTTCCACCTATATGTAGACATATTCTCCCCACCGCTGCACGGCCAGCTTCCTCTGACAGCTCACAAGTCAGCTATTTCCTTTAAATAATAATAAGAATATATTTTTAGTTTAGAGGTGAGTGAAAAACATCATGTGGAATGTGGAAATTTGGATGAGTGTCCAATGTTTGTGCTGCAGCCTGTGAGTAATATCCCAGCACCGTGAGAACAGAAGCCATTCTTCAGGCTCTACGCTCTGCACAGACGGATTATGCTCACAGCTGAATGTTTTCTGCTCTTTGTCGCCCTGTCACAGGTAAGTGGCACTTTGGGACAGATGTCTTGGGCAGCATTGTCACTGCATGGGGCCACCCGACAACCTAATGTGTAGGTGTGTAGCCTTCCTGTAGCAGTCCAGCTCTTAGCTGTCATAGTGCAGTAATCTTCCTGGGACAGTTTGCATTTGGAAATCATATTATATTATATTATATATATAATATTATATACATAATACATATTATATGATTACTGGGCTGTCATCACACAGAGTTCCAAACTTTTCTGATAAACAGTTCCTCTTTTAACCACTTACCAGTCACTTTCACCCCCTTTTCAGCTTTCAATTGCCCCACTTTGAATGACAATTGCGCGGTCATGCAACACTGTACCCAACCAAAATGTTTACCTTTTTTTTTGAGACAGATAGAGCTTTCTTTTGGCTGTATTTAATCACCACTGGGTTTTTTATTTTTTGCTAAACAAATGAAAAAAAAAAAAAACGAAAATTTTGAAAAAAAATATGCTTTTCTTTGTTTCTGTTATGAAATTTTGTAAATAAGTAAGTTTTCTCCTTCAATGATGTGCACTGATGAGGCTGCACTGATGGGCACTGATGAGGCGGCACTGATGAGGCAGCACTGATATGGAGTGATAAGGGGGAACTGATATGCAGCACTGATGGGCATTGATAGACGGCACTGATATGCAGCACTAATGGGCATTGATAGACGGCACTGATATGCAGCACTGATGGGCACTAATGAGGCAGCACTGATATGCAGCACTGATGGGCACTGATGAGGCAGCACTGATATGGAGTGATAAGGCGGAACTGATATGCAGCACTGATGGGCATTGATAGACGGCACTGATATGCAGCACTAATGGGCACTGATGAGGCAGCACTGATATGCAGCACTGATGGGCACTGATTGGCAGCACTGATGGGCACTGATGAGGCAGCACTGATATGCAGCACTGATGGGCACTGATTGGTGGCACTGATGGGCACTGATAGGTGGCACTGATGGGCACCCCTTATAGGCACTGATAAGGCGGGAATGATGGGTGGCACTGATGGGCAAGGATAGGCTGCACTGATGGGCACTGAAGGACAGCACTGATAGGAGGCACTAATGAGGAGGCATCACTGATGGGCACTGATTGACATAACTGGTGGGCACTGATTGGCATCACTGGTGGGCTCTGGTGGGCATCTCTTATGGGGCTGCCCTATCAGCATGAATAGAGGAATGCCAATAACCAGCACATCCTACTTACACTGTGATTGGGCACAGCTGATCACATGGTAAAGAGCCTACATCACAGGCTCTTTACCGTGATCCACGATGCGGTTTGTCGAAGCGACACACTACCGATCGCCGCGCTGCGTGCCCCCGGGGGCGCACACAATTGGCTTGTTCTGAAGGACATCATATGACATCCAGTCAGAACGGGAGAGCCACGGCCATCATTTTTCTATAGACCGGATGGGATGTGGTTAAAGTATAACTAAAGGCAAAACTTTTTTATTTGTTTTGGATAGGGTGGAGAGGGATTAGAACACTTGTCAGATCGTACGATTTTCGTTTAATCAGTACAGTTTTCATCCAAAAATACAATACAAATACATTACATCACTTCCGCATTTTTATTCTGTCGTATGAGAATTTTTGTACTTTAGTAACCTATTTGTTTTTGATATGGAGACAAGCATGCAAAAAAAAATAAATTGATGATTATTCGTCACCATCGTTAATCTCATTGTGTGTACTAGGCTTAAGGAGACTCACCCTCTCTATTTGTTCTATTTACATTATCATTGAAAGTGAAAGTAAAAGAAAACCCCAAATTTGGGGTTATCCTCAGAAAAGTAATAGAGGGGAAATCTTTCAATGGGGACACTAGTTCTGGCGACCTGGGGGTCCCCAAGAGATCCAGTTAATTTACAGGGATTTCCTCTCACTTTCTGTTTGACTATGGGACAGGAAGTGAAGGGAAATCTCCGCAATGGGACAGCGAAAAAAAAATCTTGACAGGGGTTATAACCCTCCCTTGCTTTAACCAAAATGTAAAAAAAATTTGGCCTATAGTTCTACTTTGATGCAATAATGTACGAGACAGCCCTCCCCATCATTTTAATAGCATGCAAGGTTATCAGAAGAGTGTGGCCCGGAGCAAAAGAAAAAAGAGAAAAGAGGGCCGGGCATGGCAGTGTGTAGAGGGGAGACAACATAGGGTTAAAAGCAGGGAAGTTTGCAAGGAAGGGGATGGTATGGATTGGTAAATGAGCAGAGTGGGAGGGGCGTTGTTTATTTGAGGGGGGAGGCAGGACTTCCAGGCAGCAGAGGCTGGGGCAGAAAGCAGGAAGCAGTTTCCACGTTGCTGGCATGCCTCACAATGGCCGGCATTGATTTCACCCTGGCCCAGCTGAGGGTGGCTGCCGCGACCAAGGGACCGGAGTGGCTTTATAGTCAGGTGTCCTCCCTGCTCCAGGAGCAAGCATCAGGGTCGGCCAGGTGTCTCCACGGGCTCGGGGGTCTAGGCCTCCAGAGCGTTTTTCGCCGGGACCCTCCCCCAGAGCTTCACGCCACATCAGGAGCCCCCCACAGGAACCGTCATGTCCCCCAGCGAAGCACCCATCTGCTTCCGCTGGCGGGGGTCCTGGTCAGAATCCTCGCCATCGGCAGAGCTTGGTGGGTGGGGCTACAGGCCGCCATCGCGCTTCTCCCCCGCCCGCTCGTCGCACAAGTCAGGAGCCAGAGGACTCCTCCCCCTCAGCGGTGCCTTCGCGGGGGGAGTCTCGTCGAGGGAGAAGCACAGCCATGGCCGCTGGGCCGTTACCAGACGCCCTGGTCAGGGCTCGACTCGAGGGGGCACGCACAGCGGTGGGCAGATCCAGTGCTGTTGGGCGGGGCCAACAACGGCAAAGATCCATGGCATCCAAGCCCTCCTCGCCTGGGATGCTGCAGATGCCAGATCAACATATTTTATTAATAAAAAGGCTGCTATGGCCATTTATACTCCAAATTCAGGTGTGGTCTCAATAATTTAGATAATGGTAGGGGGGGATGGTGAAGTATGAGTGGTTGGGCAGTATATAGAAGGTCGGAGACATCTGGGCTACACTGGTCAAGGGCATCCTCCATGCTTCAAGCGTATTTTTCAAATTGTATTACCCCCTCAGATGATGGTAGTCCACTCTCTGGCATTATTGGATTACTATCAAACTATCTGACTTGTATCCAGTGTAGGGGATAACCAGAATATTTCTGGATAGTGCAGTGGGGGTACACTCAGAAATGTACGTAACAACGCAGGGGGCTACACCCAGAAACTTACAAGACAAAACAGGGAGGTACATCCAAAATAGTACAAAACAGTGTAGAGGAGTACACCCAGAAGGGTACAAGACACTGCAGGGGGGTACAATCAGAAGAGTACAAGACACTGCAAGGGGTTACACCCAGAAGAGTACAAGACACTGCAGGGGGGTACACCCAG
This sequence comes from Lithobates clamitans, assembly GCA_037952925.1. Classification (NCBI taxonomy): domain Eukaryota; kingdom Metazoa; phylum Chordata; class Amphibia; order Anura; family Ranidae; genus Lithobates; species Lithobates clamitans. Next base: position 254,973 of record JBBGZY010003008.1, on the reverse strand, counting down.
AAGAGTACAGGACACTGCGGGGGGGGGGGGGCTACACCTAAAAGAGTACAAGACACTGCAGGAGGGTACACCCAGAAGAGTACAAGACACTGCAGAAGGGTACAACCAGAATAGTACAAGACACTTCGGGGGGGGGGGGGGTACACCTAGGAGCATACAAGACACTGCAGGGGGTACAACCAGAAGATTATAAGACACTGCAGGACTGTACATTAAGAAGAGTACAAGACACTACAGGGGGGTACACCCAGAAGGGTACAAGACACTGCAGAATGGTACAACCAGAATAGTACAAGACACTGCAGGGTGGGGGTGGGGGTACACCTAGAAGAGTACAAGACACTGCAGAAGGGTAAAACCAAAATAGTACAATACACTGCAGGGTGGGGGGGGGGACAACTAGAAGCGTACAAGACAGTGCAGGGGGGTACAACCAGAAGAGTACAAGACACTGCAGGGGTTACGACCAGAAGATTACAGAAGACACTGCAAAACAGTACATTAAGAAGAGTACAAGTACAAGACACTGCGGGGGGGGGGGGGGGGGGGTACAACCAGGGGAGTACAAACAGGTGAGTAGAAGGGTACACACAAAATAATCTTCAAATCACACAGAGTTGCCTGTTTAAATGCCTCCAAATCCTATATACGTTATAACTTTACCATTCCAGAGCATATTTTACAACGGCTCTATATGCATGTCTAGGAAATAAGATCACAGCTACAGAATTTTCTTCTGTCCAATCATACAATATCTCATGATGCTATATTTCCATCAGATTTCGGCTCAGCTCTGCCCCAGCCAATGCACATGTTCCTGGGCTCCAACAAGATGTCCTCCAGGTGTCCCACTTCTTCTGGATGGTTGCGGATGCTGTAAGATTTGTGCACGCCGACTTGGTGAACCATGTAACCAGATCTTCCTATGTGATCAGACCCAGGAGCTTGTTTGTGATTATTCTACAAGCAAGGATGGAGGAAGAAGTGGAACCTGCAACTGTAAGATACCTTAGAGGTCCCCATTTTGAAACATCCCTTCATTTCATAACCATTAGATTGATATAGCATATGATCTGCCCTAGGTCCATTCAATATACAAGCCAGCAAGCAAGATCATCTCCCAGTTTAATATCTATCCTCCTCTTTTATTCATTATTAGAATCAGATAACATGAATTGATCATTAGATGTCACTTGTAGCAGGATAATGATGTTGTCACAATATGGTGTTTCCCCAGATAATGACGATGACAGCTGTGACGTAGATGGGAAGGTGTATCAAGATGGAGAGACATTTCAGCCGAGCTGTAAACTCCAGTGTAAATGTGAGGATGGAGGGGTGACATGCGTTCCACTTTGCAGTGAAGATGTCCAGCTCCCAACGCCAACATGTCCCTTCCCGCACCGAGTAACAGTTCCAGGAAAGTGCTGTCCACAGTGGAGATGTGATGGACACCCAAGCAGTCTGGAGACAGGTAACCATGGTTTTAGATATAGGCCAAGACACTCTATGTAAATTCAGGCTTGTGGTTTCACTGACCACACACACACACACAGAGGGTGACTTTTGTGGCAATTTTGGAAGTTTTCAAACAGTTTTTTTGATTTCACAGAACAGCTTGGTTTACAGCCAACTGTCAGGAAACAGATGTCAGTCTTCCCACCGAAGCTGACTTAACTGCATTTGTGGTGGTTCATTTATTCCCACGGCAATTGTAATTATTTTGTTCCTCTCAGCTGGGTAATTATTAAAGTTGTAACTGTCAGATTGGTGTAGAATTCAGAAAATCAAAAAAATCAAAAATTGCCCCCAAAAATTCACGTGTACAGTCATTATTCTTTGCATAGTCTACTGTGATCACAATCAGCATTACCAGGAAAACATAACAAAATAGGTAATTCATGTTACTGACAAAGCTAATTATCTGCCTTATAACGCTAATATAATATATTTATATAAATTATTTACCATGAAAGCCTTCTTTCACAATAATCTTATGTCTATATAGCTGCTCTGTTGAAAAAAAAACAGTTGCATGTCTGTCTGCAAACCTCTCTCCTTGGGAAGAACACTGCTATCTGAAGCTCCTATTTTTGCACTCCCCAGCCACCATCTGGGCCCACCTCCCCAGGGATCGGCTAGGGCTGCATAAATATTCAGGCTGCTCATTTGAATATTCCCACCCACTATATTCTGGAAGTCTCCAGAAAATAGGGGGAAGCAATCAAACTTGCAGTCTGTAGAGCCCAGAGCAGACCAAAGCAATGATATGCTGCTCTGATGATTACAGCAGAGCCATAGAACTAAATGTACCTACCCTAACCAGCAGCCTACCTGGAAGGGTGGTACAGAAGATAGAGACTGCCATTTTAGAACCTGCAATAAAAGTGGTGGCTATTGTCAGCATAGTACCTTTCATTCATGTTATACATCAGAAAGAATATCTTGATGTGTTACGTAGAATGAGGATCATTATGGAATTTTAAATTTTTATGGAATATTACATTTTTGTCTTATTTTGGTACAAAGGACTAACACAGACGGCACCAATAAACTGCCCAGAATGGAGCACAGAATGGGGAGCGTGTTCTGCTCTTTGTGGCATGGGCATCTCCTCTCGTGTGACCAACCAGAACCCATATTGTAGACTGGAGAGTCAGCATCGCCTGTGCATGGTGCGACCCTGTGGAGCCCCATCAGCTGCCACTGTAAGTCTGAACTATATGCAAAACCCAGAGCCTTAACTTACAATCATTATAGGAGCTCAACCCCAGCTTCATATGACTTGTGTGTCATGTCATATGTATGATTATAGGAGGCTACACTAGAGGACATCAGCTATATATGGAGGTTAGTAGCAAGGTGACTGTAGGATAGTAGTAGATTGGCTGATGGTTAGTAGCAAGGTGACTGGAGGATAGTAGTAGATTGGCTGGTGGTTAGTAGCAAGGTGACTGGAGGATAGTAGTAGAGTAGTTGGAGGTTAATAGCAAGGTGACTGGAGGATAGTAGTAGATGGCTGGTGGTTAGTAGCAAGGTGACTGGAGGATAGTAGTAGATGGCTGGTGGTTAGTAGCAAGGTGACTGGAGGATAGTAGTAGATGGCTGGCGGTTAGTAGCAAGGTGACTGGAGGATAGTAGTAGATGGCTGGCGGTTAGTAGCAAGGTGACTGGAGGATAGTAGTAGATGGCTGGCGGTTAGTAGCAAGGTGACTGGAGGATAGTAGTAGAGTAGTTGGAGGTTAATAGCAAGGTGACTGAAGGATAGTAGTAGATTGGCTGGAGGTTTGTAGCAAGGTGACTGGAGGATAGTAGTAGAGTCTGTGATATCAGTATAGAAGTCGAGAACTTAAATTTGTACATACAGACAAAAGTTGTACATACAGAGGAGGAAAATTTCTGACAAAGATTTTTTTTGTTTTTTTAGGGGATCACAGCCTGCAAGCCAACTCTGGTGTCTTCTCATCCAATTAGGTGGGAGACTCAGGACTGCGTCAGCATCAGAAATTTTTGGCCTACATTTTGTGGTTCCTGCGGCAGGAGGCACTGTGTCCCCTATCAGACTGTAAATGAATTGGTTGCATTCCAGTGCACTGCAGGGTTGAGTATGAAGTTGATGATGTTTATAGTGTCCTGTGTTTGCTAATAACAAGATTAGAAAACTGAAGTGTACTATGGACACACCAGTCAGGATTACCTGGTCGTGTATACAGACATGGAGCTCTGGAACGTCCCCACTAGGATCACCTGCTTGTGTATATTATTATTATTATACACGATTTATATAGCGCCAACAGTTTACGCAGCGCTTTACAATGTAGAGGGGGACAGCACAATTACAGTACAGTTCAATACAGAAGGTACAGGAGGGCCCTGCTCGTAGAGCTTACATTCTAAAGGGAGGGGGTGGTGGTATAAAAGATAATAGATGCAGGGAATGATTTGATGGGGGTGATGGGGGTGGCTCGGGGACAGTTGTTAGGTGGGTGTGGGATAGGCTTCCCTGAATAAGTGAGATTTCAGGGATCTCCTAAAGGTGCACAGGGTAGGGGCTGATCGGATATACCAGGGCAGGGATTCCAGAGGATGGGAGAGGCTCTGGAGAAGTCCTGAAAGCGAGCATGAGAGGAGGTAACAAGGGAGCTAGAGAGCAGGAGGTCCTGGGAGGAGCCGAGGGGACGATTAGGGCGATATCTGCAGATGAGGTTGGTGATGTAGCTGGGGGCGATGTTGTGGATGGCCTTGTATGTTGTGGTTAGCATTTTGAATTTTATACGGTGGGGTGGGGGAAGCCAGTGAAGGGATTGCCAGTCACGGATCGGTTAGTGAAGTGTATTAGTCTAGCAGCAGCATTCATAATAGACTGAAGGGGGGTAGCCTGCGTAAGGGTAGGCAATTACGGAGAGAGTTGCAGTAGTCAAGGCAGTAAATAATCAAGGAGTGAAAAAGGTTGCTTTGTGGTGTTATTAGTCAGGAAAGGTTGAATTCTGGTGATGTTGCGGAGGTTAAGGTGGCAGGATTTAGCCAGTGATTGGATGTGGGGCCGAAGGAGAGGTCAGAGTCAAGGATTACACCCAGCACCCTGGCATGTGTGGAGGGACCAATGGTTGTGCTGTTGATCTTAATGGTAAAAGTCATGGGGGGGGGGGGGGGGGGGGGACCAGGAAGGAGGAAATATAACAAGCTCAGTTTTAGAAAGATTGAGTTTGAGAAAGTGGTGTGACATCCATACCAATATATTATTCAGTAATTTTGAGATCCGTGAGGAGATCGAGGGGGTGAGTTGAGGAGTGGAGAGATAGATCTGGGTGTCATTGGCATAGAGGTGGTATTGGAAGCCATGGGAGGTTATCAACTGGCCCAGGGAAGAGGTATAGAGCGAGAATAGGAGGGGCCCAATGACGGAGCCTTGGGGTACCCCAACAAAGAGAGGAAGAGGAGCGGAGGAGATGAAGTTGTAAGTGACACTGAAAGTGCGCTGAGATAGGTAGGAGGAGAACCAGGATAACGCAGAATCACAGAGGCCAAGGGAGTCTAGTTCACTGAGGAGTGAGAAAAGAAAGAAACTCCGGGATTGTATGGGTGAGGGGGGGGGGTAAGGTATAGAGAGGGAGTGATGGGTGAGATTGGGGTTTGAGACCTATATTGATACACTTATTCCCACTGCGATTTGGTGGTATGCTATTCTAAAATAGTTCACTGAGGAGGAGCAGGTGGTCAACTGTTTCAAAGGCAGCAGAGTGGTCTAAGAGTATGAGTATGGAGTAATGGCCATTGGTTTTATACTGGGTGTATACAGACATAGCACTCTGAAAAGTCCCCACCAGGATCACCTGCTTGTGTACACAGACATGGATCTCTGGAAAATCCCCACCAGGATCTCCACCTGCTCGTGTATAAAGACATAGCGCTCTGGAAAGTTTTCAACAGGATCACCTGCTCATGTATACAGACGTTTCCCTCTGGAAAGTCCCCACCAGGATCACCTGCTCGTGTACACAGACAGGGATCTCTGGAAAAGTCCTCACCAGGATCACCTGCTCGTGTACACAGACATGGATCTCTGGAAAGTCCCCACCAGGATCACCTGCTTGTGTATACAGATGTGGAGCTCTGGAATGACCCTATCATAATCACCTGGTCATGTACACAGACATAGTGCTCTGAAAGGCTCCATTTGGATCCCTTTGCTCATGTATAGAGACATGGAGCTCTGCAAGGCCTCACCACGAACCCCTGCTCATGTACTCAAATACTGGGGTGTATGGTGTGGAGTACTGAATGTACTGAGGTGTATGTTGAGCATATTGGGGCGTACTGTATGTTGAGTGTATTGGGGGACATGGGAAGGGAGCTAGGTCTATTAGGAATTTCTGTGGCGTTGTCTAAAAGTAGATGTGCTGAGTATGGTAGTGTGTATATGGGGTGTGCGTGAGCTGCATGTATGGGGGTATGCTGGGTGTTTTGAGGTGTATGGGTGGTGTGAGCTGAGTGTATGAAGCCAGTACTGTTATTGAGGTGTATGCAGCAGTGCTGGAGTACTGGAGGGTATGCGTGGTGTGAGTTGAGTTCATCAGGGTGTATGAAGCCAGTGCTTGTTGGGGTGTATGATGGTGTGATTTGTGTATTGGGGTATATAGAGGGAGTGCTAAGTGTATCAAGGTGTAAGGTGTAAACAGTGTTGGGTATATGGAGGAAGCACTGAGTGCATTGGGGTGTGTTGTGTGTATTGGTGTGTATGTTGGGCGTATCGGGGTGTATGGTGTAGGAACAGAAACTCTCTTCTCTACCCAGAGCAGAGGGCAGACATTACATCCTGGATTCATTTACTGTATATCAGTTCCACAAAATAATCCAATGAAGGACAACTAACCATCATCAACATCGGCCATGGCCCAGTGTGGTAGGACTCCCAGGAACAGGTCAAGCTGCAGATTGTAAGGAAAACATTGCTCTGTATTATGGAAGGTTCCAGACTGTTGCCCTGCCTATCAATGCAATATAGCCAGGTCCTCATTTTTGCTGAGCCTGCACAGTTTATGTAGAAGACTGTACCATATACTTACATTTTACCTTCTCTGTGCTTGTAGGAACTGCAAACAGAGTGGGGTGAGAGCGTGTCGCACGCTTCTAGTTGTCTAGGCCAGGTGATTAGATTAGCCAATGGGCTGAGATAGAAATCGGCAGCAGAAGGAAGTTGTTCTTGGTGGGTAGGAAGTTCAATGCCAGCCCAAAGCTAATTCCAAGTAATTCAGTAGATGTAAACTATAACTGGATAATACTTAATTTGCTATGTGCAGTGTGTATTATAATGAACTGCCATTTTTATTAAACTCTTTGTTTTCATCTTTTTCCTTCTTTGTTATATGTCAGTGCTGCTGTTCTCCTATGACCTCTTTGAAGCCACTCCTTGTCTACAAGCAGTTTAGCGATGGCTGCATGCCATTTCTCAGGGTTGGTCTCCTGATGGTGGCAACAGTGAACCATGCCTGTGTAATGTTTATTGAAACAGACACTTGTAGTCTCTGTCAGAAGCTGAGTGAAAAGATGACAAAGCAGGCGAACAATGGGAAGTCAGGGACAGAACGTTGTCATACTGCAGCCAACAAAGGAGATTGGGTCACAGCCAATAATGAGCTCTCACCTGAGAATTGCACCCAAGAACTAGACGACACTAGCTTAGGTGCTAACTGGAACTCTTGTAGGTTCACCCAGAATTTATACCACACAAAATCAGATAAGAGCCTGATTGTATTATCCTAAACAATGCAAACTTTAAACAGTATTATCATCAGTACATCTAAAGCCTGGTACACACTACAAGTTTAAAAAAAAAAACTGTCAGCTCTGGTCGGAGCCACTGTACTCACTATGCAAAGTTAGCACAGCGATCTCCCCCACTGAGCTGTTGTGTTCTGATAGGGGTACAGCCCCCCCCCTCCCCTTCCAGAACACTCCAATCAGCGTTCTCTGCCATTGGCTGAGAGCGCTGATCGGGAGTCAGTCGGTTGCTCGTTTTCCAGCCTGCCCGTTCGACAGACCGACATACACTTGGGTGGAATGTCAGACATTTTTTTTAACGAGCTGGTGTCTCCCGACATTTGGCCCATGTGTAGGGAGCTTAATAGTAAATCTAATGAACAGCTAACATAAACATCCCACAATGGTTCGGTAACTAGGTAAAGTGGACACAACGCATCTCCAAGAGGATTAGCAGAAAGACAGAAACAATAGGTGACTCAATTAACTCAATTAACAATGGAAATTCACATCTAAAAAGCACACAATGGGGGAATTATACAATGAGAGAAAGACACTTTAATAAACAGGTTTATAAAAAGCAGCAGGAGACGCCAGCATCAGGTTGTTTGAACTGATTATAATTTTCTGCTGTGAGTCTCTCAGTCTAGGAGGATGTTGAAGCAGCCGACTAGAATGGGTTACTGATTCCACAGATGTAAAGGAGAGAAAGGTGAAAGCACATCCAGCATAAAATCTTCATACTTTATTGTAGATCTATGAAAAGAGAGGACATGCATGCACTCACAGCTCAAAAAACAATTCAGCAGACGCGTTTCACACACCTGTGCTTGGTCATTGCAATGATTAAGCACAGGTGTGTGAAACGCTTCTGCTGAATTGTTTTCTAAGCTGTGAGTGCATGTCATTTCCTCTCTTTTCATGGATCTACAATAAAGTTTATGCTGGATGTGCCATCACCTTTCTCTCCTTTGCATCTGCTTCATGTTCGCGGACCCTAGCAGGCACCCGGTTTCCTACAGCAGCTATATCTGATTCCTGCAATAGCAGTGAAGTAGTTTATGGTTTGCCTGGAGCGTTGCAATGCTCTTGTTGTCTCTTGCTGATTCCACACCCCAACAAAACACAGGGACCCAATATCTGTATCCAGGTCATAGGTTCCCAGAGTCTGTGTGTTACAGGGAGACATGGACCCGAATCCAAAACAAAAGCACTCCAAAGGTCCCCCAGGCACACACCTCCCAAAGAATACAGCCTCCTCAAAAGCCAGGGCCCATAGTCAGTAGGCAAGAGGCTACCCTGCAGTCCCCTCCAAAAGCCCCTGTCCCGGTTGGGTCTGTTACAGCAGGGGTCTCCAAACATTCTAAACAAAGTGCCAGTTTACTGTCCTTCAGACTTTAGGGGGGTTGGCCTGTGCCCAGTGGGAGTAAACAATGCCCCATCTTTGGTATTGGAGGAATAGTGCCCCATCATTGGTGTCAGTGGGAGAAATAGTGCCCCATCGTTGTTGTCAGTGGGAGGAATAGTGCCCCATCGTTGGTGTCAGTGGGAGGAATAGTGCCCCATAGTTGGTGTCAGTGGCAGGAATAGTGTCCCATCCTTGGTGTCAGTGGGAGGAATAGTGCCCCATCCTTGGTGTCAGTGGGAGGAATAGTGCCCCATCGTTGGTGTCAGTGGGAGGAATAGTGCCCGATTGTTGGTGTCACTGGAAGGAATTATGTCCCATTGTTGGTGTCAGTGGGGGGAATAGCAACCTATTGCTGGTGTCAATGGCAAGAATAATACCTCAAGGTCCGGATAAATGAAAGCAAAGGGACGCATCTGGCCCCCAGGCCACAGTTTGAAGATCACTGCTCTAATGTAAAAAAACACATTATTATAATTAAATGTATCACTAATAAATGGCAATATAATACAAGTAGGCAGGTTAGAGGGAAACTGTCACATGAGGACAATGGGAAAAGCCATTGCTGACTTGTTTTATAAGGTATAGGCCCCAAGGCAGTCATTCTCATCTTCACCACTTGATGAATCACTAACCTGGAACAAGCATGTAAGTCAGTGAACTGTAGGGATGTCCAGTGCTAAGGTTGGCTCCAGGTCAGTAATTAAATAGGTAGAGGAGAAAGGATCAGAATGACTGCCCTGTTAGGTGGACCTTCAAGAAGTGTAGGGCAATAAATGAATTTACATTTCCCCCCACTGCTGATACTCACGTTTCTTCTCTCCCTGGTCTGCCCACTTAGAGAACATATTTTAGCCAACTTTGGTAGTGAATGACTCCCTCCACTTTTCCCACAATAAAAGGCTTATGTGGACAACCGGCAGGCCATACGGGGCAGAGGAGGAATCCTTAGCCATCAAGATTTGGAGGTTACAAAGGGTTTTTCTCTTCTCGCTGATGGTCAATGGGTTGACTGTAAGCAGTGGGGACAAGGGGGTAGCAGTTAATTGAACCTCTTGTTTTATAAAAGCACAGGTACTCTCTTATGCTAGAAGAACATATTTATTTCCCCTTGCATAAGGGACCAACCATAACATTATGCATCAACTTAGCACTAAAGGCTCCAGAAGGCTTCATTAAACGTCTGGTGATGTGTGAGTTTGATAATACACAGGAAAATGAATTTGTGTGTCCATGCCAACCAAGATCATTGATATGCGAGGCTGTCATATATATGAATTACAATGTTCACTTTGTGGACAGCTGGATCTTGTCCAATGCAGTTCTATATATACTTATCTAAACTGTCCCTCTTGGGATTTCGTTCAACCCTAAAATACACCTCAGAGGAAATTTCTGTATATAAATCACGGAGAAGAAGACCAACTCTGAGGAAGGGAAAATTGTCATCAGGCTGAAATGATTTACAAGCCCTGGCGCCTTTTCCAAAATCCAACCTATACAAATATAAACATACAGACATAACTGTGAATGTATACAAAATCTACATGCGCTTAGGGTAACACAATTCTACTAAAAAAAGCAGCTAGCATAAACCGTTGGTGACAATTAGCAAAAAATAGAAATACAATTCAGAGCTTTTAAATATACAAAAGTCCTTCAAAGTGATCCATATGAATCCAAGGAGATCACCCAAAGACCGCTCAATCCTCCATCTGGCATGGTCTGGTTCCCAATGGACTGCACAAAGATTATAGTTTAGTCTTGATATCTCTACTAGAATCATCTCTCCAAAGGTCAGGTCGCCATACATGTGTGTCAAAAGCAGAACGAAAACTGCTTCATGTTGTGGTATATACACTATATTACCAAAAGTATTGGGACACCTGCCTTTACACGCACATGAACTTTAATGACATCCCAGTCTTAGTCTGTAGGGTTCAATATTGAGTTGGCCCACCCTTTGCAGCTATAACAGCTTCAACTCTTCTGGGAAGGCTGTAAACAAGGTTTAGGAGTGTGTCTATGGGGGAATGTTAGACCATTCTTCCAGAAGAGCATTTGTGAGGTCAGGCACTGATGTGGACTAGGAGGCCTGGCTTGCTGTCCCTGCTCTAATTCATCCCAAACGTGTTCTATCGAGTTGAAGTCAGGACACAGTCAAGTTCCTCCACCCCAAACTCGCTCATCCAAGTCCAGGGCTTTTTTCTCAGAGAATTGGTGCAGGAACTCCTGCCTTCTGAGTCAGCCATCGTTTCTGCCCCCTACCCACCTCTGATCAATGTCCCTTGGTTCCACCTTCTACATACCTCTCAGTACCGCCCCTTTTAGAGAATACAGAACCAAGTATCATTTTGTACTACTAAGTGATTTGTTAATGATAACAAGACAGTAAAATACAATCCCTGCTGTGAGCAACAATAGACCCCACCCCAGCAACAGTAGACCCCCCCCCCCCGAAACAATAGACCTCCCCCCAGAAACAATAGACATCCCTCAGCAACAATAGATCCCATACAGAACAATAGACTGTCTCCCCCCCAGCAACAATGCTCCTCCACACCAAAAAGACACCCCAGCAACAATAGACCCCCAGCAGCAATGACAGATCTCCTAGCAGCCAACATCAAAAGACCTCTCCCTCAACAGTAGATCCCTTCCAGCAACAATTGACCCCCCACCAGCAACAATAGACCTACCCAGCAAGAATAGACCCCCATGCAAAAATAGATCCTTACTAGCGACAATAGATTCCCCAAGCAGCCAGCATCAATAGACCCTCCAGCACACCCCAGCACTCCTTTCCATTACATACATTAATTGCTGGACGTGCCGGAATTGCGTTCCCCCGCGTTCCCGCTGAAGAAAAGCCCTGTCCATGTCCTCATGGACCTTGCTTTGAGCACTGGTGCGCAGTCATGTTGGAACAGGAAGGGGCCATCCCCCAAACTGTTCCCACAAAGTTGGGAGCATGAAATTGTCCAAAATGTCTTGGTATGCTGATGCCTTAAGAGCTCCCTTCACTGAAACTAAGGGGCCAAGCCCAACCCCTGAAAAACAACCCCCACACCATAATCCCCCCTCCACCAAATGGTTTGGACCAGTGCACGAAGCAAGGTCCATAAAGACATGGATGAGCAAATTTAGGCTGGAGGAACTTGACTGGCCTGCAGAGAGTCCTGACCTCAACCTGATAGAACACCTTCAGGATGAATTAGAGTGTAGACTGCAAGCCAGGCCCTCTCATCCAACATCAGTGCCTGACCTCACAAATGCGCTTCTGAAAGGATGGTCAAACATTCTCATAGACACACTCCTAAACCTTGTAGACAGCCGTCCCAGAAGAGTTGAAGCTGTTATAGCTGCAAAGGGTGGGCCAACTCAATATTGAACCGTATGGACTAAGACTGGGATGCCATTAAAGTTCATGTGCGTGTAAAGGCAGGCGTCCCAAAACTTTTGGTAATAGGTTCTAGATTGTTTCCACTGTCCATTCACACCTACCTCCTAGATTGGAGCCATATTAAAGGTGGAATACATAATTCCGCAGAAGTAATGTACCAAGGGCTGCATAGTATCAGGTGTTGAGACTATTTGACTTGCAATGCAAATGTACGGAGAACCAGGATGGGTAAAAGGTGAGAAAGAAAGAAGAAAGAAAGCGAAAACGACATTACATCTATTCATTATGATTCCTTTCATTATTACTGTGGGGTACATGGTTTTGCAGAAGTGGTTATGTGTCACGAGCTGCATAGTATCGGGTGTTGGAAGATTTGACCTGAAATGCAAATGTACGGAGCAGGGGCACTAAGCGGAAAAACCACATCTTTAAGGGGCCAAGTTCACTTTTTCAGGTAGAATTTCACTTCATAATAAAGTAGTATGGTCGGGACTGCAAACACATGTAGCACGCAACATCTGGTTTACTGTCTTGTACTTCTCAAATTTAGACATAGCCCTGTACAGTAACTTATACAGTGCCTCAAAAACGTATTCACAGACATGCCAACCTGCAAAAACTAATTTCAGGGAGGTTTCAAACTCATTTCAGGGAGATGACGCTTTGCGCCGGTGCCGACCCCCCCCCCCCCAATAAAATGAAGCCTTACCAGTGCCAATTAAATGCAGCCTTACCAGTGCCCATGAAATGCAGCCTGATCACACAGGGGCTGGACTGGTGGTCCTGGGGTCTGGCTGCTGGAGCTGGGCTGCTGGTCCTGGGGTCTGGCTGCTGGTTCTGGGGTCTGGCTGCTGGAGCCTGGGGTCTGGCTGCTGGGGCCAAGGATCCAGCTGCTGGGGCCAAGGGTCTGGCTGCTGGAGCTGGGCTGCTGGTCCTGGGGTCTGGCTGCTGGGGCCAAGGGTCTGGCTGCTAGGGTCTGGCTGCTGGAGCTGGGCTGCTGGGGCCTGGGGTCCGGCTGCTGGGGCCAAGGGTCTGGCTGCTGGGGCCAAGGGTCTGGCTGCTGGGGCCAAGGGTCTGGCTGCTGGGGCCTGGGGTCCGGCTGTTGAGGCCTGGGGTCCGGCTGCTGGGGCCAAGGGTCTGGCTGCTGGAGCTGGGCTGCTGGTCCTGGGGTCTGGCTGCTGGGGCCAAGGGTCTGTCTGCTGGTCCTGGAGCCTGGGGTCTGGCTGCATCAGGGCTGGTAAGGCATCCCAGTCAGCGAATTCAGTACAGACCCCCCTCCCGCAATACAGATCCCTCTCCCACAGTGCAGACTTCTCTCCCGCACTCCCGCAGTGCAGACCCCTCTCCCGCAGTGCAGACCCCTCTCCCGCAGCGCAGAACCCTCTCCCGCAGCGCAGAACCCTCTCCCGCAGCGCAGAACCCTCTCCCGCAGCGCAGACCCCTCTCCCGCAGTACAGACCCCTCTCTCGCAGTACAGACTCCTCTCCTGCAGTGCAGACCCTTCTCCCTCACTACAGACCCCCCTCCCGTAGTACAGACTCCTCTCCTGCACTCCCACAGTGCAGACCCCTCTCCCGCAGTGCAGAACTCTCTCCCGCAGTACAGACTCCTCTCCTGCAGTGCAGACCCTTCTCCCTCACTACAGACCCCCCTCCCGTAATGCAGACTCCTCTCCCGCACTCTCACAGTGCAGACCCCTCTCCCGCAGTGCAGAACCCTCTCCCGCAGTGCAGAACCCTCTCCCGCAGTGCAGAACCCTCTCCCGCAGTGCAGACCCCCTCCCGCAGTGCAGACCCCCTCCCGCAGTGCAGACCCCCTCCCGCAGTGCAGACCCCTCTTCCTCAGTACAGACCCCCCTTCCGCAGTACAGACCCCTCTCCCGCAGTACAGACCCCTCTCCCGCAGTACAGACCCCCTCCCTCAGTACAGAACCCTCTCCCGCAGTACAGAACCCTCTCCCGCAGTACAGACCCCCCTCCCGCAGTACAGACCACCCTCCCTCAGTGCAGACCCCCCTCCCACAGTACAGAACCCTCTCCCGCAGTACAGAACCCTCTCCCGCAGTACAGACCCCCCTCCAGCAGTACAGACCACCCTCCCTCAGTGCAAACCCCCCTCCCGCAGTACAGACCCCTCTCCCGCAGTACAGACCCCTCTCCCACAGTACAGACCCCTCTCCCGCAGTACAGACCCCTCTCCCGCAGTACAGACGCCTCTCCCGCAGTACAGACCCCCCTACCGCAGTACAGACCCCTCTCCCTCAGTGCAGACCCCCCTCCCTCAGTGCAGACCCCCCTCCCTCAGTGCAGACCCACCTCCCTCAATATAGACACCTCCCCCTCAGTACAGACCCCTCTCAGTAAAGACATCCACCTCCATCAGTATAGACCCCCCCAGTGCAGACCCCCCTCCATCAGCATAGACCCCCTCAGCATATACACCCCCTCTCCATCAGTATAAACCCCCCAGTGCAGATCCCCCTCCATCAGCATAAACCCCCTCAGTGCAGACTCCCCTTTCCACTTGTGCTAGTAGTCCCCTGTCCCATAGCGCCCTCAGCATTTGTCCATGTACAAATACAGTAGACTGTTCAGACCTCAGGACAGCACGGGATATGCACAGTGGCGTGTCCCTCCATAGACTCCCTTATCCATCCTGTGTACAGTAGTGTGGGAGGAGCTGCAGTGAAGAGGGCTGGAGGGGCGGGGCATCGATCTGAGCCGAGAGCCAGGGAGAGACACAGATCAGTGGGGTGTGCGGATCGTGCGATGCCGCTGCCCACAGGTGTCACCCAGATGCGACCCGCACCCCCCGCCCCTGCATGCCAACGCCACTCACTGCCTCCGCCCACCCCCCTCCTTCCCTGCTGAAAAAAAGTACCCGTGCCCATGCAGCAGCCAAAGCAGACCAGGGACAGCAGTACGGGCTGTCCCCCCCTCTGCCTCAGCTCGCAGCACCTTACATCTGCCTGTCACTCAGCCACAGACAGAGCGGCCGTACTCCATTCGGGCATTCGGCTGCTCTGTCTGTCTGTGGCTGAGTGACAGGCACAGCCGGGAGATCACCCTGCACTCGAGGGAGCCCGCAGCCAAATGCGGGAATCTTCCGCGGCTCCCGGGAGACTTGAGATGTCTGTATTCATACCTCTTGAAATTTTCCACAATTTGTCTGAACAAATTAAAGCGGAGTTCCACACAAAAATGGAACTTCCGCTTTTTGGAACCCTCCCCCCCTCCCGGTGTCACATTTAGCACCTTTCATGACATAGTGTACAATATTACAATATTCCATTTTCAGTAACTAATTTTTGATGTCGGAGCAAGACAGAGAAGAGATTGTCTACTAGGGGTGCAACGGATCAAAAAACTCACGGTTCAGGTCGTTCCTCGGATCAGGAGTCACAGTTCGGATCAACAAAAAAAAAAAATCTCCCCTACTGTAATATCCACAATCTCCCCCACTCTAATAATATATTAGCAGGGTATGGCAGGGTATTGGCAGGGTATTGGCAGAGTATTGGCGGGTATTGCAGAGTATTGGCAGGTATGGCAGAGTATTGGCAGAGTATTGGCAGAGTATGGCAGGGTATGGCAGGGTATTGGCAGGGTATTGGCAGGGTATTGGCAGGGTATGGCAGGGTATGGGCAGGGTATTGCAGGGTATGGCAGGGTATGGGCAGGGTATTGGCAGGGTATGGCAGGGTATGGGCAGGGTATTGCAGGGTATTGGCAGGGTATTGGCAGGGTATGGCAGGGTATGGGCAGGGTATTGCAGGGTATGGCAGGGTATGGCAGGGTATTGGCGGGTATTGCAGAGTATTGGCAGGGTATTGGCAGGGTATTGGCAGGGTATTAGCAGAGTATAGCAGGGTATTGGCAGGGTATTGCAGAGTATTGGCAGGGTATTGCAGAGTATTGCAGAGTATTGGCAGGGTATTGCAGAGTATTGGCAGGGTATTGCAGAGTATTGGCAGGGTATTGCAGAGTATTGGCACTGCTGCCATCCGATCTCTCCCTCCACTGTACAGATCAGTACACAGAGGGGAGAGAGGAACCGGCGTCATGACATGATGCCGGTTTGTTTACAAGTGATCGCTCTGTCATTTGACGGAGCGATCATGTGGTAAACGGCCGCTGGGTGTACCAAGATGGCCACCGCTCCAGGGCTAGGCAGAAGCTGCGGCCTTTCCTAAGGCCAAGGCAGCAGCGCGCTCCGCGGAGCCATGTGTGCCGATCCGAACAGGGTGAACCGCTCGGATCACGGATCGGTGACGATCCGTTGCACCCCTATTGTCTACACAAGTGACACGCTAGAGAATCTTTTTTGAAGATTCTGTTATTGGATCTGCACTTAAAACATTTCCTGGGATTTTGTGAACTGAAAGATTTGACAGCACTTGTGTCAGGTTGAACATTGCTTGCACAGATACGAAGTTGCTGCCTTCTTTTATCCCTTCCTTGCTTTGTCTGCTACTATGGCATACATTCTCGATTAAATTCACTAACAATTGTACTTGTTCAGACATTGTCTTACTGTAGGAAATTATTTTGCAATAAAGGGGTACATATAGCATCTCAAAAAAGTGAGTACACCCCTCACATTTTTGTAAATATTTTATTCTATCTTTTCATCTGACAACACTGAAGAAATGTCACTTTGCTACAATTTGTGAGTGTACAGCTTGTATAACAGTGGAAATTTGCTGTCCCCTCAAAATAACTCAACATACAGCCATTAATGTCTAAACCACTGGCAAGAGTACACCCCCAAGTGAAAATGTCCAAATTGGGCCCAATTAGCCATTTTCCCTCCCAGTTTCATGTGATTCGTTAGTCGTTAGTGTTAAAACAAGGTCTCAGGTGTGAAACTTGGTGTTATCGCTCTCATACTGGAAGATCTAAATACATGCCACGGTGGCATCTCAAGTGAAAGAACGGAGGATTTCTATAAAGATGGCCTTGGCTCCAAGATTGCCAATAACCTGAAACTGAGCCGAAGCACGGTGGCCAAGACCATGCAGCGGCTTAGCAGGACAGTTTACACTCAGATCAGGCCTCGCCAATGGTCGACCAAAGAAGTTGAGTGCACGTTCTCAGCGTCATATCCAAGGGTTGTCTTTGGGAATTAGACTTATGAGTTTAAAGGTGATGGACTGGCCAAGCATATCTCCAGACCTAAACCCTATTGAGCATCGGTGGGGCCTCCTCAAACTGCAAGTGGAGGAGCGCAAGGTCTCTAGCATCCACCAGCTCTGTTATGTCGTCATGGAGGAGTGGAAGAGGACTCCAGTAGCAACCTTGAAGCTCCGGTGAACTCCCAAGGTCTCAGGTGTGAAACTTGGTGTTATCGCTCTCATACTGGAAAATCTAAATACATGCCACAGTGGCACCTCATGGGAAAGAACTGAGGATCTCTATAAAGATGGCCTTGGCTCCAAGATTGCCAATAACCTGAAACTAAGCCGAAGCACGGTGGCCAAGACCATACAGCGGCTTAGCAGGACAGTTTACACACAGATCAGGCCTCGCCAATGGTCGACCAAAGAAGTTGAGTGCACGTTCTCAGCGTCATATCCAAGGGTTGTCTTTGGGAAATAGACTTATGAGTTTAAAGGTGATGGACTGGCCAAGCATATCTCCAGACCTAAACCCTATTGAGCATCGGTGGGGCATCCTCAAACTGCAAGCGGAGGAGCGCAAGGTCTCTAACATCCACCAGCTCCGTGATGTCGTCATGGAGGAGTGAAAGGGGACTCCAGTAGCAACCTTGAAGCTCCGGTGAACTCCCATGCACAAGAGGGTTAAGGCAGTGTGAGAAATTGGTGACCACACAAAATATTAGGACTTTGGACCCAATGTTGACATTTGCACTTAGGGATAAACTCATTTTTGTTGCCAGCGGTTTAGACATTAATGGCTGTGTGTTGAGTTATTTTGAGGGGACAGCAAATTTACACTGTTATACAAGCCATACACTCACTACTTTTACTTTACCTTGTAGAAAAGTGTAATTTCTTCAGTGTTGTCACATGAAAAGCTATAATAAAATACTTACAAAAATGTGAGGTGTACGGGTACTTATTTTGTGAGATACTGTACATAGCATCCCAAAAAGCCAACCGCCATTAATTGTTATTCTTGAACTATCCCACTATAGGTATAGTTTAGAATATTAGTTTCAGGAGCGAATTAAATTTACTGAGGCAGCTGAAGTGCTTGTAATGGTTAATCTTTTGAGAGAACCAAGGTATGCCTTCGTGATTGTTTGTTACCAAAATGATCAATAACACATTCATCAGACACAGATTCCAAAACACCCTTTTCAATGGAAAGAACTACAAGATGATGAAGCCTTGATTGCTCAATTGTACCTCTGAGCCATGTATGAAGACGTCTCAAAGCACTAAATGATCTTTCGCAAGAGCAGCAGCTCACAGGAATTGTTAGCACAATTTGCATGATTTTTCTAACCATTGGAAACATTAAAGGATCCAAAAGTTCGCAAATGTGCTGTACTGTTAGTACCGCACCTTCCTGTTTTTTTGCGTTCAAAGAAGTTTTTAGCAACAACTACTTCTTCATAGTGCAGATCAATTTTGTAATGTTGTGCAAGTGCCTTTATGTCTTCTGACAGAAAAGATGAAGAAAGTGGGTTGCATGCCTCAATGCCAAATTTTCTTTAATGCTTGAGAAACGATGGTCAAGTTCAGAGAGCATTCGGTCCAAACAAGGGTAAAAGATTTTTGTTCTAAGATCATCTTCACTTGACAAATGATCACGTCGTGTTGGTCTGGCTTCGTACACAAAGTCTTCCATCATTTTTGTTTTTTTTTTATTTGCCTGGATGTTTGTAATTTCTCAGTGTCAAACAAAGAAACAGCTTTTTGAAATATATCTCTTGATTTGGCATTGGTTCTTAGAAATCTTAATGAAGTACAAACATCTTTTTTCTACTCTAATGCAGTAGACAAATCTAGGTTTTCCTTCTGAAGCAACTTATATAAACCTTCTGTAGTAGCCAGTAACAATTCAAATGCAAAAAGGCAGTATCGCATTGATAACTTACGCAAATTAATCAACAAGCCAGCCTCTTTAGGACACTGCACAACAGCTGGAAAGTTGCGTATTAGGGCAGTAATGGAACGTATCTGGCAAGACCAACGTGTCTCTGAGAGCTGTACTAGTTCTGTTTTTTTTAGTCCTAGTTGCGCCTGAACATCCATGAACTTTTGGTGATGTGTAAAAGATACACTAAAAAAAAGTATAAAGGTTTTCTAGTGTTTGAAAAAAATCTGAAAGCCTCTGGGATTGCTTTACAGGTATAGCAGAGTACAAGGTTTAGTTCATGGCAGGGGCGTTGCTAGGTCTACAAAAGATCTGGGGCTAGAGCCCATAGCAGCGTAGTAAAGAAAGTAAAGAAAATCATACGCTTGGGTGAGCATACACATGTATATACAGTAATATACGTGTGTGTGTATATATATCCCCAGATAGCCCCCCACTAACATCAGGGTCCCCAGAGAGCCCCCCTTATATCTGGTTCCCCAGAGAGCCTCCTCCTTACATCAGAGTCCTCAGAGAGCCTTCCCCTTTCATGAGGGTACCCAGAGGGCCCCCCATTACATTAGGGTCCCCAGAGAGCCTCCCTTACATCAGTGTCCCCAGAGAGCCCCCCCCCCTTACATTAGTGTCCTCAGAGAGCCTCTCCCTTGCATCAGGGTCCCCAGAGAGCCCCCTACTTACATAAGGGTCCCCAGAGAGTCTCCCCTCCCCTTGGGGACCCCTGCAGAGACTCGGGGCTATTGGCCCCAGATTCGGGGCTATAGCCCCAAAAGCCACCCCCTAGCGACGCCCCTGGTTCATGGGCATAACAGTGAATATAAAAAACAGACGTTTTTTCTGAAACTTTGCTTGTACACCACCAATTACGCCACTCATAACTGCAGCTCCATCCTACGTTTGAGCAACACAGAGGACATTGGCTAAACCATTAACTGTGAGGCAATCTTCCAAAGATTCTGTTTTTGAATTTGCACTTAAATCTTTCAAAATCCCAGGAAATGTTCTTTTACAGCACTTGCGTCAGGTTCAACGTAGCGTACACAGATAGCAAGTTGCTCTTTTCTTTTATCCCTTGCTTCGTCTGCCATTATGGCATACATTCCAGATTTCTTTAACTGGCTAACAATTGTACTTGTTACTTCTTCTGAACAGCACTGTATGAGATCATTTTGGGATGAAGGTGAAGTATACGTAGCATTGCCTGGAGGCTTGTACTTTTGAAGGAAAGGATCAAAT
Source organism: Lithobates clamitans (assembly GCA_037952925.1). NCBI lineage: Eukaryota > Metazoa > Chordata > Amphibia > Anura > Ranidae > Lithobates > Lithobates clamitans. The sequence continues at coordinate 234,608 of JBBGZY010003008.1, read as the reverse complement.
TTACGTAAATAGTTTAAGCCCTCTTTAAAATTGCCTCTATTTAGGCTTCCTTCTACTTCTAAATGACCTCGAAATGATATGCCCTGCTTGGCAAGAAGCACTGTGGTTGCAACTATTCGTTTTAGATACTCTAGAATTTGGAGTTCAGTAGCTTTTTCTATTTGTTCTACAACATTTCCACGCAGTTTAGCATCTTTACAAGCTGCCCATGCCAATATGCTAGGCTTGTGAAGAGCACTTCTTTCATGCTCCTTAACCACTTCAATACCGGGCACTTAGACACCTTCCTGCCCAGGCCAATTTTCAGCTTTCAGCGCTGCTGCAATTTGAATGACAATTGCGCGGTCATCCATCACTGTACCCAAACAAATTTTTTATCATTTTGTTCCCACAAATAGAGCTTTCTTTTGGTGGTATTTGATCACCTCTTCGGTTTTTATTTTTTGCGCAATAAATAAAAAAAGACTGAAAATTTTGAAAAAAAACAAGTTGTTTCTGTTAAATGGTTTTGTAAATAAGTACGTTTTCTTCTTTAATGACGGGCACTGATATGGCTGCACTGACGGGCACTGATACAGCGGCACTAATAGGCACCAATGAGGTGGCACTGACGGGCACTGATGATGGGCACTGATGGGCACTGATAGGTGGCATTGATAAGTGGCACTGGTATGTGCCACTGATGGGCACTCATAGGTGGCACCGATGGGCACTCATAGGCGGAACTGATGGGCACTCGTAGGTGGCATTGATTGGTACTTATGGGTGGCACTGATAGGTGGCACAGATGGGCACTGATAGGTGGGCACTGATGGGCACTGACAGGTGGCACCGATGGGCACTGATTGGTGGCACTGATTACACTGATTGGTGGCATTGCTGGGCATAACTGAAATATAATGGTGCCAATCAGTGCCCATTTGTGGGCACTAAACGGCACAGATTGGACACATGTGGATGGCCATGGGGTACATACCTGGCCAACCACATGTTGCCCCCTTCCCTGGTGGTCCTTGTGGCTTCCCTGGTGGTCCAGTGTGGTCATCTGAGGGGGAGCTGTCTCTCTGTCAGGAGAGCCGCCGATCGGCTCTCCTCTACTCGCGTCTGCCAGACGCGAGTGAGGAAAAGCCGATCAACGGCTCTTCCTATTGACATCGTGATCAGCCGTGATTGGACACGGCTGATCACATGGTAAAGAGCCTCCGCCGGAGGCTCTTTACCAAGATCGGTGGAGCGGTGTGTCAGGCTGAAACAACGTTCCACCAATCAACGCGATGCGCGTCCCCCGCGGGCGCGTGGCGGCATGTTATCCTGCTGGACGTCATATGATGCCCAGTCAGGATAATGGAACCACCGCCCGGGCCGTCAATCTGCTATAGGCCGGGTGGGAAGTGGTTAAAGGAATCTAAAGCACGTTTCCAATTTTTAAAACCTTGTGTGGTTAATAATGCGTCCAGATTGTGCCTCTTGCCTTTTTGGAAAAAAATTTCGACAAGCAAAACAAAATGCAGTTTTTATTTTTACATGAATATTCTAGCCAATTATATTTTTCAAACCAGTGAAATTTTGTGAACCAAACATTTCATAGGGATATTGCTTTAGTTTAGGCTGCATAGAACCACTATCCACATCTCCTAGATCAGTAACATCACAAACTGCAGTCATATCAATGGATCCATCACCCACCTCTGTATCTGTTGTGGTACTAGAAGTGCCTTCCTCTGCAAGTAAAAATACTGTCATCACATTCTGAAATTTGATCCATTCTTCCTGAGACTCAGGTTCAGCTTCTCCTGCTGCGTTTGACCCTTTTTTGCTGAAAACATTTCTGATTTCCATATCCTATGAAGAAATAATTTCGAGTTTAGAGTTTGCTTTCCTGAACTTGGTATATAATTTTTTTTTATCCATGTTTAACCACTTCAATAGCGGGCACTTAGACACCTTCCTGCCCAGACCAATTTTTAGCTTTCAGTGCTGTCGCAGTTTGAATGACAATTGCGCGGTCATCCATCACTGTACCCAAATGAAATTTTTATTATTTCGTTCCCACAAATAGAGCTTTCATTTGGTGGTATTTGATCACCTCTGCGGTTTTTATTTTTTGCGAAACAAATAAAAAAAGACCGAAAATTTTGAAAAAAATAAAAGTTTTGCTTTTGTTTCTGTTTAAAAATTTTGTAAATAAGTAAGTTTTCTCTTTCACTGATGGGCACTGATAAGGTGGCAGCGATGAGGTGGCACCAATGAGCGGGCACTGACGGGCACTGACGATGGGCACTGATATGCGGCACTGATGGGTGGCACTGATATGCAGCACTGATGGGCATTGATAGGCGGCACTAATGGGCACTCATGGGTGGCACTGGTGGGCACTGATGGGCACTGATAGGCGACACTGATGGGCACTGAAAGGCTGCAAAGATGGGTTCTTATGGGTGGCACTGATAGGCGGCACTGCTGGGCACTGATAGGCGGCACTGATACGCGGCACTGATAGGCATCCCTGGTGGCACTGGCAGTGGTAGGCATTGGAGTGGGCACTGATTGGCAGCTGCCTTTGCACTGATTAGTATTTCCCTGGGGGTCTAAGGGGCATAACTGGTGGTCCAGTGTGGCAGATTTCACTGGTGGTCCTGGGCGGCTTCCCTGGTGGTCCTGGGTAGGATCCGAGGGGGGGCTGTGCTGATAAAAATCAGCACAGACCCCCCTTGTCAGGAGAGCAGCCGATCGGCTCTCCTCTACTCGCGTCTGTCAGACGCGAGTGAGGAAAAGTCGATCACCGGCTCTTCCTATTTACATCGTGATCAGCCATGATTGGACACAGCTGATCACGTGGTAAAGAGTCTCCGTCAGAGACTCTTTACCTAGATTGGTGTTGCGGGGTGTCAGACTGACAGCCTGCAACAACGATCGCAGCGATGCGCGCCCCCGGCGGCTCAATATCCTGCGGACGCCATATGACGCCCAGTCAGGATACTGAAACCACTTTGCCTCCGTCATTCTGCTATATGGCGGGCGGCAAGTGGTTAAATCGTCTTTTTTTTTTTTAACTTAATATGTGTATTTATTGTTACTGAGATTAGTTTCTTCTTGTATATAAAAAGTATACACCCACTATTCACTACAGGCTGCAGCAGTGCTTGCAAGAGTGCGCTGGCAACATCCCACTGGAAAATTGAAAATCGCTTGACACATTTTTTATCTACCGAAACATGGCCCACACTGTATCAGGTCTTTGAGCTCCCGGCCCCCTACCACGTGATCAGCTGTCAGCCAATGACAGCTGATCACGTGATGTAAACAAAAGCCGATCACCGGAATATGTGCAGGGGACATCGGTCCCGGAGAGGAAGGAGGCACATCTGCCTCATCTGTACCCACAATTACTGCCTGCCAGTGCCACCTGTCAGTGCCCACAGTGCCCACCAGTGCCACCTATCAATGCCCACAAGTGCCACCTATCAATGCCCACCAGTTGTGCCAATCAGTGCCTCATCAGTGCCACCTAGCAGTGCTGCCTATCAGTGTAACCTGCCAGTGCCGATCAGTGCCCATTATTGCCACCCATCAGAGCCCATCACTGCCACCTTAGTGCCCATCACTGCTAGCTATCAGTGCCACCTATCAGTGCCACTTCTCGGTGCTTACCAGTGCCACCTAACAATGCCCTTCAGTGCCACCCATAAGTGCCACCTCTCAGTGTCATCTCTCAGTGCACACCAGTGCCGAATATCAGTGCCCACCAGTGCCGTCTTATCGGTGCCCATTAATGCAGCCCATCGGTGCTCATCAGTGTAGCCCATTGGTGCCCATCAGGGCAGCCCATCAGTGCCCATCAGAGCAGCCTATCGGTGCCCATCAGGGCAGCCTCATCAGCGTACATCAATGAAGGAGAAAAATTACCTGTTTGCAAAATTTTATAACAAAATATAAAAAAAATATAATTTTTTTTTAAAAATTCGGTCTTTTTACATTTTTTTAACAAAAAATAAAAACAGCAGAGGTGATCAAATACCCCCAAAAGAAAGCTCTATTTGTGTGAAAAAAAAATGATAAAAATCGTATTTGGGTACAGTGTAGCATGACCGCGCAATTGTCATTCAAAGTGCGTCAGCGCTGAAAGCTGAAAATTGGTCTGGGCAGGAGGGGGGTTTAAGTGCCCGGTAAGCAAGTGGTTAAAGAAGAACTCTGGAATAGGCAAAAAAAATCACCCATTAGTACACCCCCCCTACATAAAACACTAAACAGTTAATACAATTTTGAAAATCCTTACCATTTACAGGAAAAGTCTAATCAAATTTTTTATGACCTCATCTCTGTAATTCAAAAGATAACGGCATCATCTCTGCCAAGGAGGAGGTATAACAGCGGGGATTACATCATATCCTCTCCTCTCTCTCTCTGCAGTAAAAGGAAAGTACAGTTCCCATCAACCACATGGAATGGTAGTGAATGGGGGTGGTTACACTTGGCCTGTACATGTTCAATGTGTCTGAGAGTCCCGGTCCCCCCCCCCCCCCCAACAATGCAAGTGGGACTGAATTACATTACTGCTTCCCAGAGAAAGAACTACAGAAGGGATGTGCCAGGAGCAGTGGCTGGGGGGATAGGAGGCAGAGAAGCCACCGGTCTTAAAAACGGGAAACCAAAGAGAATTAACGGTTTGATTTGAAAATGATTGGGCTATTTCAGAGCAGCTACTGAGTGAACCAGAAGGTGGGAAGTCAGCAACAAGGACATGTAAAGAACATTTTGTCTGGAGTTCTGCTTTAATGCAAAAAAAAATTCCTGATCAATGCTAAAATATGGGAAAAGACTACATAGCATGCAAAGGGGTATAAAAGTATAGATTGCTATATACTGGAGTTCTACTTTAAGGACTTGTTGAGGGTTCCTTCACACTATACTACATTGTGCATTGTGTTGCGTTTTTATGCATGTTGGCATGTTTTTTATGTCATCTGTTGTTATAGTGACAGGTTCCTGGAGGGGTCAAACTGACCAACTTCATTTTTTTATGTAGCACCCTCCTAGGTAGGTTGCTAGGAATCAGATGTTAGGGAAATGTAGTTCTTTTTGGCTCCTCTGTAATCAATTGAGCATCTACTGATTGCTTTGGGCTGTTCTAGAGTTCACAGGCTGTGGTTTGATTGCTCCCCCCTGCCTTCTAGAGGTTTCTAGAACATAGTGGACTGGAAAGTCAAATGAGAGGCCTTAAAATGTCTGGTGCTTCAGCCGATTCCTTGGGAGGTGTGCCCAGTAGGTGGCTGGAGAGGGACATAAACAGTCCGGAGCAGCCAGAGTCTAGTCCTGCTGGAGGAGTTCCCAGCCTCAGGGGCTCGGTCCCTCTGAGGCAGATTGCTGGAGCTTGCTGCATGTTCATTGAGGTCTCAATTGACTTGAGGTAGTCTGGGGAACTCAGTTAAAGTGGTCATAAACATCTTTTTCCAATGGCGTCACTAGGGGGGGGACAGAGGGGGTCCTGACCCCCCCCCCCCCCCAACATTATGCTGTGCCCCTCCAATTTAAAAAAAACATTTTTTTTTTCCTTTTTTTTTTTTACAAAAAGGCAATGTCTAAGAGGGAGAGCGTCCCCAGTCAGCTCCTACGGGTGATTCCTTCCCCCTCTCCCTGCTCGCTGACACTGCATAATGCGAGCGCTCACACAACCACGGCCGCCCGATCTGCTCCTTCCCCTGCATCCTCATTGGCAGGGAGAAGAGCGAGTTGCAGGAAGGACTCCACCAGGACTCTCAGTTACTGAAAAAACAGACTGATTTATCCCGTCCTTAGGACAGGAGAACCAGCCTGTAAATTCCAAGAGATGCCAGACCAGCGCTGTCCATAGCAGGGGCAGGACAGCAAGAGGGGGCTGGGGAACCCCACAGTGGCAGAACACCAGGGCCCGGTGGCAAGACAACCTTTGCAACCCTGAAGGTTCTCCCACTGCTTTGGACCCTTATATTTTCTTGGTATGCTGGTGACATATCTCTTGCTTTCTGCCACCCTGGGGGGGGCCCCAATACAGTAGGAAGGGAGCTCACTGCAGAACATGTGAAAGGGCCGTTGTGGGATTGTAGTAAAGGGCCCCAGGATATATATATATAATTGCATTTTATAGTTGCCCCCCTACTTTTGTACCTGTCCCCCCATGTGCCCCCCCTAAATATGAAAGCTGGAGACGCCACTGTCTTTTTTGGACTTGTACCTACAGGTAAGCTTATAACAAGGCTTATCTCTACTTACAGTGAATATCTCCTAAACTTGCGGTGTTTAGGAGATATTCACACAGCATGCAGCCGATGATGGCACCGGAACATGCACTCTGAAGGAACGTCATGCCCGTGTCATTCCTTCAGAGCTGTGCGCCATTCCCGTGACTTCCTCACACATGACGTCATTGTGGCTTAGCCAGTCAGGCAGCTGGAGTGTGCAAAAGCGGAAGGAAGACCGGGTGAAGATGGAAGCCCTGTCAGTGGAGGACTTCCTTCTAAGGTAAGTATTTCATAAGCATATTATGCCTTTATCTAGCAGGGTTGATTTTTGTTTTTTTGTTTTTTAAACATGCCCAAGTTTACTACCACTTTAAGAGTGCCGGTGGAAGCTGGAAAGTGCATAGCTGTCCTGTGGCATTGTGAGCAATAACCTCTCCCTCCCCTGGTGCAGTGTGTGGTTCCACATGAGCGTTAACATGCCGCAGCTGTTAAACAATTACGGGGCCCCATATAGCCTACCTGACCCCCCCAGGCCGAAAGTGACCATACTGTAGATTTATCAGTCCCTTTCTCTGTATCCTTAGCTGCGCAGATGAATAAACAGAAACAACTTTGAAGATTTCTGCTTTTTCACCAACTGAAGCATAGTAAACACAATTCACTATGGTTCAGTGATGAATGAACACAGGAATGATTGGTAGTAATCGCCCACTGTGTTCATTCAGGAAAAGGAAGGGGCCAGTAAACAACATATTTACCAGCCCCTTCCCCCGCTCTCCATCCTGAAACATCCCCCTGTGTGCCCCCAGAAGCTGCCTGCGGGAGAAGAGGGAGGCCCACAGCACTGCGGGGTAAAGGGGCACACAGGGGGGCCCAGACAGCCAATAGAAGAGCGCATGTGCTAGGACCAACCCCCCCCTGTAGTGCAGCTATAGGGAGAAAGAAAAGAAGAAAAGGAGAAGCTGACAGCGTTGCACGGAGAGGCAGAAGAGTATTGGTGTCTGCAATAAGACAGTACAGCCAGAAAACCTGCTCTGCAGGTGCCCCGGGCCCCCCTTTGGAACTGATGGGGCTCGGGCCCAGTAAAGGAGGGCTGGCTGTACTGCCTTATCAGCGGCCCTGCTTGTAATAGGTTTTGCAGTGCATCTGCGTGCAACGGTGTAAGACAGGCTCATTGAAATACATTTTTATTTCTTTCATTCGCAATTTCGGATTTTCCGATGGGAATGGTGTGATGACAAGGCGGAAAATCCGACCGTTTGTACGCTCCACCGGACAATTGTTGTCGGACTTTCCGCGGATAAATGTTGGATGGCAGGCTTTAAAATTTTCCGCGGACAAACGTCTGTTGTCGGACCACTGCAATGTTTTACCTTTACAATCACTTTAAGTCAAGTTCCCCCACCCGAAACTCGCTCCTCCATGTCTTTATGGGCCTTGCCTTGTGCACTGGTCCAAACCATTTGGTGGAGGGGGGATTCTGGTGTGGGGTTGTTTGTCAGGGGTTGGGGCTTGGCCCCTTAGTTCCAGTGAAGGGAACTCTTATGCCGCGTACACACGGGTGGACTTTTCGATGGACTAGGTCCGGCGGACTTTTCGACCGGACTTTCCGACGGACTTTCGAATGAACTGACTTGCCTACACATGATCACACCAAAGTCCGACGGATTTGTACGTGATGACGTACGACCGGACTAAAATAAGGAAGTTGATAGCCAGTAGCCAATAGCTGCCCTAGCGTCGGTTTTTGTCCGTCAGACGAGCGGACTTTTCGCCTGGACTCGAGTCTGTCGGAAAGATTGGAAACATGTTTCATTTCTAGGTCCGTCAAACTTTTGGGGAAAAAAAGTCCGCTGGAGCCCACACACTATCGAATTGTCTGACGGAGTCCGGTCCGCCGGACCAAGTCTGCTGTAAAGTCCGCTCGTGTGTACGCGGCATTAGGATGTCACCATACCAAGACATTTTGGACAATTTCATGCTCCCAACTTTGTGGGAACAGTTTGGGGGTGACCCCTTCCTGTTCCAACATGACTGCCCACCAGTGTACAAAACAAGGTCCATAAAGACCGCACTGACTGAATGCCAACAGTCTGAGACTACAATCAGGGCTTTTTTTCAAGGGGAACCTGGTGGAACTCAGTTCCACCACCTCTGGCTCAGACCCTTTGGTACCTGCTCACCACAATCACTTGTAAACACAGAAGTCCAGTTTCTGTGTTTACAAGTGACAGCTCTGCACTCTGTATGTAATGCAATCCTGGTATTTAATGCCCCTTTAACCACTTCCGGACCGCCGCACGCCGATGTACCTCCAAACTTTGAAGGGGGATATCGTTCATTGTTATGGCAGCAGCTAGCTGCCATAACCCCGGTATCCCCCTTTTCTTGCGGCGGCCTGCTTTCTGATAAAAGTGGTCCCTGCGCGGATTCCCCATGAAATCACTTTTATCGGTGGCGGGAGAGGGCCCTCCCCTCCCGCCACGATCCGGTGCCCTCCGCCACGTACCGGAGCCGTCGGTAGCGGCGGAGGCGATTGCGTCCGTCTCCTTCCTGTGTCTGGAGACGAGAGAGGCTAAGATGGCGCCCACTCTTCTCCATGACACGTCACTTCCGCCCACGCCTCTCAAAAGGCATATTTTCTTCAATGTCATTTTTTTAAATGACTTTTATTTTTTATTGCATTTTAGTGTAAATAGTAGATCTGATGTCTTTTTGACCCCCAGATCTCATATTTAAAAGGACCTGTCATGCTTTTTTCTATTACAAGGGATGTTTACATTCCTTGTAATAGGAATAAAAGTGACAATTTTTTTTTTCTTAAAACAGTTTAAAAATAAATAAAATAATGTAAAATAAATAATAAAAAAAAATATATATATTTTTTAAAAACCCCCCGTCCTCGCGCGCAGAAGTGAACGCATACGCGAGTAGCGCCCGCATATGAAAACGGTGGTCAAACCACACATGTGAGGTATCGCCGCGACCGGTAGAGCGAGAGCAATAATTCTAGCCCTAGACCTCCTCTGTAACGCAAAACATGCAACCTGTAGAATTTTTTAAACGTCGCCTATGGAGATTTATGAGGGTAAAAGTTTGACGCCATTCCACGAGTGGGCGCAATTTTGAAGCGTGACATGTTGGGTATCAATTTACTTGGCGTAACATTATCTTTCACAATATAAAAAAAAATTGGGCTAACTTTACTGTTGTCTTATTTTTTTATTCAAAAAAAGTGATTTTTTTTCCAAAAAAAGTGCGCTTATAAGACCGCAGCGCAAATACGGTGCAAAAAAAAAGTATTGCAAAGACCGCCATTTTATTCTCTAGGGTGTTAGAAAAAAAACCATATATAATGTTTGGGGTTCTAAGTAATTTTCTAGCAAAAAAAACCTGTTTTAAACATGTAAACACCTAAAATCCAACACGAGGCTGGCCCTTAAGTGGTTAAGACCCTCCCACTGTTTTCGTGAAATTTGACTGAACACACTCACTACTTGATTTGTGATTTGGAGGGTGTGTGTAGGGGGGAGGGGTTTTGTGGGGCCGTGGTTAAAGTGGAGTTCCACTTTTACAACTCTTCTTACTAAACTGTGCACTGTAAACGAATTGGATATTTTTAAAAAAAATTTTTCTCAGCACCTACTGTATATCTGCTGTATTCATTTTTCACTTCCTCCTCCCTGGCCGCGGCCCATCGCGTCATTTCCTGTTTGGAAAGCCTTCTGGGAAGGGGCAGCAACTTCCTCTGACACTGCTGTTTCTATGGAAACCTGGCCTGAAGCCTATTACACCGCTTGTGCTGCACTGAGCATGTGCGAGATCTGCAAGGATGAGATCCAGGAAGAAGCACAGTCTGGCTTCAGATGCCCACACTTAAGATGGCCACAGCCTGCTGTAAGTTTATAAAATAACAAACTACTGCTATAAACCAACAAAACAGACCTTAGTTTACAGACTAACTTTACTAGAATACATTAAGCTTGTGTATTATAGGGGTATTTTTATTTAAAAAGTATAATTTCAGCCGGAACACCACTTTAAAGTGGAGTTCCACCCACTTTTACAACTCTTCAGCATCCCTCACTAAACTGTGCACTGTAAACAAATTGGATATTTTTATATTTTTTTTTCTCAGCACCTACTGTATATCTGCTGTATTCATTTTTCACTTCCTCCTCCCTGGCCGCGGCCCATCGCATCATTTCCTGTTTGCAATGCCTTCTGGGAAGGGGCGGCAACTTCCTCTGACACTGCCGTTGCTATTGAAACCTGACCTGAAACCTATTACACCGCTTGTGCTGCACTGAGCATGTGCGAGATCTGCAAGGATGAGATCCAGGAAGAAACACAGTCTGGCTTCAGATGCCCACACTTAAGATGGCCACGGCCTGCTGTAAGTTTATAAAATAACAAACTACTGCTATAAACCAACAAAACAGGACCTTAGTTTACACACTAACTTTACTAGAATACATTAAGCTTGAGGTATTTTTATTTAAAAAGTATAATTTCGGCCAGAACACCACTTTAAGTTCCAGCACTTATTGTTTGAGAAAAAAAAGCCCTGACTACAATCATACTCAGATGATACTGCCACCATATGTGGGTTCTCAGCCCAAATTGTATAGATATTTTTTTTTTTTACAACCGGCCCAAAAACAGCCCTTGGGTCACCTATGGAAGGTGTCACACCAGCATCAGCTTATTGGCAGAGACATGCGGGATTATTTTCCACCTGACATCTGTTTGTGTCGGACATTGTCCATACACACAAGACTTGGCAAGACACAGCGATGCCTCCTGTAGTTTACACTCGGCGATTGCCTTATTCGCACTAGATAATGATTAACATACAACAGACGTGGAGTAAGTAATCATCCGCTGTAAACTCTTTGCTGTCCTGCCAACCAATAAGTCACAGCCTTGTGTCGGGTAGATAGTAACAAGATCTCAAAAGATATGAAATCTGTCTCCGTACTTCCCCCAAAATATGTTCTTGTGTTTGATCTTCTGGTGTAGAAGAAGAAAAGATTCACGTATATGAGAGCGGGAGCTCACTATGATTTTATTCCATCATATAATTCACTTTGTCACCACCATGATCTGCAGAGCTCATAAAGAGGACGTGATTTCCCCAGCGCGCTCTAAAGGTGGTTTTACGGGCTTCGGTATAATTGGGTGTGTTTTTCTGCATAGAAAAGTTTCCTGTTGATCATTTTCTCCCCAGGAGGTTCATTGGTGTGGTTTTAGGTGTGAAAAATATAGACAAACTCGCATGAAAGAGTGACGCAAGAAAGAAGGGTTACTGGTTACTATATTACCATAAGTATTGTGACGCCTGCCTTTACACGCACATGAACTTTAATGGCATCCCAGTCTTAGTCCGTAGGGTTCAATATTGAGTTGGCCCACCCTTTGCAGCTATAACAGCTTCAGCTCTTCTGGGAAGGCCGTCCACAAGGTAGGAGTGTGTCTATGGGAATGTTTGACCATTCTTTCAGAAGTGCATTTGTGAGGTCAGTCACTGATGTTGGACGAGAAGACCTGGCTCGCAGTCTCTGCTCTAATTCATCCCAAAGGTGTTGAGGTCAGGACTCTGTGCAGGCCAGTCAAGTTCCTCCACCCAAAACTCGCTCATCCATGTCTTTATGGACCTTGCTTTGTTGACTGGTCCAAATCATTTGGTGCAGGAGGGATTATGGTGTGGGGTTGTTTTTCAGGGGTTGGGCTTGGCACCTTAGTTCCAGTAAAGGGTACTCTTATGCCCCGTACACACGGTCGGACTTTGTTCGGACATTCCGACAACAAAATCCTAGGATTTTTTCCTACGGATGTTGGCTCAAACTTGTCTTGCATACACACGGTCGCACAAAGTTGTCGGAAAATCCGATCGTTCTGAACGCGGTGACGTAAAACACGTACGTCGGGACTATAAACGGGAAAGTGGCCAATAGCTTTCATCTCTTTATTTATTCTGAGCATGCGTGGCACTTTGTCCGTCGGATTTGTGTACACACGATCGGAATTTCCGACAACGGATTTTGTTGTCGGAAAATTTTATATCCTGCTCTCAAACTTTGTGTGTCGGAAAATCCGATGGAAAATGTGTAATGGAGCCCACACACGGTCGGAATTTCCGACAACAAGGTCCTATCACACATTTTCCGTCGGAAAATCCGACCGTGTGTACGGGGCATAAAAGTGGATGTAAACCCAATGTCATCCTTTCTAAACTACTGCCATAGGGGTTATTTATAAGGACCTGTCAAATGTCTCCCCGCTGTCTGTTACGAGACCCGAAAAAACGGCAGATTCTGTGGGCGGGTCTGTTGTCCGGAGCTCGGTGGGTGGAGTCGTGATGTCAGTAGACTCCCCGCCCACCTCTACACTCCCCTTGTCAATATGCATTTTCTCCTGTTTATTTCTTACACTGAACTTCTGCTATGATCTCTAACATCCAGTGAAAAGACAGGAAAGCAACCACATGACTTTAGCATGCTGAGGTGTGGAACAGCCAATCCTTGCAGAGCTGCTGAAGAAAGGAGTGGGGGAGGGAATTAAATATAATGCATGTCTTAGGCTGGTGCACGAGATATGTAAATCACCTGTCACTCACAGCAAGGGGGAGGATTTGACAAAGTTTTTCTCAGTTTGTCAAGTTTTATCTCACTGAACAATAAAAGAGGATTGCTCAGAGATGGATTAACTCTTTGTGGCAAGACTGGGCTCAAATGATAGGAAATCTTATACTCTACATTATGACATTAAAAAAAAAAAAATTCAGGTTTACATCCACTTTAAGGCGGCAGCATACCAAGATAACTTTGTGGGAACAGTTTGGGGATGGCCCCTTCCTGTTCCAAGATGACTACGCACCAGTGCACGAGTTTGGGGTGGAGGAACTTGACTGGCCTGCACAGAGTCCTGACCTCAACCCGATAGAACACCTTTGGGATGAATTAGAGTGGAGACTGCGAGCCAGGCCTTCTCGTCCAACATCAGTGCCCGACCTCACAAATGCGCTTCTAAAAGAATGGTCAAACATTCCCCATAGACACACTCCTAAACCTTGTGGACAGCCTTCCCAGAAGAGTTGAAGCTGTTATAGCTGCAAAGGGTGGGCAAACTCAATATTGAACCCTATGGACTAATGCCACGTACACACGATCGGTTTTGCCCTCGGAATAAACTCTGAAGGTTTTTCCGATGGAATTCCGCTCAAGCTGTCTTGCATACACACGGTCACACCAAATTCCGACCGTCAAGAACGCGGTGACGTACAACACAACGGGACAACAAGTACGATGTCTCGTACTTTCTTCAGAGCATGCGTCATTTTTGGTACTTCAGAACAGCATACAGACGATCGGTTTTCCCGATAGGAATTCGTTCCGTCGGAAAAATATAGAACATGTTCTCTATCTAAGTCCGTCTGAATTTTCGACGTTAAAAAGTCCGATGGGGCCTACACACGGTCGGAATTTACGATGAAGGGCTCCCATTGAACTTTTTCTGTCGGAAATTCCGACCGTGTGTACGGGGCATAAGACTTGGATGTCATTAAAGTTCATGTGCGTGTAAAGGAGGGCGTCCCAATACTTTTGGTGACATCATCGCAGCTCTGGTCAGTCACAGAGCCAGAGTTTGCAAACCCGGAAGTAAGATGGGTGAAGATGGAAGCGGCCTCCAGCGATGACATTGCATCGCTGGAATGCTTCGTTTTTAGGTAAGTTTCATATAATGTGCTAGTATGAGATGCATACTAGCACATTATGACATTACTTTGCAGGTAAGAAAAAAAACAAACAAAAAAAACGTCCAGCCGGTTTACAACGGCTTTAAGGACTGACCTATAGCAGATATACTGCTACAGAGGGACCCTCTTGTGCAGAATCACATTTATATATGCGTAGCGGTACCCCTGTAGGGGCTGCGAATGTGGTTATAGCAATCCGCCAATCGCCCTGCTGCCAACCCCTCATCAATCACCCAAAAGACAATAAACAGTCAGTTGCTCCGTTTCCTTGCTTTCTTTTATTTGTGGGGTAAACTTGGAGAGATATGAGGGATGTATGAGATGCCCATGAAGATTTCAAACGGATAGGTTACCATCCAGGGCCTTGGCCTTGTTAATGGTTTTCCCCTGTAGAGTCCTCACTGCAGACTATTCCTTCTTCTGCTACATGACTAAAGATTTACTACTCACAGCTTCCAGTTAAACAAGATGAATCACTCTGAATAATTCCCCTATATAAAGGCCCATACACACGATTGGACTTTGTACAAACTTTCCCGTTGATTTTTGTACAAAGGGCGTTGGCCGTAAACTAATTAAGCATACGCACGGCAGGACTTTTTCAGCCAACTTTCACCAAATCACGTGGTTTTTCAGCTCTTTATCGACACCATTTGGTCAACTTCTGTATTGTTGTCTGATCTTTTGCATTGGTTCTGAGCATGCGTGTTTGTACTTTGGACTAAAGTTCTATGGACTTGTGTACACACAATAGGATTTTGCACCATAGGACTTTTGTTGCCAGATACCGGGAGAGGAGGCCAGAGAGAGTGGGGAAGAACCGGACACCGGGAGAAGATGCCGGAGAGAGCAGAGTAGACGCCGGAGAGAGGAGAAGAACCGGACACCGGGAGAAGAGGCTGGAGAGACCCCCGAAGTCGGAAGAAGACCCCCGAAGTCGGAAGAAGACCCCCGAAGCTGCCTAATAAATTACTTTAAAAACTTGTGTAGTATGTTTTTTTATTGACACTTTTTTCCCTAAGTGAATGGGTAGGGGTACGATGTACCCCATATTCATTCACATAGGGTGGGGGGCCGGGATCTGGGGGCCCCCTTATTAAAAAGTGCTCCCGGATTCCGATAAGCCCCCCGCCCGCAGACCCCGAGAACCAACGGCCAGGGTAGTCGGGAAAAGGCCCTTGTCCTCATCAACATGGGGACAAGGTGCTTTGGGGTGGGGGCGCCGCAGGGTGCCCCCCTCCAGCAAAGCACCCACCCCCCATGTTGAGGGCATGCGGCCTGGTATGGTTCAGGAGGGGGGGTGCTCACTTGTCCCCACCCCCTTTCCTGACCGGCCAGGCTGCGTGCTCGGATAAGGGTCTGGTATGGATTCTGGTGGGACCCCCACGCCGTTTTTTCGGCATAGGGGTTCCCCTTAAAAGCCATACCAGACCTAAGGGCCTGGTATGCCCCCAGAGGGAAACCCATGCCGTTTTTTTATTTAAAATTTGGCGTGGAGTTCCCCCTCAAGATTCATACCAAACACAGTGCCTGGCATTGGCAGGGTAAACCCGGCTCACAAGGTGTCAATCTCGCCGAAAAAGCAGCGAGAATGACACAATATCAGACAACAATACAGAAGTTGACCAAAGGGTGGTGATAAAGAGCTGAAAAACCACGTGATTTGGTGAAAGTTGGCTGAAAAAGTTCTGCCGTGTGTATGCAATACAAACTTATGGCCAACACCCTTTGTACAAAAATCCACAGGAAAGTTTGTACAAAGTCCTATCGTGTGTATGAGGCTTTAGACTGATGTGGTATTCCTGCTACAAATCAGAGAGCCAAAGGCCTATACCGCCTATCTTCCATGGCTCAATGAATTAAACAGCCCCACAGTCTCTGAAAGTTACTGCAAACATGAACTTGGCACCTGATAAACGACAGACTATTGCTCCAGCCCGTCCACTTCCGTCCATACTGTGTTCTCTGGCCACACAGCATGCTACGCTACTCTCTCCAGTACTTCTGCTTCTTCAACATTACACTGACCTTCTCCTTTGTATCAAAGTTCTGTGTTCCCCGGTCACAGAAATCTGATAAGCTGGTCTACTTCCGATGCTTTACTCCTACTTCCTTCATTTGATCCTCTTTTACAGTCAAGCACTGTGTTCCCCAGTCACAGAAACCTGACGCGCTCAGCAGAGATGAAGATCCTCAACTTCAGCTCCTTCCCCGCGGCTCCTCCATCCCTCCCGCATAGGGATGTCCAGTATAGCACCTCAGCACGCCATGCTGTCTTTCCTGTGCTAGACAACTCCTCCCTGGAAGCATGTGACCCCAGCTCATATAGGAGGCCCGCCCCCTGCTAATGCAAGTTAATGATTGGTCAGAGCCCCTCACATGAGCTGCCTGCCATTCAGGCCTCAAGTCCAGCCTCTCTTCCAGAACAATTCCTCTAGAAGCAGAGGAGGCATCTTTGAGCCAAGGTGCAGGTGGCCACACCCCCCACTACACCAACACTCCCACTCCCCGACCAAACCAACCAGGCCTTAAATGAAACACAGGCCTGGCTAAATTTACCTGTGTCTGAACCCTACCACTAGAAAAATACTAATCTAGCAACTACCTGAAAGTAGAGGGTGCTACATATGTAATTCTGCACTCCCACCTAGGGGGGGCGTGAGCACGCTGCCAGTGGGCCGCTTCTGCTGTGATGAGAAGCCAATTTGTGGGTGCCGGGAACTGGATGTCCGCCGGCACCCGCCGATCGTCAGGTGAACACAGGGCCGGACTGGCCTACCGGGATACCGGGAAATTTCCCGGTAGGCCGCCTGCCCTGGGACCGCTTTTGAGTTGTAGCTCAAGCAGGGCCGATCCTGGGAGGTTGCTTTGCGCCTGGGCACCGAAGCTTCCGTGCTGTCCTCCCCCCTCCTCCTCGTGTGTGGCACACACACACAGCGGCGATCTCCCAACTCCCGTTGTGTCATGGAGCTACGTCTGAGCTGTTTGGCGTAGCTTTAAGAAAGTCCCACCTCCTAAACCGATTTCTGTGATTGACGGAACACTGATTCAATGGGACATTGAATCAGTGTAACGTGTGTCACAGGAGGCGGGAATTTCTTACAGCGGCCGCCCAGTCGGGCAATTTAATTCCAAGCTCAATAACACAGGAGATTGTGATCCAGGTAATGGTGGGCACTACACTGATAGGTTGCATTTGGTGGGCATTGCACAGGTGGGCTGCATTTGGTGGTCATTGGTGGTCATTTTGTGGTCGCCGCAGCTGGCCCATTGAAAAAGTGCAGCGCGTTACAGTATTTGTTGCTGCTGACTTAAAATTTTTTGGTGGGGGGCAGTGGCGGCTGGTGTTTTCTTTGGGGGGGACAAATAAATCCTTCCTCCCCGGCGGCACCTCAAACCCCCACCCCCGCCAGCTCGCTATCTGCCGGTCGGCCCGGCACTTACCCCATTTAGGTGGCAGGTATTGGGCAGCGGGCATCCGCATCGGGCATCAACATCAGGCATCGAGCAGTGGACAGCGGCTCCTGTGTTCTTTCCTCCATCACGGCAGTCGTGCATCTCCTTCCCTCCTCCTAGTCATCCAATAGGATCGCCTGCCCTTTCAGCCAATCAGGTGAGGAGTCTTAAGACCCGCTTTCTGATTGGCCGGGAGGAGGATCAGTGTTGTGTTATTGTAACACGCCTGGGTGGTCTCGGTTCGCATTCTCTGCGCCCCGAGCCCACCCTGTTTTGAAGCCTATTAGAGCCTCTGGCTCTAATCAGGTGCCTCAAAAAATACCCACCCTCCATTGGAATGCATGCATCCGGTGTCCTGAAAGGGGACAGATGCATGGATGGGGGGGGGCGCCCATGCTCCCTTAATGGACGGGCCGCACCTGGTGGGGGGCTGGAGCTCCGCTTTAAAGTGATTCTGGCTCTAATCAGGTGCCTCAAAAAACACCCACCCTCCATTGGAATGCATGCCTCCGGTGTCCTGAAAGGGGACAGATGCATGGATGGGGGGGGGGGGGGCGGCGCCCATG
The DNA here is from genome assembly GCA_037952925.1 of Lithobates clamitans. Lineage (NCBI taxonomy): Eukaryota > Metazoa > Chordata > Amphibia > Anura > Ranidae > Lithobates > Lithobates clamitans. The sequence goes on along the minus strand of JBBGZY010003008.1, from coordinate 216,609 downwards.
CTCCCTTAATGGACGGGCCGCACCTGGTGGGGGGCTGGAGCTCCGCTTTAAAATGATTCTAAAGGCAAATTTTTATTTTTTTTAATAACAAACATGTTATACTAACCTCCTCTTCTTGAGCATTAACTAATTTCAATGTCCAGAATAAATTATTTTGACCAATGAAATTATTTAATGCCCACGTGCCTGACGTGCCAAAATGCGTCACACTCGTTTACCAGCATCAAGCGTTTTTCCTGCATAATAAAAAATGGCCGACATTTGGCCCGTGTGTGCCAGTCTCATGGCTAGCTTCTGTCGGAAAAGCATGCTGGAAAACCACCAGCCGACCGACTCCCGATTAGCGCTCTCAGCCAATGGCGGAGTGCTCTGATTGGAGTGTCCTGGCAGGGGGGCTGTCCCCCTGTAGGAACACAACAGCTCCACGGGGGAGATCGCTGTACTAAAGTCGGATCGTTAGTACAGTGGCTCTGATTGGAGCTGAAGTGAAAGAAGAGATCTGGATGCCGCACACCGGACAAGATAACAAGTGCCTTTATTGTAAAAAAACTGGATCACAGAGTGTGCAAGACACTATAGCAGAAATGTACAGGGCTCTACTGACGCGTTTCGCCCTCATGACAAGTGCTTACTCATAGCTGACAAACATGGGAATGACAAACGTATATAAAGCTTGTATAGAGTGCCATGTGACCACATGATTAAGTATATGATCGATAACAGCTGAACGCTGGTTCTATGAGGTCTCGGCACCTGCTGTCAAATGAACATGCTTTACAATGAAAACTCCCATGAAAAATGGTGTATAAGTGACAAAAAAAAAGGAAAATTAAATTAAATAAATCAAAAAATATATATATATATGTATGTGTATGAGATATGTATGTGAAAAAAATGAAAGTAAAAATGAAAGTAAAGATAAAGGTGATGATAATATGATGTATTGAACGTGTGTAAAAACGTATTAGGAGATATATTCGTCATGGGTGCAAACAAATAATTGATTGAAAAAGATTCATAGTCCAAATGGACATGAAATGGAAGTGAAGTGAAAGATGAGAAAGATCAAGTAAAATGAAATGGGATGTGTTGCAATAAATAAACAACCTATATATAGATATAGATATTTTGCCAATCAGAAGATATACAGATATATATAAAGTGTAAAAAAATGAAAAAGCGAAAATGAAAATAAAATAGGTATGATTAAAGCTGTACAAAAGGAAAAGTCATCTCTATGAATAATATGAAGTGTCTATATAGATCAATAACGAATGTAAAAGGATGAGATATAAACAAAAAAATATATATATGCCGTCAAATGACGGTAAATGTGAAAAAGTATGAACATGTGATGTGGTGAACCACAGAAATGTTGAAGAAAAATAATGTGAACTATAAATAGAGGCGACTATACTGGTGAAGTAATGTTGTTGCACATGTGTTGGACGACTAAGATAATTAAGCGTGGACCAAAATCGGTCTGTATATGTGTGTTCGTGGATAGTAAAATAAATAACAAATGAATAAATATATCTCTGCCGATAAAATTCAAAATGGTACGGGCCGAAATTGGCCTGTGTGTGTGTAAGTATCATTATTGTATGAGTGGGGCTCCAAGTTGAAAATCAAATACTATGGAAAGTGTGTAGCAGGACTTACTGTAATGTTTTTCATTTCATCTTATATCACTGAGTTATTAAGCACCGCGCATTTATCATACAGTTACAATACAATTCAATACAAGAGGGATCATCAGAGGGCCCTAGCTCATCAGATCTTACAACTGAAAATAATATAACTATGGCCCAATTGTTGCCCACATATTGTAACTATTGCTTGTTTGTTGCCTCTGAATTGTGTTGATTGTCATTTTTTTGTTTGTGCATTGTAACTATTGCCCGTTGGCAGCCCACTTATTGTCACGTTTGCCATTAGGGTTTGAGTTCTGTGTATTGTCAAGTGATCACTAATTTATCTATTTTTTTTAAGTCCGCGGTGGTGCAAAAACCTGAAACGGAAAAACCATTGAGCGAACAAAAAACTTGCATGTGAAACACACACTAATGCCCCGTACACACGGTCGAACATTGATCGGACATTCCGACAACAAAATCCTAGGATTTTTTCAGACGGATGTTGGCTCAAACTTGTCTTGCATACACACGGTCACACAAAGTTGTCGGAAAATCCGATCATTCTGTGTGTCGGGACTATAAACGGGGCAGTGGCCAATAGCTTTCATCTTTTTATTTATTCTGAGCATGCGTGGCACTTTGTGCGTCGGATTTGTGTACACACAATCGGAAATTCCGACAACGGATTTTGTTGTTGGAAAATTTTATAGCCTGCTCTCAAACTTTGTGTGTCGGAAAATCCGATGGAAAATGTGTGATGGAGCCCACACACGGTCGGAATTTCCGACAACAAGGTCCTATTACACATTTTCCCTCGGAAAATCTGACCGTGTGTACGGGGCATAAAAGTGCACTTAAGGGTGTGCTTTAGTCCACCCCCGAAGGGGTAGGACCTCCACTCTGATACCTGATACCCTGGATCGCAAGGCTCCTGACAGGGACAAAGGGTTTACAATGGTCTGTCAATCCAGAAGGCCTGGCAGACCCCGTTCTTCTAGGTCGGCCGAAGCCGACCATCGAATACTTTGCCGAGGGGCATTCCTGAAGAGAAACCACCCCCAGGGGCAGGAGAGGAAGGAACCTAAGGGCCACACATCCTCCTCTAGACGTTAGGGCAAGCTTGAGGACGGATGTTGGCTCAAACTTGTCTTGCATACACACGGTCACACAAAGTTGTCGGAAAATCCGATCATTCTGAACGCGGTGACGTAAAACACGTACGTCGGGACTATAAACGGGGCAGTGGCCAATAGCTTTCATCTTTTTATTTATTCTGAGCATGCGTGGCACTTTGTGCGTCGGATTTGTGTTCACACGATCGGAAATTCCAACAACGGATTTTGTTGTCGGAAAATTTTACAGCCTGCTCTCAAACTTTGTGTGTCGGAAAATCCAATGGAAAATGTGTGATGGAGCCTACACACGGTCGGAAAATCCGACCGTGTGTACGGGGCATTACACTCTTCATCCAGTGAGAAAACACATACAAAAGTAAAAGTGAGACAAAACGTGGGAGAAAAATAAATAAGTGGCCGTGCAATAGTGCACTGGCCGGGCCCTGAGGCCTGGAAGACAAAAATTGCCCCGGACTTAGCCAAGGGGCACAACCCCAAAAGGCGCAGTGCAGAAAAGAAGCATTTGGTGGCTGTGACTATGTGCCTGTTCACACAGTGGGGTCCCACACCCAAGTGTTACTAAGAGCAACCCTAGGGCGAGCACTCCCAGGGGGCACAGACACCGCGGACCTTCTGCCTTCCCAGCCCATAGCCAGACAAGGAAGATCCACTCAAATCAGGAGGCACTGGGCTCTTCCAGTTTTCACAGGTGGGGGGGGGGGAATCCTCTTGTGCCCCAATTGCCTGTTGGCTTCCCGATTTCTGTCCCAGCCGGTACTAACTTTCCAAGCCCCCATCACTCCAGCAGGGATACATAGCCAGGCACTTCAACCTTGGTCAGGTCAGAATGACAGTACAACACCCCTACTGGATCCCTGATAAGAACAGATACTACACTTGATCTTAGCCAAAAGGCCAAGAAGTGGTCACTATAAAAAAAAAACTGAATCAGCTGCAGGCCTGTCATTGTCGTGTGTTTTGCTCTAAGAAGCTCTTATTTTATCAGTAGAATCTTCAAAAGTAACGCGCTTGCCTGCCCCCTGGACAAGCTGCTCATCCTTGCCATCACCATCCAAATCCATAGACAATATAACTAGACGTAAAAGAGGAAACAAACAAAGCAAGGCTGATAACTCGTCCTCTAATCAATAAATCTTAAATACAAATACACTTACAGATCGGTACGTGTACACGGCCTCCTCATCTGTACAGACGTTTACTCTGCTCCTCTCCCTTCACTACCATGTAGTTGGCGGGATAATGCTAGAGTCTGCGCTCTTTTCTACGTTTACATTTTGAGGCCAAACCATAATTGATGAGTTGGAGCAAAGTATCCTCAACAAGAAGAGGGAATGTAAACCACTTGAAGAACATTACCATCTCCGGATGACACTTCCCGGCAGGATTAGCTATACTCCTCTAGGTGCAATCTGCCAACAACACTTCAATTACAGTCAGTGATATACTAAGGAGAACCAGTCATTATACCAGACTGCAATTGCCGAGTTTCTCCTGAAAATGACCCTTGGGTGGAATTCTAGCTTCTCACCTCTTCAAGAGTAGGTACACATAGTACCTATTGAAGGCATCAGATAAGCATGGCAGTTAGGCACCTAGCATTTTAAATTTAATAACAGGTTTCCTTTAAATTCAGGAATTGCAAAAATAAACAGTCATCCCCTGCCTGCAAGGAGAGATAATATTGTGAAATTCACTGTATCTGCCTCTTCAGAATTCATCTATAATTATGGGAGCATTAGCCCAAACACAAGTGATATTTCAGTTATTGACCTAGTCCGGTAGTTCAAGTCACTTCCCCAACTGCAGCACATGAATATCCTTCTGGCTTTTGCTTATCCTACATTGGGGTGACCAATCTCTCTCAGAACGTTCTGGACAGTTTGAAAAGACATTCAACCGGGATGGTGGGACCTTCTTGATCTGAAAACTCAGAACAGAGATAACACTGTAGAGTTCTCGGTACATAGAAGAAACCGCTAGGTGGTTTATCCCTCCTCTATCTACAAAAAAAAATTAAAAAATCAATTTTAGGTGGAGCTACCCGTTAATAAGTAATAGCAACGTTCATTCACACAATACTAATTTGGTGGACTGTGTGTGGATGAGCTTAGGTCAACCAGGTCCTTCTAAACCAATGGTCTCCAAATTGCAGCCCCGGGGTCAGATGCGGCCAGTTAATTGCTTTTACCTGGCCCTTGGGGCACTCTTTTATCCACTGATACCAACAACAGAGCATTAATTTTCCCCCCACTGACCCCAATGAAGGGGCAAAATTCCTCCCAATGACACTGATAGGGCACAATTCTTCCCGCTGATATCAAAGATAGTGCATTGTTGTTTTCCATTTCCACTGACATCTGGGCCTTTTCTACTCACAATGGTCATGGTCCAGCCCCCTTAAAGTCTGAAGAACAGCAAAGAAAGTTTGGAGACCCCTGACCTAAACATTCCCAAGGACAGGACAAGGCAGATCATTAGTGGCACATTAGTGCATCTCCGGCCAGAACTCATAAGGCAATCTAATACCTTACCATGGCAGCCCACACCCTTCAACCCCAAAAGACAGCCTCATCTTGCTGGGGCTCTTTACATGGAGGTTACATGAGTGTTTTATTTTGATTGCTGATGCAGATACTGCTGGCCAAGGATCCTAATCCAGCAATCAGCTTCCCTGCACAGATTCAAACAGGAAAGCCTTACTTTGAGGCCACTCAAGGTTCTCATTTTTAACTGAAGCTCTGATGAAGGGGGAGTTCCTTTGACCCCCGAAATGCATTGGCTGTTTTTTAACACAATATCAATAAATGAATATGGACTCTTTTATATTTTGGTCTGGTGCTCCCTCCTAGTATTTTCCTGGTAACCTGCTGGAGTACCCACAGTAGGGTAGCCTTGACTGTTGTGAGCAGCCTAACCTGAGCTAGTGGGCTCTTTAAACTTTTTTGCCCTCTCATTACCTTGTTTAAAGTCTCAGCGCTTCTCTTGGATGCCCCTTTTTTATTGGAGTCTACCCTTTAATAAGTAATAGTAACCTTCATTCACACAATACTAATTTGGTGGACTTTGTGTTAATGACCTTAGGTCAACCATTGGTTGTAAAGATCATTGTAAAGATTTCCAGGACAAGGCAGCTCTAATGTGCATCCCCAGCCTGAACTCCTAAAGAAATCTAATATGATACCATGGCAGCCCAGACCCTCCATCCCAAAACAAAACAGGCTCATCTTGCTGGGGCTCTTTACATGGAGGTTACAGGAGTGTCTTCCATAGATGGTACATGAGTATCGTGTCTGCTGCACTGCCAGCAGAGGACAAAACATGGAACTCGTCCTCCAATAGGAAGGAAGCTTTACAACACACGATCCAACCCACTGTAGCAGAGATTGTTGTCAGTAGTTTATTTTTTATATATTTTTTTATTATTACTTTTTTAAAATCTTATTATTTTTTACAAAAAAAAGATGACATTTTTTTTATTACTTTTTTTTTTACAATGTTTTTAGGAGCCCCGTTGGGGGGGCTTTGGTGAAATATCATGGGTCTAAACAGACCCCTGATGTCTCACTTTTGAGACAGAGAAAGGGATTAAGGACAGACATTCCCCAGTCCCTTTCTCTGCAGCCAAGCAGCAAGGGAAATCTGCCCAGCACAGGGTGATTAGGGTGTGCCCAGGCACACCTGGCACACCCTGTGCGCACGCCTATGTACTCATTTAGTTTCCTCTCATATATTTGCAGGGTCATTCGATGGACACTCTACTCATGGATGTGCCCATTGTACAGCCTTTTTCATCACATCCTGGGTCTCCAGACCCTCCATCCTGATCTCAGGCGGTTGTTGTCGTTCACTCCCCCCCCCCCCGGCTGTTTGGCCCCGTGGCTTTTCACCATGTCCGCCCGAATACACAGGCAGGAATGTGGATGCATACATTGGTGTGGGTTCTCCCGCCTCAACCCCCGGATAAAACAAACTTTTCCAGGCCATGTCCGTCCCATCATAGTAGCTGTAGGTCTATACCCATGAGATATCCCATAGGTAAAGTGTTATCACTACACTATAGTTGGGTGTACCTAATATATTAGATCTTGGTCTATCTACTTATTTATCATTTTATTTTATTTATCTCGTAGCATCCTACTCCTGATGATTGGCTTTAAACGCCATAAAAAGCGTTGAGTCCACACTCAAGGGTGCCAGGTTATAGCTTGTAAATCTGTAAATGATTTCGCGCAAAACACAAAAATGCAGAAAAAAGCAAATAACCATAAATTCCTATGCGTGACCTGTGTGAGTATCAATACTAAGTCATCAGTGGAGGTTAAAGTATATATAGTAAAAAAAAAAGTGCAATAAAAAGTGCAGTGTTGAAATAATGTGGGAATACTTGACATATAATTCAATACGCTGATGCTGATAAATAACAAAGACAGTTCAATGTCGAAAATATATCTTCAGTGTATAGGACATCTGTAGTGCTCTTAATCAAGAAAGTTCATTGGTGTTTATTGGTGTTTGAATGGGTGAATCTCAATAACTGTGCAAAATCCGCATACAAATATACTCACATTGCCCTTACCTTCATGGGCTTAGATCAAAGCCTTATGGGAAGTGCTGAATGATGGTGGACAAGGATGTTCCAAATGTTGCCAGGTGATGGTGGTGGACTTTGGATGGATGGATATCCGTGCTGGATCCTAGGTAAATTAGACTCCGGGTTGCGGAACTGGTGCCAAGAAAACATAAGGGAAAACAAGGGGCCTCCGATGGTGTAGTATAAAAAGCTTTGGCTTTATTAAAATAAAAATAAAAAACACACTCTGCATCCAGTGTCTGTAATGGTACAATGTGCGGCGGTACACCACCGCTACCAAATGCTAGACTTCCGGTACACAGTGTCAGCAAGGGGGGTAAAAAAGTGTTTAGCTGCTGTGTGAATCAATCTGTTGTAGTTCCGGTTCCTACGCGTTACGTCACGTGACCTCGTGACTTCCTCAGGTCGAGGTCACGTGAGACGTGACCTCGACCTCGATCTGAGGAAGTCACGAGGTCACGTGACGTAACGCGTAGGAACCGGATTATTTTTTGGTGGTCATGTGTACACTATAGATTTTGCAGCAACACGTTTAGTTTTTTGTAGTACACGGCAGCCCATGTGCCATTGGATAGTAGCGCAGAGGTCCTCCCACGTTCAGGTTATAGCTTGTATCATCATGAACTAATTTTATTATCTTCTGTGGTTTTTTATTCTAATTATGCCTCTCACAATATGTACTGATTACTATGCCAATTACGTATTATATTATATTTTTGCTACTATTGTCCTATGTATCAATCATGTCCTCTTCATGCTTAAATAATAAATACGTGACTATTTGCATTGAATATGTTTATATCATGCATTATATTGTACACAAGAATTATTTATTATATTTATTCATTATAGGGACTACCCAATGGGGATTGGTTACAATCAATGTTTGCTATTAATATGATTAATTTACATACCTACCCTTACCAATAGAGACACACCTAATTTAAAGTCCCGTATCCATTGCTTTTGTTTTTTACAGAACACATAATTGTTTTGAGTTCTTGGGATGAAGTGTTTGGGATCCGGGCTGCCATGTTATCATATTGGATTTCCATAGGCTTTCGGGCTGGGTATGCACATTAGAGCTGTTCTATCCTGGGCACCCTTAGAAGGACCCGGTTGACCTAAGGACATCCACACATAAGCCGCCATAATTATCACCTGGCAGTAGCACCAAAGAGAACCCCCAGACAGGACATGGCAACATAACAACGGCACCAGCACCAACCAGCACCAAAGAAAACCAACCAACGGGACATTATCACCTGGAGGCAGCACCATAGAGAACTCACAGATAGGACATTGTTACCTGGTGGCAGCAAGAGGCAAAGCCAGCAGACAGGAAATTCTTACTTGGTGGCAGCACCAGAGATAACCCACAGGCAGGACATTGTCCCCTTCCCCTAGCATCAGAGAGAACCCACAGACAGAACAATGTTACCTGGCAGCAGCACCAGAGAGAACCAACAGACAAGAAATGGTTATTTGGCCACAGCACCAGTGAGAACCAACAGGCATTGTCATCTGGTGGCCACAACAAAGAGGACCTGCAGACAGGACATTATCACCCGGTGCATCCAAAAATATAATCTCAGGTGTACCATACAAGGAAAGTACAATGAATATTTCAATAATTTCACTGTTAGGGCAGTGTTCATTATCAGGTCATTTTTATTTGACATTCACTTTTTTCAAAGCTCGTCTCTAGGACAGGAAATTAAGGGAAACAGCAGCAATCCAACAAGGAAAAAACATTTTTTACAGATCTCTAGATCAGTGCTTCTCAACCTTTTTTTTTTTAGTCAAAGGCACCCTTGAAAAAGTATGCCCTCTGTCTCTTAACAACCGCTGAGATAAAATATTGGCCACACCGAGAGGGTATTATTTTCAGTGCGTTGGCTGGCTCATAGAATTGCACTGTGAAAATGTACAGTAAAGTACGACCAATGTGTATTAATGCAAACCAAGAGCCTAAGCATGTAATGAGAAAATAAGGCTTTACCCATGTACATATACTGTATACATAGAAGGAAGGCTGTAAAACATAAAAAAAAACATTGATAGGACTATGCATCATGCTGATCATATTCAAAAACTATACACAATATACACTCCTTTTAGATACACTTCACAGATAGGAGTATCTTTTCCCTAAACATTTATCTGCCTGTGTATGAAAAGATCTCAGTCTACTGCTCTCTGCATATTGCAATATAATTGTACAATCTCCTAAATTTACATTTTTTCAGGTGTATCCAGATAATTTGAATGAGGTTGTGAGAAACAATAAATGGGTCAGTTACAAAAGTTTTCATTAAGTCTAAGTAGATGGTAAAGCTGGCCATATAATCTACTATTTTGTCTTCCAAACAATATCTCTTGCATTTGATTGAAAGATATTTTCATTTTTCAATCAAACAACCTAAAATGAGTAGATTATGGTATACTTGGTCATCACTTCAATGTAAGCTATGGGTGGGCCAATCTGCCTTGGCACCAATTATACCTCACTGGGTGAGGGTCAAGCAGAATATCTTGAGGGTGCCACCAGATAGGCGACAATCTGCCATGTCCCAGTGTTGTGGTTTTAGCTCTAGGCGGTGAATGGCAATGCTTGGCATTTATGGAAGGACATGGTGACAGCATTTTAGGTGGTAGATTTTATAACGTAATAGAAGGCTGTCCTGTCCCGGTGTTGTGGTTCGCCCTCCAGGTAGTAGATGGCATTACTCAGCATCTGTGGGAGGACATGGCGGCAGCATTGTAAGTGTTTGATTGTAATAGAAGTCTGCCATGTCCCAGTGTTGTGGTTCTTCCTCCAGGTGGTATATGGCAATGCTCAGCATCTATTGGAAGACATGTTGGTAGATGAGAACAGAAGTCTGCCTTGTCCTCTATGCTCGGCATCTAAGGGAAGATATGGGGGCAGTGTTGAAGTTTGTATATGGTAATAGAAGGCTGCCTTGTCCTGGTGCTGTAGTCCTTCCTCCAGGTGGTATATGGCAATGCTCAGTATCTATGGGAAGACATAGCGGCAATGTGGTAGGTGGTAATAGAAGCTTTCCATGTCCCTGTGTTGTGGTTCTCCCTCCAGCTAATATAGGGCAAAGTTCGGCCTCTGTGGAAAGACATGGCAGCACCAATGTCGGTGGCAGATTGTAAAATATGCCTCCCATGTCCCAGTGTTGGGGTTCTCTCTCCAGGTGGGATATGGCAATGCTTGGCATCTATGGGAAGACATAGCAGCAATGTTGTAGGTGGTAACAGAAGTTTTCCATGTCTCAGCGTTGTGTTTCTCCGTCCAGTTAGTATAGGGCAATGCTCTGCATCTACGGAAAGACATGGCAGCAGCGTTTTAGGTTGCAGATTATAAAAGATGCCTCTTATGTCCCAGTGTAGTAGTTCTCTCTCCAGGTGGGATATGGCAATGCTGGGCATCTATGGAAAGATATAACAGCAATGTTGTAGGTATTAACAGAAGCCATGTCTCAGTGTTGTGGTTCTCCCTCAAGTTATTATTGGGCAATGCTTTGCATCTATAGGAAGACATAGCCACAGCGTTGTAGGTGGTAGATTGCAAAAGTTGCCTTCCATGTCCCAGTGTTGTGGTTCTCACTCCAGGTGGTATATGGCAATGCACAATGGTCTATGGAAGGACATGACAGAGGCATTGTAGATTGTGATAGAAGACATGGTTGGACACAACCTACCAAGAGAGAGAACTTCCAGCATTACTTATAATTCATCAGAGAAGTCATCCTGTTCTTTGCTTTGTGTTATGTTTAGCATATTGATGTCAGCCATGGCATTTTGTCTGCCCAGATACACAAATGCATGCCAGGCTTTTTTCTGCATCTGGCGGAACCTAGATACAAAGTTTTCATTGGTCACAAGGTACAGCAGAGGGTTAATGGCGCAATTCATGCAGGCCAGGCCCCTGGTGACCTGGTAGGAGATATAGAGGTCCTTCAGGGTCTGCGTGCAGCTTCCTTTTAGCTGCCACACCCTGGAAAGCAGATTGATGTTTCGGAATATGTAATATGGGAAAAAGCAGACCGCAAACAAGACCAGGATGATGAAAACCAATTTGATGCTTCTGCCTTTTATGTTTGTATCCACATTGGGGTTCCTTGTCAGGACGGTGAGGATGCGGGTGTAACATGCTACAATTATGATAAACGGTATCAAGAATCCAGTGACTGTGATTGTCACTGTGTACGGTGCATACGACTCCACGTGATCATCATTGGTAGAGTCATAGCAATAGGTGCCATTTTTCGCGGCATTAGTAAAGTAAAGATGAGGTAAAATCTGAATGAATACCAGAATCCAGACCAGGATGCTGACATAAAATGATGAGCGTAAGTTGTGGAGTCGCCCCATCATTTTCATGGGGTGGACAATTCCCAAGTAGCGTTGGATGCTGATGCAGGTGAGGAAGCTGATACTGGCGTACATGTTAATGTGAAAGAGGATACGGGCCAGCCGGCAGAAGTTATAGCCAAACATCCAGACACCCTCATTGAAATAATAGGACACAAAAAATGGCAAAGTGACCACATAGAGGAGATCGGCAATACCCAAGTTAAAGACAAAAACATTCAGGGATGTCCATTTCTTCCAGTTCACACATAGATTCCACAGGCCAAATACGTTCCCCAATGAGCCAACGATAAACACTACAATGTAGACCGATGACAAGTAAAGGTAAGTAAAGTTCTTGTTAATTTTACACTTTGTGCTGATGTTTAAGTTGGAGACAGTTACAGTTGTTTCAAAGAAATCCTCTTCCATTATTTCCTGTGTGCAGAGAGCACCAAGATCCACAAATGTGTAGTATTATGATGCTCGTCCTAGTGGGATATGCACCCTCAGTACAAGTCCAAGCAGCCTCTGGGTCTCAGGTTCTATTGCTTGTCCCCTGGTACTATACACAATCTCTGTTGAAGGTCCAATGCCTAAATCCCCCAAAGACTACTTACAGCCTTCACTTTAGGTCATGGGCATATATTACCTGGTACTGTACACAGCCTCTAGGTCTTAGGTTCTGGGCACACACCTCCTGGTACTTTACACAACCTATGGGTGCCAGGTCCTGGATATACATCCCTGGTATTATATACAGTCTCTGGACTCTAGCTCCTCGGCACACATCCCCTGGTGCCATACAGTGCTTTCTTTTTAAATCCTGGGTTAAATCCCGTTCTCTGGTTAAATACACCGTTTCTGGTTGCAGGTCCTTGTAGTACGGCTCTATACACACGTGTCTGTGCAGGTCCTAGTACTCTGGCACTATACACACTCTCTAGTGTAGATCCTAGTACTCCAGCTCCATACACAGTCTCTGGTACAAATTCTGGTACTCTGACACTATACAAAGTCTCTAGTGCAGATCCTGGTGTTACAGTACTATACAAAGTCTCTGGTGTAGGTTCTGGTACTCCAGTACCATACACAGTCTCTGATACAGGTCCTGATGCTACAGCACAATACACAGTCTCTGGTACAGGTCTTGGTACTCTGGCACTATGCACAGTCTTTTGTGAAGGTCCTGGTGCCTTGACACTATACACAGTCTCTGGTGGAGGTTCTGGTACTTCGGCACAGTAGACAGTCTCTGGTGCAGATCATTGTACTCCACTACTATACAGGTCAGGTGCAAGTCCTGGTATTCTTTCACTATGTACAGTCTCTGGTGCAGATCCTGGTATTCCGGCACTATATAACTGTCTCTGGTGTAGATCCTGGTTCTCCCGCACTATACACAGTCAGTCTGTGGTGCAAATCATGGTACTCCAGTACTATACAGGTCTGGTGCATGTCATGGAATTCTTTCACTATGTACAGTCTCTGGTGCAGATTCCGGCACTTTATAACCGTCTGTGGTGCAGGTCCTGGTTCTCAGGCACTATACACAGCCTCTGGTGCAGGTTCTGGTTCTCTGGCACTATACACAGTCTCTGGTGCAAGTCCTGGTTCTCCGGCACTATACACAGTCTCTGGTGCAGGTCCTGGTTCTCCAGCACTGTACACAGTGTCTGGTGCAGGTCCTGGTTCTCAGGCACTATACACAGCCTCTGGTGCAGGTCTTGGTTCTGCGGCACTATACACAGTCTCTGGTGCAGGTCCTGGTTCTTAGGCTCTATACACAGTCTCTGGTGCAGGTCCTGGTTCTTAGGCTCTATACACAGTCTCTGGTGCAGGTCCTGGTTCTCTGGCACTATACACAGTCTCTGGTGCAGCGTGGTTCTCTCGTGCTCTGGTGTCTGCAGCAGTAACTGAAGTTTTTTCTCTTTCTGTATTTCTGCTGCTCCTCCCATTCACAGCACTGTAACAAACTTTTAGCTGGCGTGCTGACAATAGATAAATAAAGCTATAAAGGGAAAGGAGGAATAATCTAGCTGTGACACCTTATACATACACATCAGTAATGTCTTCTTGTTACTATTCAAACAAATACAGTACTGAAAATGTATCAATATACAATCAAACAGTGAATTAAAATCTATAAAGTTCAATATGAATGTAGTTAGTCCATGTGCCAAAATCAAAGGAAGCGTATAACGGAATGAAAGTGTTTTTAATTTTTCTCAAAGTAATAATGTATCCCACTAGCTATCAAGCCATGTGAAATGTTAGGGAATTACACCATACACACACGTGCCCTCCACCGTAAGAAAGCCTATTACCAGATGGTCATGATCCCCAATTACAGAGATCAAGGGCACATAAGAAGCAATAGATAGACATATGATAACCACCAATACAGTTGTCACAGCATGCTCCTGTTCTCCTGACGACGCGCTGTGAGGCGAAACGCATTGGGTGGGGCCACGAACATGCGATGTCATCATTCCAGCCGATGCCATTTTTTAATTTTTTTTAAGGTGTAATTTTTTATTGTTTTATACACAAACAAACAACAAATACATAGGTATTCATTCGAGTCAACGTCGCTCAGATTGTAACGAAAACAAAAACAGTCTTCAGGTATCCAGTCAATATGCACAAAGCGATTTGACAATTACAAAGCTAATCTGCTTGTTTTGATCCTTATGGAATCTAGGTATATGCATACATTTAACATAATCTAATGTTACAGTTTCATCCCACAGATCAGGGGGCAGGTGGTATGGTACGGTCTGAGCTAACCCAGGAATCACAAATCTTGGAAAAAAATTTAAGGCATCCCCTGGCTTCATATGTCAACTTATACAGGGGGATAGCGTGGTTAACAATAGTGAGCCAGAAGGTTATGGTAGGGGAGGATTGAGATTTCCAATGCATGGTTATTGATTTTTCGGCACAAAACAGAACTATACTTAGAAAAGTTTGTACATTCTTAGACAGTCCTTCATGATTCATATATCCTAATAGGCATCGCAGGGGATTACATATATGAGGTTATTGAGCTAATAAAGGCCGTAACCTCCGACCAGAATTTTGTAATCGATGGACATTCCCACATTGGATGAAAGAACGTGCCATCAGCCGTGCCACACCGGGAACACAGAGCGGAAGGTATTCTATGCAGTCCATGAAGCAAGCAGGGTGTGCTGATGCCATTTGTCGGTGAGGCTCCATGCTATTTGATTGCTTAAGATTTTCCTGAACCATGTGAGTACCTTTTGGTGGTTTAACCACTTGACGTCTGCGCTATAGCCGAAAGACGGCTACAGTGTGGACCTCAAATGCAGGGAGGTCGCTCTGTTATTGCAGAGTTCTTGGGACTCGGCTGATCACAGAGCAGGGTAAAGACCCGATCACAGGCCCTTTACCACGTGATCAGCTGTCAGCTTATGACAGCTGATCACGGAATTAAACAGAAGACGGTTACCTTTTTTTTTTTCTTCGCACTTTGAGTAAGAATAAAGCCTGTAACCAGCTTCTATTAGAGGGACATAGGTCCCCTAAATGCCCACCAGTGCTGCTAACCAGTGCCCTCCAGTGCTGCAAATCCGTGCCCACCAGTGCCACCTATCAGTGCCCATCAGTGCCTCATCTTCAGTGCCTCCTGATCAGTGCTGCCTATCAGTGTCCATCAGTGCCCATCAGTGTCATCTATCAGTGCCACCTCTCCGTGCCACCTCTCCGTGGCACCTATCAGTGCCACCTATCTGTGCCTATCAGTGCCGCCTATTAGTATTCATCAGTGCCACCCATCAGTGCAGCCTCATCAGTGCCCATCAGTGCTGTGTCATTAGTGCCCATCAATGAAGGAGAAAAATGACCTGTTTGCAAAATTTTATAACAAAATATGAAAAACTTTTTTTTTTTTTCAAAATGTTCAGTCTTTTTTTGATTGTTTTGTAAAAAAAATAAAAGCGGTGATTATATATATATATATATATAATACTACCAAAAGAAAAGCTCTATTTGTGTGAAAAAAATGATAAAAAATGAATTTGTCATTCAAAGTGTGAGAGCGCTGAAAGCTAGAAATTGCATACCTCCCAACTTTTTGAGATGGGAATGAGGGACACCTATCAGCAAAAGTATACAGGCATAGGACACACCCCATGGCCACGCCCCCTTAGAGGAGAATTTTACGAAGAAACGAGATTGGTTAAACCCACAAGTGCTTTTTTTTACCACTACTATTCCTTTATATTGGCGTTTGGAATTTACAAATGCAGCAAATTTAGAAATCAGATGAAAGGTTTAGCGCTAGAAAACACTTTTTGATAGATAAAAAGTGCATTTTATATACATCTATATAGATCAGACCAAAATGAGGGACAAATGAGGAGGAATGAGGGACAGAGGGACATTGCTCCAAATCAGGGACAATCCCTCGAAATCAGGGACAGTCCCTCGAAATCAGGGACAGTTGGGAGCATAGGCGTGCACAGGGGGTGTGCCGGGTGTGCCTGGGCACACCTTAATCACCCAGTGCGGCGCAGATTCCCCCTGCTGATATTTCACCAAAGCCCCCCAACAAGGCTCCTAAAAAATTGTAAAAAATAATAAACTAAAGGAAGTAAAAATAAAAAACTACTGACACTATCCACTGCCCTAGTGACAAGTCCACTGCTCTACTAACACTGTCCATGTTTTAATACATTTGGGGTGCACACCCTAATGCAATAGGCTATGGTTGGGAGCTATGGGTTAGTGTGGTTAAAGTACCCCAACAATGCTCCCTGCGCTATGATTGGTGCTGGTGGCAACCAGGTTGTGGTCTTAGGGGCAGGTTAACGTGGAATGTAAGTGTAGCATTTACCCCTGAAGGAGCCACTGATGTTTGGGTTCCCTGATGACAACGACCTTTCCGTTAAAGCCACACCCTCTGA
This sequence comes from Lithobates clamitans, assembly GCA_037952925.1. Lineage (NCBI taxonomy): Eukaryota > Metazoa > Chordata > Amphibia > Anura > Ranidae > Lithobates > Lithobates clamitans. The sequence goes on along the minus strand of JBBGZY010003008.1, from coordinate 199,952 downwards.
CACACCAAGGCTGAATAAGGAGGATTTATTTGAGAAATACCTTGAACAAGGCAACAAAACAGAGCAGCAATAGCAATAAACAATGAAGCCGCGTACACACAACCGGTTTTGCCGTCGGAATAAACTCCGAAGGTTTCTCCGACGGAACTCAGACGGAATTCCATTCAAGCAGTCTTGCCTACACGCGGTCAACCCAATGTCCGACCAAAGTCCGACCATCCAGAACGCGGTGACGTACAACATGTACGATGGGACTAGAAAAAGGAAGTTCAATAGCCAGTAGCCAATAGCTTCTGTCTCGTACTTGCTTCAGAGCATGCGTCGTTTTTGGTCCGTCGGAGCAGCACACAGACGAGTGGTTTTCCCAATAGGAATTGGTTCAGTCGGAAATATTTAGAACATGTTCCATTTCTAGGTCTGTCAGAATTTTTCGAAAAAAAAAGTCAGATGAGGTACACACACCATCAGAATAGACGATGAAAAGCTTCCGCCTGACTTTTTCTGTCGGACATTCCGCTCGTGTGTATGCGGCTTAACAGATAATAAATTGGCACAACGCCATAAACAATACAAGGAACAAGTGTCTCTGCACCGGAACCCTGAAACTAGGGAGGTCCTAACTAAATATTTTAAGCTAAGAAAGGTCCTTCGGTCTCTCCAAACCCTTCCCGTTGGCCAGGGTATTTTTATCGTTGGGGACCAAAGTTCCTGCGTTGGAGCGCTCAGGTTAAAGTGGACCCCACAGAACAGTGCAGATTTGAGAGTATTTATTCATATTAAATACGAGGAATGTTAATGTGTTTTGGCCACTTTTCTGGGAGATAACGTTTGGAAAACATTAATTTTCCTTTTCCAACCCAGTAAGAAGTAATTGGAATTCCTCCTTGACATTAAACCCAGAAAACATTCTTCGGCCTGCAAAATTCCATCTACCAGACACTCTAGAAGTTTATTTTCATGTCCATCCACTCTCTTCTGCAACACCAATTAATCAGAGAACGTCATTCTAGCCGGCCCTGAACATTTGGAGATAAACTTCTGCGAACTATCTATATCTGTAAATATTCTGTTCTCTGTAATAACTGAGACCACATTTTCTTAGATTAGAAGGAAGTCACGCTCACTTGGAAATTTGTTTATATTTTATACTTGCACCATACATTTATGATAGTATTCCAAGTACAGTATAGATATTTAAATTCTCCTCATATATCATGCAGTGCAGGCTGTATCCATTGTGGATTTCTGCTAAGATACAGTTATATTATGTGGAGTCTGCATCTCTCCTCAGACTACATTGGTATGGTGTGGGGGGTACGTCTTACAACCATATACCGGGCAATCTGGTGGGGGCACAGCTCCTAACCATATACTGGGACAATGTGGGGTGTACATCTCCTAACTATATACCAGTATGATATGGGGTGTACATCTCCAAACCATATACTGTTAAGATGTGGGGTGTACATTTCACAACCATATACCAGTATGATGTGGGGTGTACATCTCCTGTCCATATACTGGGACAATGTGGGGTGTACATCTCCTGAGTCCTGACCATATACAGTATCTTACAAAAGTGAGTACACCCCTCACATTTTTGTTAATTGTTATTCTATCTTTTCATGTGACAACACTGAAGAAATTACACTTTGCTGCAATGTAAAGTAGTGAGTGTACAGCTTGTATAACAGTGTAAATTTAATGTTCCCTCAAAATAACTCAACACACAGCCATTAATGTCTAAACCACTGGCAACAAAAGTGAGTACACCCCTAAGTGAAAATGTCCAAATTGGGCCCAATTAGCCATTTTCCCTCCCTGGTGAAATGTGACTTGTAAGCGTTACAAGGTCTCAGGTGTGAATGGGGAGCAGGTGTGCTAAATTTGGTGTTATCGCTCTCACTCTCTCATTCTGGTCACTGGAAGTTCAACATGGCACCTCATGGCAAAGAACACTCTGAGGATCTGAAAAAAAGGATTTTTGCTCTACATAAAGATGGCCTAGGATATAAGAAGTTTGCTAAGACCCTGAAACTGAGCTGCAGCACGGTGGCCAAGACCATACAGCGGTTTAACAGGACAGGTTCCACTCAGAACAGGCCTCGCCATGGTCAACCAAAGAAGTTAAGTGCACTTGCTCAGCGTCATATCCAGAGGTTGTCTTTGGGAAATAGACGTATGAGTGCTGTCAGCATTGCTACAGAGGTTGAAGAGGTGGGGGGTCAGCCTGTCAGTGCTCATACCATTAGTCGCACACTGCATCAAATTGGTCTGCATGGCTGTCATCCCAGAAGGAAGCCTCTTCTAAAGATGATGCACAAGAAAGCCCGCAAACAGTTTGCTGAAGACAAGCAGACTAAGGACATGGATTACTGGAACCATGTCCTGTGGTCTTATGAGATCAAGATAAACTTATTTGGTTCAGATGGTGTCAAGGGTGTGTGGCGGCAACCAGGTGAGGAGTACAAAGACAAGTGTGTCTTGTCTACAGTCAAGCATGGTGGTGGGAGTGTCATGGTCTGGGGATGCATGAGTGCTGCCGGCACTGGGGAGCTACAGTTCATTGAGGGAACCATGAATGCCAACATGTACTGTGACATACTGAAGCAGAGCATGATCCCCTCCCTTCTGAGACTGGGCCGCAGGGCAGTATTCCAACATGATAACGACCCCAAACACACCTCCAAGACAATCACTGCCTTGCTAAAGAAGCTGAGGGTAAAAGTGATGGACTGGCCAAGCAGGTCTCCAGACCTAAACCCTATTGAGCATCTGTGGGACATCCTCAAATGGAAGGTGGAGGAGGGCAAGGTCTCCAACATCCACCAGCTCTGTGATGTCGTCATGGAGGAGGGGAAGAGGACTCCAGTGGAAACCTGTGAAGCTCTGGTGAGCTCCATGCCCATGAGGGTTAAGGCAGTGCTGGGAAATAATGGTGGCCACACAAAATATTGACACTTTGATATTTTCACTTAGGGGTGTAATCACTTTTGTTGCCAGCGGTTTAGACATTAATGGCTGTCTGTTGAGTTATTTTGAGGGGACAGCAAATTTACACTGTTATATAAGCTGTACACTCACTACTTTACATTGTAGCAAAGTGTCATTTCTTCAGTGTTGTCACATGAAAAGATAGAATAAAATATTTACAAAAATGTAAGGGGTGTACTCACTTTTGTGAGATACTGTACTGGTAAGATGTGGGGTGTACATCTCACAACCATATACTGGAACAATGTGGGGTGCACATCTCCTAACCATATACCAGTAGGATGTGGGGTGTATGTCTCCTCATCCTAAGCTGGTACTATGTGGGGTGTACATAGGGTGACCACATTTCCGAACTGCCATTCAGGGACACCCCCCCCCCCCCCCCAGCGCGCCCACCCATAAAAGATGATTTTTGATACTTTTATTGCCAATTTTTTGGAAAAAAAGTAAACAGTGGTAACCAGCAGCAGAACTGGGGGACACGGAGGAAAACTGGAGGGGGGGCCGGGGGACAGCAGCAGAACTGGGGGACACAGAGGAAAAGTGGAGGGGGGGTCAGCAGCAGAACTGGGGGACATGGAGGAAAACTGGAGGGGGGGACAGCACCAGAACTGGGGGACATGGAGGAAAACTGGAGGGGGGGACAGCAGCAGAACTGGGGGACACGGAGAAAAACTGGAGGGGGGGGACAGCAGCTGAACTGGGGGACATGGAGGAAAACTGGAGGGGGGAACAGCAGCAGGACTGGGGGACATGGAGGAAAACTGGAGGGGGGGACAGCAGCTGAACTGGGGGACATGGAGGAAAACTGGAGGGGGGGACAGCAGCAGAACTGGGGGACATGGAGGAAAACTGGAGGGGGGGACAGCAGCTGAACTGGGGGACATGGAGGAAAACTGGAGGGGGGGACAGCAGCAGGACTGGGGGACATGGAGGAAAACTGGAGGGGGGGACAGCAGCAGGACTGGGGGACATGGAGGAAAACTGGAGGGGGGGACAGCAGCAGAACGGAGGGGGAGCATGCTCACTGTAACAAAGAAGTGTAACACTAACCTGGAAGTTTGTCAATGTCTAGCGGCAAACTCGCGGACCTCGTGGGCTAGAGGGAGGAGGACTCGGACTAGGCTCAGGCCCAGCTCAGGAGGAGAGAAGTTGAACTTGAACTGTGGAGAAGTCGGGCAGCGCGGGCTGCGCTGCTGGCAATGTGCTGCTGGGGCTGCTGCAGGGGCTACTGGAGTAGTTGGCGCCTTGGCGGCGGTGGGTGGCCCCAGGACTGGCTGGCACTGTCTGACTGTCACTGTGGGCACAGGCTAGCTAGTAAGTGTGGCTCTTTCTGGTGTCAGACTCAGTGTGGTGTCTGTGGCTGAGTGAGGCTGCCTGGCTGGCGGCTGCTCTCTCTCTCGGAGGCGCGCTGCTCAGGCTCAGCCATAGTAGTCCATAGGCTGCGGGTGCCCACTGCTCTGACTGCCCACGTGAAAATGTCAGCTGACCTCACTGGTTGCTAGACACGGGACGGCCCTAGCCTAGCAACCAGTAGGTATATGAGGTGTGTGTGTAAATGTTTATAAGGGTTAGGGTGGTGGAGTCGGACTATCACCTGGCGGTGTGTTTTTTTTTTCATTCCGGGACAGTGTATTGTCCCGGAATGAAGGTGCCTGGGACATGGGACAAATATCACAAATAAGGGACAATCCCGGGCAATCCAGGACACGTGGGCACCCTAGGTGTACATCTCCCCATTATGTACTGGTACAGTGTGGGGTGTACGTCTCCCTATTATGTACTGGTACAATGTGGTGTGTACATCTCCCCATTATGTGCTGGTAAAATGTGGGGTGTATGTCTATTAAGGATGAGCTCCGGAGTGTGCGCATAGCCCACGTGCAGAGCCCGCCAGGAAGTCGTCAATAGGGTTGCCACCTCATCCCTTTAAACCCGGACACATATGAATTACACAGGTAAGACACCAAGTGAGTTTAATTACCACCTTAATCATCCACAGAACCCGTGTAATTAATATGTGTTTGGGTTTAAAGGCATGAGGTGTACGTCTCCCCATTATGCACTGGTACAATGTGGGGTGTACGTCTCCCCATTATATACTGGTACAATGTGGGGTGTACGTCTCCCCATTATGTACTGTACAATGTGGGGTGTACATCTCCCTATTATATACTGGTACAATGTGGGATGTACGTCTCCCCATTATGTACTGGTACAATGTGGGGTGTACGTCTCCCTATTATATACTGGTACAATGTGGGGTGTACGTCTCCCCATTATATACTGGTACAATGTGGGGTGCACATCTCCCCATTATGTACTGGTACAGTGTGGGGTGTACGTCTCCCCATTATATACTGGTACAATGTGGGGTGTACGTCTCCCCATTATATACTGGTACAATGTGGGGTGTACGTCTCCCTATTATGTACTGGTACAATGTGGGATGTACATCTCCCTATTATGTACTGGTACAATGTGGGGTGTACGTCTCCCCATTATGTACTGGTACAATGTGGGGTGTACGTCTCCCCATTATGTACTGGTACAATGTGGGGTGTACGTCTCCCCATTATGTACTGGTACAATGTGGGGTGTACGTCTCCCCATTATATACTGGTACAGTGTGGGGTGTACGTCTCCCTATTATATACTGGTACAATGTGGGATGTACATCTCCCTATTATGTACTGGTACAATGTGGGGTGTACGTCTCCCCATTATATACTGGTACAATGTGGGATGTACATCTCCCTATTATGTACTGGTACAATGTGGGGTGTACGTCTCCCTATTATGTACTGGTACAATGTGGGATGTACGTCTGCCTATTATATACTGGTACAATGTGGGGTGTACGTCTCCCTATTATGTACTGGTACAATGTGGGGTGTACGTCTCCCTATTATATACTGGTACAATGTGGGGTGCACGTCTCCCCATTATGTACTGGTACAATGTGGGGTGTACGTCTCCCCATTATGTACTGGTACAATGTGGGGTGTACGTCTCCCTATTATATACTGGTACAATGTGGGGTGTACGTCTCCCTATTATGTACTGGTACAATGTGGGGTGTACGTCTGCCTATTATATACTGGTACAATTTATGTAATTCTGTGCAGAGAGAATGTGAGGTTTCTGGTCCCGCCATGTTAACTGAAAACTTGGTAACTGTTTTTAAACTTTAGTTTAAAAAAAAAAAATCTATTTTGTGATTTTATTTATTTATTTTTACACTGCAAATGGTTTTATGAGTTTCTTTGTTTGTTGGAAGCAATAAAGTTGAGTGAGAGGGCAGTGAAAAAACCCTGCCAAACGACGTTAAACGGGGTCACCTGTGTGGGCTGAGCTCTGACACAGGTAGAAGTTTTGTGATTATATGATGACTGCACAACTGAGGAGGAGGAAGACACAAAGGTCAGTGTGGTTGGCAGCCTGTTTTCACCTTGTGTTGTTCTTGTGCACTGTGATAAGGTGTGTACATCCTGTGCAGCATCTGCTGCAAGGTGCTCTGTAGTAGGAGACTCTACAGTCTGTCAAGCCAGGGGCTTTTCTGAAAGCAGTGGGCCTGTGTGCAAGATTATAAATTGGGGCCCCCTGGCTCTTGAACAAGAAAATACGGCATGCATGCAACGCGCCATGGCAAAAACTGGTTGTGTTTCTAGTTGTGCTGAATATTGAGCAGTGTGACTAAATGGAGTCTATGTTGATTTGCATAGTGTAGAATGAGAAAGCGCTAAATAGTGAATGTACAGCACAGTATCATTGGAGGGGCATGGGCCCAAGACTAAACATTGGGGCTAGGGTTGCCACCTGTCCAGGTATCACCCAGACAGTCCGGGTTTTGCATCAGGTGACCAGATTTCAGTCCTCCTGAAACCCGAACACATTATTTAGACAGGAATGTGGCTCAGAACAGGACCTGACAGGAGGGTGAGAGGTCACTATGTGCGCCGCATTACTATTCTCTTTTGGAGTTCCCAAAGGTGTCCCAGGTCTATTACACTCCTATATTGTATATTAAAAAAATAAAATAAATTAAAAAAATATATATATATAAATTTTTTTTTTTGCTGTGCACCACTAAAGTGTTCGGGTTTGGCTTGAAGAAAAAGTGGCAACCCTAATTGGAGCACCTGTCCAGGTGTCAGTAGTAGGTCACTTACTACCCTGAACTCTGTATCACTACTGACCCTTGAACTCAGCCTCTGTTCCTGCTGACCCCTGACTTCCACTTACTACTGACCCCTGACCTCTTCTTCACTTACTACTGACCCCTGAACTCAGCCTCTGTTCCTGCTGACCCCTGACCTCCTTCACTTACTACTGACCCCTGACCTCTTCTTCACTTACTACTGACCCCTGTACTCAGCCTCTGTTCCTGCTGACCCCTGACCTCCTTCGCTTACTACTGACCCCTGACCTCTTCTTCACTTACTACTGACCCCTAAACTCAGCCTCTGTTCCTGCTGACCCCTGACCTCCTTCGCTTACTACTGAACCCTGACCTCTTCACTTACTACTGACCCCTGAACTCAGCCTCTGTTCCTGCTGACCCCTGACCTCCTTCACTTACTACTGACCCCTGACCTCCTTCTTTTACTACTGACCCCTGACCTCTTCTTCACTTACTACTGATCCCTGAACTCAGCCTATGTTCCTGCTGACCCCTGACCTCCTTCACTTACTACTGACCCCTGCACTTTGCATTACTTACTACTGACCTCTACATCACTACTGACCGCTGAACTTTGCACCACTTACTACTGACCCCTACACTTTGCATTACTTACTACTGAACTCTGTATCACTTCCTATTGACCCCTGACCTCTGCATCACTTCCTACTGACCCCTTAACTCAGCCTCTGTTACTGCTGACCCCTGACCTCTGCTTCACTTACTACTGAACTCTGTATCACTACTGATCCCTGAACTCAGCCTTTGTTACTGCTGACCCCTGACCTCTGCTTCACTTACTACTGACCCCTGACCTCTCTTTCACTTACTACTGACCCCTGCACTTTGCATTACTTACTACTGAACTCTGTATCACTACTGACCGCTGAACTTTGCACTACTTACTACTGACCCCTACACTCTGCATCCCTTACTACTGAACTTTGCATCACTTCCTACTGACCCCTGACCTCTGCATAATTTCCTGCTGACCCTTGACCTCTGCTTCACTAACTACTGACCCCTGCACTTTGCATTACTTACTACTGATCCCTGCTTCACTTACTACTGAACTCTGTATCACTACTGACCACTGAAATTTTCACCACTTACTACTAACCTCTGAACTCTGTGTCTCTTACTACTGACCCCCTGAACTTTGCATCACTTTCTACTGACCCCATGAACTCTGTATTGCTACTGACCCCTGCTTCACTTACTACTGAACTCAGTATCACTGCTGACTCCTGAACTTGGCACCACTTACTACTGACCCCTGAACTCTGTATCACTACTGACCTCTGTTTCACTTACTACTGAACTTTGCATCACTTCCTACTGACCCCTGCATCACTACTGACCTGAATTCTGTCACTTATTCTTCACCTCTTTGTCACTTACTACGGACCTCTAAACTTTTGCATCATTTACTACTGGCTACTGACCTTTCCATCACTTACTACTGACCTCTGAACCTTGCGTTATTATTGACCTCTGAACTGTATGTCACTTGCTGACCTCTGAACCATTTACTAATGACTTCTGCATCACTTACTACAGAGTTCAGGGGTCAGGAGTACATGAAGCAGAGATTAGTAGTAAGGCAGAGTGCAGTAGTAAGTGACACTCTGTCTCATAGTACAGTCAAACAGCCCTCCCCTGTACAGGTTACTGTTGTTGTTCCTCTCCCTGGACTCATCATGGTACTGCAGCTCTGGCTGGCCTCCTCTTCCCTGGTTCAGTAGGTGGGGCTAAATCACCTTTTCTGCACTGCTAAGGGACTTTGGTCCTTTTTCCGTCTAACTTTCCTCTCCTGAAATACTCTGCACTGCTGGAGAACCCTGCTCCTTCCTCTAGCCAACTTAAATAACTTCAGACCAGGCTTAGAACGGTTAAGATAACTCTATTGTGGAAAGGCATCATGGCCATACAACATGAATAACATTATGTTCCTAAACTAACATGTAGTACCCAAGGCATACCTCCGTGAGGTGAAAGTCCGTATAGGCATTGTCCATGACTTGGATGCTGTCCGTGGCCCCCAGTATCTTCACGCCTTGCTCCCGGCTCGACAGCAGGAACTTCAAAGGCTCCCTATGTCACTCAGCGATCCTCTTCTTTCCATGTTTAGGGCCTAGAGCCTTTACCAACAATGACTGCTTCACAGTGTGAGACTCCTAGCAGATGTTAATATCATCAGCTCAAGCCACCTGTCTGGGGTTTATTGTAAGTAGGTCTCTCCTAAAGTGTGCCTCCTAATGCCGCGTACACACGGTCGGACTTTCCGGCATACTTGGTCCGGCGGACCAGAGTGTGCCGGACAATCCGCCCGTGTGTGGGCGGCGGCGGACTTTTCCGGCGGACTTCTTCCCAAAAGCCCGCCGGACCTAGATTTAAAGAAAGTTTCAAATCTTTCCGTCGGACTCAGTTTCGGGCGGAAAGTCCGCCCGTGTGTGTGCTGGTCCGACGGAAAGCCCGCTCGTGTGTAGGCTGGTCCGACAGACCAAATGAGACACGAGGGGATGGTATTGCATCTCGCGCTCGCTGCAATAGGAAAAACAAATCTTCCTATTGCGGCGAGCGCAGGGCATACCAGGCCCTTAGGTCTGGTATGGATTATAAAGGGGAACCCCTACGCCGAAAAAACGGCGTGGGGCCCCCCCTAAAATCCATACCAGACCCCGATCCGAGCACGCAGCCTGGCCGGTCAGGAAAGGGGGTGGGGACGAGCGAGCGCCCCCCCCCCTCCTGAACCGTACCAGGCCGCATGCCCTCAACATGGGGGGGTGGGTGCTTTGGGGGAGGGGGGCGCCCTGCGCCCCCCCCCAAAGCACCTTGTCCCCATGTTGATGAGGACAAGGGCCTCTTCCCGACAACCCTGGCCGTTGGTTGTCGGGGTCTGCGGGCGGGGGCTTATCGGAATCTGGGAGCCCCCTTTAATAAGGGGGCCCCCAGATCCCGGCCCCCCACCCTATGTAAATGAGTATGGGGTACATGGTACCCCTACCCATTTACCTAGGAAAAAAGTGTAAGTAATAAAACACACTACACAGGTTTTTAAAATATTTTATTAAACAGCTCCGGGGGGGGGGGGGATCTTCCTCCGGCTTCGGGGGTCTTCTTCCGGCTTCGGGGGTCCCTCCGCTTCATCTTCTCCCGGCGTCCGGTTGGTTCTTCTCCGCTCTCCGGCCTCTTCTCCCGGTGTCGCAGGTCTTCGGCCGGCCCCCTCCGCTGTCTTCATGTAGCTCTATTGCAAGCGGAGGTCCGGACTTCTTGGCTTCTTGGCTTCTCTTCTCTTCCCCCAGATGTTGACACGACGCTCTCTCCGGCTGGACTGGTCTCTGAGGGCTGCGTTGTGACTTATATAGGCGGAGACCCCGCCCCCATATGATGTCACAGTCCCTGGGCATGCTGGGACTGTGACGTTTTAGGGGGCGTGGTCGACCACGCCCCCTAAAACGTCACAGTCCCAGCATGCCCAGGGACTGTGACATCATATGGGGGCGGGGTCTCCGCCTATATAAGTCACAACGCAGCCCTCAGAGACCAGTCCAGCCGGAGAGAGCGTCGTGTCAACATCTGGGGGAAGAGAAGAGAAGCCAAGAAGCCAAGAAGTCCGGACCTCCGCTTGCAATAGAGCTACATGAAGACAGCGGAGGGGGCCGGCCGAAGACCTGCGACACCGGGAGAAGAGGCCGGAGAGCGGAGAAGAACCAACCGGACGCCGGGAGAAGATGAAGCGGAGGGACCCCCGAAGCCGGAAGAAGACCCCCGAAGCCGGAGGAAGATCCCCCCCCCCCCCGGAGCTGTTTAATAAAATATTTTAAAAACCTGTGTAGTGTGTTTTATTACTTACACTTTTTTCCTAGGTAAATGGGTAGGGGTACCATGTACCCCATACTCATTTACATAGGGTGGGGGGCCGGGATCTGGGGGCCCCCTTATTAAAGGGGGCTCCCAGATTCCGATAAGCCCCCGCCCGCAGACCCCGACAACCAACGGCCAGGGTTGTCGGGAAGAGGCCCTTGTCCTCATCAACATGGGGACAAGGTGCTTTGGGGGGGGCGCAGGGCGCCCCCCTCCCCCAAAGCACCCACCCCCCCATGTTGAGGGCATGCGGCCTGGTACGGTTCAGGAGGGGGGGGGGGCGCTCGCTCGTCCCCACCCCCTTTCCTGACCGGCCAGGCTGCGTGCTCGGATCGGGGTCTGGTATGGATTTTAGGGGGGGCCCACGCCGTTTTTTCGGCGTAGGGGTTCCCCTTTATAATCCATACCAGACCTAAGGGCCTGGTATGCCCCGCGACGGGGCTCGCAAGGTGTCAATCTCGCCGATAAAAGCGGCAAGATTGACATCCTTTTCTAGTCCCGTCGCACCTGAGTCACGTTCACAATGAACGGACTTGTCCGTGTGTGGGCAAGTCCGTTCATTCTGAAAGTCCGCCGGAACTCCGGCGAAAGTCCGTCGGAAAGACGGGCGGACTTAGCCCGCCGGAAAGTCCCGGCGTGTGTGGGCAAGTCCGTTCGTTTTAAAGTCCGGCGCACCTGGCGGACAAAGTCCGTCGGAAAGTGTGCCGGACCAAGTAGGATAGAAAGTCCGCTCGTGTGTACGCGGCATAAGTGTCTTTCACCCATTGTTAATTGTGCTAATTAGGTCACCTATTGTTTCTCTCTGTCTGATCATCTCTTGCAGAGGTGATTGATATTGTAACCACTGTACCTTGTTATCAAACCATTGAGGGATGTTTATGTATATAATGTGTATTGTATTGGTGCCAAATAGTCTGGGTGGGCACTGAGTCATCTAGGTGGCTAGTTGTTTAAGTAGTTTAATGTTTATGTTGGCTGTCCCTTAGTAATGTTAATTATATTCCTGTATACAATTGCCTTTGCATAGGATAATGTGATTCAGCCTCACCTGATTGTGTAGTATATAAATTCTGTGTGAGATTTCAATAAACAATTCCTCTTCTCATACAAGCTATTGTCAGCTAATCTTGTATGCTCAACTATAATATCTGGTTCCTATGTCCAGACTGAAGGAAGCTATATCTTGACGGAAGCATCTAAGCGGGGTGCTGGATGGTTCCATCACACGGCCAAAATAAATTTGTTAGCATTCCACTCCAAAACCATGGCCATTAATAGGCAGTTGCCTCCCATTGGGCCTACAACTTCCTCCACTCTTCTATGAAGGCTTTTCTCAAGATTTTGGAGGGTGTCTATGGTCATTTTATGCCCATCTTTGAAGTTGGGTCCAAATGTTGGATGAGAAGACCTGGCTCGCAATCAGATTTCCAATTCCTCCCAAAGAATGTTTAGTAGGGTTGAGGTCAGGGCTCTGTGTAGGACAATCGCGATCCTCCACACCAAACTGGTCAACCCATGTCTTAATGGAGCTGGCTTTGTATGTAGGGGCACAGTCATACTGGAATATAAAAGGACCTTCACCAAACTTTTTATCAAGAGGTTGGACCTACCCAACTGTGTAAAATGTCTGTGTATCAGTAACAGTACCCTTCACTGAAAACACCTGAACATCATCATTTGGAAGGGGTTCATATATTTTTGGCCATGTAGTGTGTATGTGTGTGATATGGTAGTTATGTATTTTATTCACTTTAACTGATGTAAGAGAACTTGTAGGGGAGGGATATCAAACTCAATTTAACTGTGGGCCGCATCTGCAGTATGGTTGCCCTTAAAGGGATGGTTGGATCTGTAAATTTCGGTATCTTCTCAGAGTTCAGGGGTGGGCTTTGTGCAGAGTGTAGAGTTGCCGCTAAAAACAAAACCATCCCTTGTAAACACAGAAGACTTCAAACTAGGTGGATTTGGCCTTTGGGCCTTGTGTTTGACATCTGTGTTTATAGGAGAACCCCCTCATAATAAAGAATGCAATACAATGGGCCGATACTGACAGATGAGACCAGAGGACAACGCAATTCTTTGGTTGCACCTATAGATGTAGCTTAATCCCTAAAATAGATTGTAATTATCTTTCTCAGTTTTGGAAATAGCTGGAATGAAGTGTAGCACCCCCCTAGGTATACTGGGAGCAGGAAGGTACCTCCAGATGCAGGGAGCGGACTTACATTCACCCCAGGGCTGAGTCCATGGCTATAATGGGAAGTTAAAACAAATGTGGGTGCCAGTCACTTTAGGTATTTTTCAATGCTTTAATTAAAACTTGAGGAAGGTTGTAGAAAATGGGTTGAGGGGAGGTTTCAGATACCTTTTTAGTGGATCACTTAGACTCCGTGAATCAAAGGACAAAACACAGCTTTCTTTCAGCAGATCTTGAATACCTGGTTAGGTCTCTCACTCAGACCTAGCAACCAGTAAGTAGGGATGAACATTATGTTCAGGTCAAACATGAGTTCGACTCGAACATTGGCTGTTCGATCGTTCGCCAAAATACGAACATTATGGGGCGTTCGCGCCAAATTCGAGCGGCGCGTCACGCCCCATAATGCACTGCGACATCGCAGGGCATTGCTGTCTGATGATTGGCCAAGCATGCACTATGACCCGCATGCTTTGGCCAATCACAGCGCCATCAGCAAAGAGAGCCATAATTGGCCAGAGGTAGGGTGCCTTTGGCCAATTATGGCTCAGGGGGTTAAGTCCACGCCCCACACTATATAAGGCCGCCTGCACGTCGTCCCTGTGTAATGTGTTGCTGGCGTTGACCGAGAGAGAGTGTCATTTCATTTAGATTGAGCAGGCAGGCGATTCAGTTAGCTGCAGTGTATTTAGTATATATATATATATACATCCAGGCTTATAAATATATAATCCACTGTATCCAGTTTAGCTAGATCTGACTGCAGTCTGTTCCTGGTGTACTGTTTCTAATATACTTCAGGCAGGTGATTCAGTTAGCTGCAGTGTATTTAATATATATACAGTCAGTCTCGTGTGTGTGTGTGTATATATATATATATATATATATAAATATACACAGTCAGGTCCATAAATATTGGGACATTGACACAATTCTAATCTTTTTGGCTCTATACACCACCACAATGGATTTGAAATCAAACGAACAAGATGTGCTTTAACTGCAGACTTTCAGCTTTAATTTATTAACATTTACATCCAAATCAGGTGAACAGTGTAGGAATTACAACAGTTTGTATATGTGGCTCCCACTTTTTAAGGGACCAAAAGTAATGGGACACATTAATAATCATCCATCAAACTTTCACTTTTTAATACTTGGTTGCAAATCCTTTGCAGTCAATTACAGCCTGAAGTCTGGAATGCATAGACATCACCAGACGCTGGGTTTCATCCCTGGTGATGCTCTGCCAGGCCTCTACTGCAACTGTCTTCAGTTCCTGCTTGTTCTTGGGGCATTTTCCCTTCAGTTTTGTCTTCAGCAAGTGAAATGCATGCTCAATCGGATTCAGGTCAGGTGATTGACTTGGCCATTGCATACCATTCCACTTCTTTCCCTTAAAAAACTCTTTGGTTGCTGTCGCAGTATGCTTCGGGTCAATGTCCATCTGCACTGTGAAGTGCCGTCCAATGATTTCTGAAGCATTTTGCTGAATATGAGCAGATAATATTGCCCGAAACACTTCAGAATTCATCCTGCTGCTTTTGTCAGCAGTCACATCATCAATAAATACAAGAGAACCAGTTCCATTGGCAGCCATACATGCCCATGCCATGACTCTACCACCACCATGCTTCACTGATGAGGTGCTATGCTTTGGATCATGAGCAGTTCCTTTCCTTCTCCACACTCTTCTCTTCCCATCACTCTGGTACAAGTTGATCTTGGTCTCATCCGTCCATAGGATGTTGTTCCAGAACTGTGAAGGCTTTTTTAGATGTTGTTTGGCAAACTCTAATCTGGCCTTCCTGTTTTGGAGGCTCACCAATGGTTTACATCTTGTGGGGAACCCTCTGTATTCACTCTGGTGAAGTCTTCTTCTCTTGATTGTTGACTTTGACACACATACACCTACCTCCTGGAGAGTGTTCTTGATCTGGCCAACTGTTGTGAAGGGTGTTTTCTTCACCATGGAAAGAATTCTTCGGTCATCCACCATAGTTGTTTTCCGTGGTCATCCGGGGTCTTTTGGTGTTGCTGAGCTCACCGGTGCGTTCTTTCTTTTTAAGGATGTTCCAAACAGTTGATTTGGCCACACCTAATGTTTTTGCTATCTCTCTGATGGGTTTGTTTTGTGTTTTCAGCCTAATGATGATAGTGACAGCTCTTTGGATCTCATATTGAGAGTTGACAGCAACAGTTTCCAAATGCAAATAGCACACTTGAAATGAACTAAATGGGATAATGAGGGAATAAAAGACACCTGGCCATGGAACAGCTGAGCAGCCAATTGTCCCATTACTTTTGGTCCCTTAAAAAGTGGGAGGCACATATACAAACTGTTGTAATTCCTACACCGTTCACCTGATTTGGATGTAAATACCCTCAAATTAAAGCTGAAAGTCTGCAGTTAAAGCACATCTTGTTCATTTCATTTTAAATCCATTGTGGTGTATAGAGCCAAAAAGATTAGAATTGTGTTGATGTCCCAGTATTTATGGACCTGACTGTGTGTGTGTGTATATGTATGTGTGTGTATGCAGTGGATATATATATATATATATATATATATATATATATATATATATATATATATATATATATCGTATATACTCGAGTATAAGTCAAATTTTTTAGCACATTTTTTTGTGCTGAAAGTGCCTCCCTCGACTTATACTCGAGTCAAGCACTTTTCTGCAGCAAAAAATTTCATTTTCCGAACCGACTTTGGGGCCCCGTATCTCAGGGCCCTTGGTGCTAGAAACCCCAAATTTGGTATGCAAACCCAGTGGAACTGGTATCATAACATATCCAAAGCTGGGGTTCCTAGCACTAAGTGGCCCTGAGATCCACTGCATACAGCTTAGCTATATCTCACTGCAGGCCGTTCCTGGTGTACTGTTTCTAATATACTTCTGGTAGGCAGGTAATTCAGTGATCTGAAGTGCATAAAATATATATACAGTCTCCTACATGTGTGTATGTGTGTGTATATGTGTATATATATATATATATATATATATATATATATATATATATATATATATATATCCACTGCATTCTAGTCAAGCCTATATCTGACTGCAGGCTATTCCTGGTGTACTTTTTCTACTTCAGGCGGTGTTTTGCTAATAAAATTTTACAACATGTCTGGAAGGTCACCAAGGAGAGGCAGACGCTCACAGGCTACTAAAAGAGGGCAAGCAGGCTCTGTGTCTACAGCCAACAGTGCTGGTCATGGTGCATCCTCAGCACGTGGCCGTGGGGCACACTTGTCCTTTTTTTTTTTTTTCAGCAGCTGGCCGTGTTGATCCACAACATGGAGAAGAGTTGGTAGAGTGGATAACTAAGCCGTCCTCATCCTCTGTCACCCAGGCTGAAAGTAGTTTACCTGCCAATGCAGCTGCCAAAGTGGCCTATTCCATCGGCTCAATGTCATCAGTCACTCCTTCCCTAGCCCCACCATCATGCACGGAGGAGTCCCCCGAATTGTTCGGCCACATTACCGGTTCATGCTGCAGGAGGATGCGCAGCGTTTTGAAGGCTCCGATGATGGTACCCAAGTTGAGGAAGGCAGTAACGTGAGCCTAGAGAGAGGGGGTGCCCAAGAAGGACAAGAAACTGGCAGTCATGTTCCCCCAGCTGCAGCATACTGCCAGGTTTGCTCCAGTGACGGGGAGGGAGGGGATGATGAGGTGACTGACTACATGGGTGCCTGATAGAAGAGAGGAGGAGGCACATCTCCAATGCCCTCCAGGGGCCAGCTTAAAGGCAGCCACCTGACTGCATCACACCGCAGAGCTCCGCATGTGCAGGGCGCTACTGACTCCCTGCGTATTTTGAAAAGTTCTTTGGTGTGGGCCTTTTTTGATACATGTGCAGCAGATCACACTGTTGCTGTTTGCGTATCAAGCGTGGCCAAAACAGCAGCCGCTTGGGCACCACATGCTTGGCCAGACATACTTCGACCTCCCATGCGGTTCGTTGGCAACAGTACTTAAAAGACCCACACCAAAGAACAAGGTGGACCTCTCCTTGCTCCTCATCGGCTGGGATCTCCAACCCCACTACACCTTCAGTCCTCTCAGAAACCTGCACTGAGGAATGAGGGTGTAGAATTAGGTGTGCCACGTACTTGTGGACAATCTGCTATCGCTACGATTGTAGCAGGCAAATTTCACTACCCCAGTTGCTAAACCGTCGAAAGAAATTCGGTCCCAGTCATCCACATGCTCTGCGGCTGAATGCTAGCTTGGCTAAATTGCTAGCACTCCAACTGCTGTCTTTTCAGCTGGTAGACTCTGCCCTGTTTTGTGAATTTGTGGAATGTGTGGTACCTCAGTGGTAGGTTCCCAAACACCATTTCTTTTCATGGAAGGTCATTCTGGTTCTCTACCGGCATGTGGAAGGCAATGTCTTGGTCTTGTTGGACAGGGCGGTCAGCGGTAAGGTGCATATTACCGCTGGCTCATGGTCCAGCAGACAGGGACGTTACCTTTCTTTCACAGTGCACTGGGTAACTCTGCTGGCAAAGATGCAGTATTGGAAGCATGCAGGACAGGGTGCAGTATTGTTGGAGCTTGTTCCGCCACCACGCCTCCAAAATGCTAGTAGTGGTGATTCTGCCACACCTCTCTCCTCCATGTCCTCCTCTTCTTCATCCTCCATGGCCTCTTCCTCTGCAGATTTGTCCTCAGAAACAGCGGTGCTCCATAGGCATTCAAGGGGCTACGCAAGCACTCAGGCAAAAAGATGCCATATGGTGCTTGAGTTGGTCTGCTTAGAGGACAGGAGCCACACTGGGGCAGAGATTCTGTCAGCTCTGCAGGGGCAGACTCAGAGGTGGTTGATGCCACACCAGCTTCAGCCAGGAATGGTGGTTTGCGACAATGGCACCAACCTCCACTCTGCCCTCCGACAGGGACAATTGACCCATGTTCCCTGTTTGGCTCACATCCTTAATTTGGTGGTGCAGCGATTCTTGTGCAGGTACTCCGGCTTACAGGATCTCCTGAGGCAGGCCAGGAAAGTCTGTGGGCATTTCTGCCGGTCATTTAATGCCAGTGCTCGGCTGGCTGACCTTCAAAAGGGATGCAATCTGCCCAAAAACCGCCTCATTTGTGACATGCCCACCAGGTGGAACTCAATGTTGCAGTGGCTGCACATGCAGCAGAGGGCCATCAACGAGTACCTGTGTGAGTATGGCGCCAGGACAGGGTCAGGGGAGCTTGTTTTTTTTTTTTTGCCACACCAGTGGCTACTGATCAAGGATGCATGCACTGTCCTGTCACCATTTGAGAAGGCCATGAGGATGGTGAGCAATGACAGTGCATGATCCAGTGATACTGTCCCTCCTACTGTGGCTCCCTGTTGGAGCACATGCTTGGTGGAATAATGGACAGGGCACTGGAGGCAGAATAGAGGGAGGAAGAGGAGGACTTCCTTACCTCTCAAAGCCCCCTTTATCCTGGGGGCCCGCCGATCACACAGGAGGGGAAGAGGATGAGGATTGTGTCAGCATGGAGGTGGAGCCTAGCAGTCAGCATCAGCAGCAGTCTTCAAGGGATCGTTTTCAGTCCCCAGAAACCCATGGATTTGTACGTGGCTGGGAGGAGGTGGCTGTGGATCATGTCATCCTTAGTGACCCACAGGACTCTGGATTGCATGCCTCAGCAAACCTTCACTGCATGGCCTCCCTGATTCTGCAAAAGGACCCTCAGATTCGTGGTATCAAGGAGAGGGATCATTACTGGCTGGCAACCCTTCCTGATCCACGTTACAAGGGTAAGGTTGTGGAACATATCCAGCCTTCGCAGAGGATGAAACATCTTCGGGAGGCCTTGCAGAAAGGTTTGTGCAATGTGTTTCCAGAGCCTGGGAGGTTACAATTTCCTGATCCTCCTGGACAGACAACATGTTGCTGAGGCTTTAGTCAGTCACAGAAGGAGCGGTGGAGAAGGTGGCCGTCTGACGATGCGTTCAGACAATTCTTTAGTCCGCAGCCCCAAGGTCTGATCGGTTCCAGCAACCATCGCCAGCATCTGATTTACATGGTGCAGGAATACCTAGTGCCAAGATCAGACTTGGAGACCTTTCCAACCGAAAATCCACTGGGTTACTGGGTCTTGAGGATGGATCACTGGTCAGAGCTTTCACAATATGCAATTCGGCTACTGGCCTGTCCTGCATCCAGCGTTCTTTCTAAACGCACATTCAGTGCTGCTGGAGGCTTTGTAATCAATCACAGAGTGTGCCTGTCCACAGACTCAGTTGATCGGCTCACCTTCATAAAAATTAATCAGTCTTGGATCACCAGCTACCAAGCACCTGATGCTGATGTAACCGATTCATTTTTCTATGAATGTGAGATCCCTTGAAGACTGCCTATGCTGAGTCCTGTTATGCTGAGTGACTATCCTATTCCTCCTTAATGTTCATGTTGATAGCTTCTAGGAACATTTTTGTTTCAGGGCACCACCACCAGTGCCTAAGGCCCAATTTTTCTGCCCCTGTTTAACAGGGGCATGTAATTACAATATTTGCTCAAATATTTAAAAGCAGGGTCCGTTCCTGCGCTTAACAAGAGTATCTGTGAGGCTTTACAGTGTTGTGCCACCACCACTACCGCCTAAGGCCCAATTTTTCTGCCCCTGTTTAACAGGGGCATGTAATTACAATATTTGCTCTAATATTTCACAGTCGGGCTCATTCCTGCGCTCAACAACAGAATCTGTGAGGGGTTACAGTGTTGTGGCACCACCACCACTGGCCCAATTTTTCTGCCCCTGTTGAACAGGGGCATGTAATTACAATTCTTGATATAATATTTCACAGCAGGGCCCGTTCCAGTGCCCACTAAGAATAACTGTGAGGGCTTACAGTGTTCTGGTACCACCAACTCCTAAGGCCCAATTTTCTGCAGAGTATATAGGGCAGGCCATATAGTATATACAGGCGGTCCCCTACTTTCAAACATCCAACTTACAAACGACTCCTACTTACAAACGGAGGGAGACAACAGAAAGTAAGAGGAAATCTACCCCTAGGAAGGGAAATTCTCTCCTGTAAGAGTTAATATGGGGTCAAAATCCAATTGTCATTGGGACAGAAAGTGAGATGAAATCTTCTGAACAGGGGCACAGACAGCAAAACAAATGTTACAGGGGTGATGATAACCCTTCCCTATGTTATCCAAAAAGATTAAAAATAGATTATTTGGCTGGAGCTACATTACAAAATGTACCTGTTCCAAATTACAAACAGATTCAACTTAAGAGCAAATCTACAGTCTCTGTCTTGTGTGCACCGCCTGTATACTGCTGTTCAGTGTATATATAGGGCCTGGGGGCTCCACGCCTTTTCTTTTTTAATTTGGGTGCGGGGTTCCCCTTAATATCCATACAAGACCCAAAGGGCCTGGTAATGGGCTGGGGGGGGGGGGGGTGTACCCATGCTGTTTTTCTCAATTTTCATCCATATTGCTGGGACCCAACATTACAGCCACAAGCAGTTTTAAATTATTTTTACTCCTTTTTAGAAATGTTATTTTGTGCAGGGACTGTTCTAAACATGGGAAACACGCGCCACTTTACAGGCATACTATACTCACCCCCCAGGTACGATATTTAAAGGAATATTTCAATTTTATTTTTTCACTTTAAGCATTATTAAAATCACTGCTCCTGAAAACTGGCCATTTTTAAAACTTTTTTCCATTGATCCATGTCCCCTGGGGCAGGACCCGGGTCCCCAAACCCTTTTTAGGACAATAACTTGCATATTGGCCTTTAAAATTCGCACTTTTGATTTTTCACGTTCGGGTCCCATAGACTTTAACGGTGTTTGAATGGTGTTCGAATGTTCGCATGAACTTTCGGTCCGTTTGCATGTTCTGCCGCAACACCGGGGGGTGTTCGGCTCATCCCTACCAGGAAGATGTCTGGATAAGCCTCTCTCACAGACTTGGCAGCCTGTAGATGCCTGGATAAGTCTCTCTCACAAACTTAGCAGCCAGGAATGTATTACCTAGATTAGATTGTAGAACAGCTTCACAGAACCAGAACCTTTAAGCCATCCGGCGGTACTGTGAGGGTAGTTTTAGATGTAGGTGCATCCTCCCACCGAGTCACCAGGCCCTTCTGAGAGACCAGCCCTCATCCTGGCTCTCTCTAGCAAGGGTCCTCCCCTGGATCTCCTCAGCTTCTTCCATTTAGGCAAGACAGCCTAAGGACCACCTCAGAAGTAGTAGGCCCCAGACAGGCTTCTGGGCCTACTTGCAAAGCTTGCAGACACGTAGCCTCAGGCCCGGAGGGCCATAAGGTAAGGACTGACTAAAGCGCATGGCATCTGTCCAATAAATACCCCTTCCCAGAATGCACAGCGGCAAGAACCTCCTACTGAGCTGTGTCTGGAAAAAGAATATTCATTACAGCTTAACTTAGTTGTTATTCTTACATTGTCCTGTGGTACCAGTGATACCTACTGGCAACAGTGGGAAATGCATGTAGTGCTGGTAGATTTACATTTTACCGCAGATTAGGTAAATTATTAAATTGTGTGTTAAGAAGGTTAAAAGTTCGGCTCTGTTCCAGCTTGGCTGACGTTGTGTGTGTTTCCGTGCTGACCGGTGGGTGTCGCTGTTGCCACTGGTCAGTGTTTGAAAGGCAACGTGTCGAAGTGTATAGATCCTCCTCTGTCTCCGAGACAAGCTCGGTGGAGGTGGTCCTCCAACTTGCATTCTGGGAAGGGGGTATTTATGGGACAGACGCCATGTTCTAAGGTCGTTTTGCAGCCACCTGCTGGCCCTCCTGGCCGACAGGTATGCGTTAAGGATCTACCTCGTGGTCCTCCGATCAGGAGGCCCACGATACAGCGGCGCAGGGGTGGGTCCAGAGGCTTGTCTGGGGCCTACCACCGCGGCCAAGGAATGGTCCTGAGCTGTCGGTCCTGTGTGACGAAGCTGGACAGCCGAGGAGATCCCAGGGGAGGACCTGTCTTGGAGAGATCACGCAGCGTGCTGGTCTATAGAGGGGCCTGGTGACTCGGTTGCAAGACGTATCCAAAAGAAGTAACTATACAGCATAGTGTCGCCAGTTTGGCTTAAAGGTTCAAGCACTGTGACTGACTGTTCACTGCGGAAGATCTGATACATCCTGTGGCAGAGGATCGTGCAGATTTACCCCCCCAAGTGAGTCTGTGGCAGAGACTTTAGATTCGTGCTGCGTACTGGCTGCTAGACCGGTGAGAGAGGCCTATCCAGACGAGCAAAGAGTGCGTCCCATGAGGGGAATGCATTCCACATAATTATCTGAATTCTACCAGGACATTTGTTGCTAAGATCTTGTAAGAAGATATCTGAGTTTCTCCTGAGAGTTTCCTTTTCCGCCTCTTTCCTGCTACTTCCTAAAGTTTGACTGTTCAATAAAGCATTGAAAACGTACTCCAGTGTTGGTGCGTGTGTCGTCCAGCAGTAAACTCAACGGAACCCTAGACCCGGCCCGGTGAAACAGAGGGAAGCAAAGTGAAGGTAACAGACCCGCTTAAATTAGCAGCTCCACCGTGAGTTAGTGCTACATGCACAACACAGTCAAATTTGGAACAGAACCAAATAAACTATGTACAATCAATCTGAGCTGTTTACAGCTCAGCCAAAAGCTAAATTTACACTATAGCCCCATTTTTGGGAACAGGGTGCTACAGAAGATTAAAGTGGAGGTCCGCTGAAAAAAAGATATTAAAAGCCAGCAGCTACAAATACTGCAGCTGCTGACTTTTAATATACGGACACTTACCTGTCCAGGGAGCCCGCGATGTCGGCAGCCGAAGCCGATCCGTCCTTCGGCTCTCGGCTGCTGCCGCCGCCATCCTCGGTAAGGGAATAAGGAGGTGAAGCCGTGCGACACCCTAGACGAAACCTCATTATGCCATCCCCCTGACTCCACCCCCTTTCCCATGTAAACCACACCTTTTTAATGAAGCGCCCATCAAATGCAGCCCCACCAGCGCCCATCAAATGCAGCCCCACCAGCGCCCATCAAATGCAGCCCCACCAGCGCCCATCAAATGCAGTCTCACCAGCACCCATCAATGCAGCCTACCAGTGCCCATCAATGAATGTTTGCTTGCTTCCATTCATTCGGGAGTCGGGACACAGTCCTCCATCGCCGCTGAGCCTCTGACACTATGTGCGAATGAAGCGGCGGCTGTCTGCTGATGCTGAGACTTAGTTGCTTGCTGAAGAGAGTAGGAACACCAGTGGCCGGGCACCCTAGGCAGCGGGGGTGCCCTAGGCGGCTGCCTAGTTCGCCTAGTGGTAGCACCAGCCCTGATGTTTGCATAAGTACTATATATAGAGAGGGGGGAATGTGGGATCTGCATTCCATTTTCTATTGCATGTGGTCACTTTGCAAATTGCCGTCACCAACAGCTGCTAAAGTTACCCTCGTCCTCCTGGCTGTCCTATGGGTACAATAATAATACCCTTTTAGGTAGGGTATGAGGCACAGTTAGTGCCCCTCCCCTACTTCTAGGCTGTCCAATGGTACAGTAATAATACCCCAGATGAGGTATGAGGGACAGTTCCTCCCACCCCTCTCCTCCTGTCATATATCTATACAGTGGATGTGGCTGCTTCAGCCCTGAGGTCCTGGCAGTTGTGTGATTGCCCTGGCTGCAAAGGGGGCACTTTGATTTAGTTGGGGTGTTCTAGCGCACCCCTCAGTTTTCTCCAATGTTATCTGAGGGACTCTGTTCTCTCCCCTCTTGAGTTTTTTTCCTTTTTTTTTTTTTTTTTTTTTTTAAATTTTCTTACTGCTTTGCAACAACAGAGTTGCGCAGCAAGTACAGGTGTATACAAGAGGTACCAGTGTTTAGCCACTAGGGGTAGCTATACAGGAGGATAACCACTAGCTGGAGTTGTATGGCAGGTACAGTAATGTATCCATTTTTCATTTCGTGTCCAATTCTTCTGTAGGTGACAATATACCCCTAGAGAAGATGTACAGGAGGAAAGCCATTTGTGGGAGCTGTAAAGCAGGTACAGGAGGATGGCCACCAGTGGGAGCTTTACAACACTTGCAGGAGGAAAGCTACTGGGGGAGCTGTGCTGCAGACAATGGAGGATAACCACTAAGGGGAGCTTTACAGGAGGATAGCCACTAGGTGGTGCTGTTAAGGGGGTGCAGGATTAAAGTCACTAGGGGGAGCTGTAGAACAGGTGCAGGAGGATAGTTACCAGATGAAGTTGTACAGGAGGATAGTCATCAGGAGAAGCTTTACAACAGGTACAGGAGGCGAGCCACTAGATCAGACCTGGGCAAACTGCGGCCTCTTTGTTTTCTGTCCGGCCCATGATGCATCCAGTGTCAGCATGCTTCTCTTTAAAGGCAAGCAGGCTCAGAGAAGCATGCTGATAGGAGTCCATGTGGACTCGGTGGAGTGCAGACAGACCTGGAGGGAGATAGCCGGAGGAGCTGATTGACACAGGCTCATTTCTGGCAGGTGAGCATTGCCTAGGTGAGACCTCCTGGGACCGGCCAGGACAGTTATTGCTGTGTTAGTGCCTGCTCTTCATCCCTTTGTGACAGCAGTGGCCCTGTACACAGCCTGTGAAAGTCTTTCTCCTCCAGGGCAGCAGTCTGCCACAGCATATATAGTGCCTTGAAAAAGTATTCATACCCCTTGACATTTTCCACATTTTGTCATGGTACAACCAAAAACGTAAATGTATTTTATTGGATAGACCAACACAAAATGTCACATAATTGTGAGGTGGAAGGAAAATGATAAATGGTTTTCAACATTTTTTACAAATATGTGAAAAGTGTATTCAGCCCCCCTGAGTCAATGTTTTCGCTGCAAGTGGATTTAGATCTGGACTGTGACTGGGCCATTCTAACACATGAATATGCTTTGATCTAAATCATTCCTTTGTAGCTCTGACTGTATGTTTAGGGTCGTTGTCCTGCTGGAAGGTGAAGCTCCGCCCCAGTCTCAAATCTTTTGCAGACTAACAGGTTTTCTTTTAAGATTGCCCTGTATTTGGCTACATCCATCTTCCCATCAACTCTGACCAGCTTCCCTGTCCCTGCTGAAGAAAAGCACCCCCACAACATGCTGCCGCCACCACCATGTTTCACGGTAGGGATGGTGTGTTCAGGGTGATGTGCAGTGTTAGTTTTCCGCCACACATAGTGATTTGCTTTTAGGCCAAAAAGTTCAATTTTGGTCTCATCTGACCAGAGCACCTTTTTCCACAGGTTTGCTGTGTCCCTCACATGGCTTCTCGCAAACTGCAAATGGGACTTATTATGGCTTTCCTCTTGCCACTCTTCCATAGAGGCCAGATTTGTGGAGAACACGACTAATAGTTGTCCTGTGGACAGATTCTCCCACCTGAGCTGTGGATCTCTGCAGCTCCTCCAGAGTTACCATGGACCTCTTGGCTGCTTCTCCGATTAGTGCTCTCCTTGCCCGGCCTGTCAGTTTAGGTGGACGGCCATGTCTTGGTAGGTTTGCAGTTGTGCCATACTCTTTGCATTTTCGGATGATGGATTGAACAGAGCTCCGTGAGATGTTCATAGGAGAATGCTATAGGGGTCACAGAGGTCTCTACTGTGGGGGGGGGGGAGTGATGTGAAGGGGAGCAGAAAACACTGCTTTGGAGGGGTTACAGAACACTACTGTGTGGGGGAGAGGGGACAGAAGACACCACAATGGGTGGGGGGGTGATGTGAAGGGTCAGAGAAAACTGCTTTTTGGGGGGGCGGGGCAGGACACTACAGTGGGCGGGGTGATGTGAAGAACAGAGGACACTACTGTATTAGTGGACAGAGGACACTACTTTGAAGGGGGGGCACAGGACACTACTGTGGGAGGGTAATGTGATGTGAAGAGGGCAGATTTCCTTGATGTTGTCAGGTAGATCTCAACCCCTGAAAGAGGTTACCTACCTGGTCAAGTCCTACTGTAGGTGGCAATATACCATAGTGTTCCTCAATGAATATGACACAAATTGCTTTGCTCAGTCTTTTTTATCCCCAACCTGCTGGACAGAACACAGGCTGGATCTGCTGCTTTCTCAACAGAGAATGAGTGAGTGCAAAGGGCCTAACACTGAGATCGCTCGGATATCTCCATATTCGTCAGAATCTGACAAGATGAGGGATAATCGGTAATTTCCAGGAGCTCCTGGAATTTCTGGCAATGTTCCTTCTTAAAGGAATTGGAGTCTAATGAGCGGAATCTTCTCTGCTATAAATATGTAATTCTGGAATGTTGTCTGGATCTGATCACCTTCCACATTCTCTGTGAGCTGAGGGACATGGTGGTTGATTTGTGTAATTGTCATCCATGGAGAAAATAAAGGAGAATTATGGGAATTCTCAGGCTTGCCCCATTAATAGACATACAAGTGTATCATACAGAACTCTTAACAGTAACCGAACATTGTTCAAATGGATTCCTTCAAGAGGAGCTAAAGACTGAGTCCATGGCAGCCGACTGGGGTTCTCCATCGCAGTCAGTCACTGCAGAACGCTGGCTGGCGGTTGGTTACGGATAGAAATGTTTTTAGTTTTGGATTCCTTTGCTAACTTGCGATGTGTGCCAACACGGGACTTTCAATGCTTGGCTTTAAAGAGAGCCTGCCAGCATAGGAATATGGGAGCTGCCACTGCTTACAGTTTGATGGGGAAGACTTCAGGGCTGTCGCCCCGATCCTTATCCCATAACCAGCATGTCAGGTGACAGAACACTTCCCTCGCTGCTTGCTTGTTCCAAATCCTGGGACTCCTTAAACAGCGAAACCTTCTATGAATAACGCAAAACGCTTGTTTGGAAAAGTTCCACAAAAAAGAGATTGTCATGCCGTCCACACTGACTGCTTATTAACTGGAGCAAGATCCTTGTTTGGTGGAGGGATGGGGAAAGAGCTTACATTTGAGAGGATAAAACAGGGCTGTGAAACATTTATAGTGGCCTGCAATACCACTAGCCACCACTAGAGGGTGCCGAATATCTAACTGGCTGGTTTGCAGGTCTATGCTGTTTGCGCTCCAAGGACTGCTGGCTGTCATCCAGCGGCCACAATTACAGCAGGCAACTATTTGGATCCTTTGGGGCACATGTATGGCACGGTTGCGCTATAGAGGGTAAGACTGTATGCGCTGCATCGTGTGCTACACCATTTTTGGGTATATAGATTTTTTATTAATATAATTTGTTTTGGTTTTTTTGTGGCTTTGGCTATGCCCCTCCTGTCAGGGGGACGCTTTGTGTGTGTGCCTGTATTTATACACTTAAACATTGATGTGCTGGTCAGCTGGTCAGTTAGCTCAGAGGAAGGGGGAGTGCCCTGAAACGCGTCAGTTTGCCAGTATAACGGGGTGTTGTTGGAGCACCCATATCCTGCACTACATGGCATCTTCTGTTTCACATGCTCTTATATGTTGTACTTTTCCATTGTTATTGGTTTTACATCTTTCCAATACATTTTTGTTAATGCATTGGGTGCACTCCGTGAGGGGTGGAGGGGCAGGCTGACCTGGCTGCAGAGGAGCACTCCGGGGGGGGGGGGGGGGCAGGCTGATGAGGACTTCAAGGGTACAGAATGGCATGGCAGAGGAGGATGAATCCAGGGGGACAGAATGGCAACGTGCCACTTGCAATGTTTTCCCACTAGCTCATGAGTTTTGCACACCATAATTAGTCTGGAGGAAATGATGGAGACATAATCTTTTTATCGAAGACCTTTAACATCCAACCTCCTGGATTCGTTGATTACATATGGGCAAAAATGTTCTAACTGTAACACTGCAACAATTCCAAGCATTTCCTGCTCTGCCTTCTCACTTTTTAACACCGTGGCCTGAAAGCGTAGCATCTGTAGAAAGGTCTAAGCATTTCATGGATCAGAACCCCCTCCTGGAGCCCAGAATTCCTGCCAAGTGAAGTCACTAAATATCCTTTCAGATCAATCAAAATGTATGTGTTCCTGCCAAAATCCCATTTCTAATTGCTGCTATTTCTAGATTTAGAAAATGTACGAATACGAGCAAATCCTGGCCTGCTTTATTACAGGAGCTACATGAATCCCTGGGAGTATTTTGGGGTATACAAGGGGTTACCACAGGGGCAAATCTATGGCCATCAATGGTCTACCCAACTTAATAATGCCCTAAAATCTATGGGCATCCATGATCTAACCATCACCTAAAATCTTTGGTCATCAATGGTGTACCCAACCTAACCATCCCCTAAAATCTTTGGTCATTAATGGTCTAGCCAAACCAACCATTCCATAAAGGCTTTTCAGGTAACTGCAACAGGGTGGGTGCTGATTAGACCATGTCTCCCTGCTAAATAGGTGCTGACTCTGCCGTGGCTCCCTTCTAGATATGTTATGGCTATGCCATGACTGCCTAAGAGCCACTGACTATGCTGTGGTTTCCCGCTCTGTATTCAATGACTACGCTTTGACTCCCTGTTGGATTGGCACTAATTCTGCTGTAGCTCCTTGCTGAATTATGAGCTTGTGTTGGAGACCACGCTGGACTGACTGAATTGGTCCCTGCTCCTGAGAAGGTATTTGTGTGGGCAAAAAAAAGGAAAGAGTGGTCCCAAAGTATCACGTTTCCACCTCTGTGCTTGACTGTCGGGATGGTGTTCTTAGGGTCATAGTCAGCATTTTTCTTCCTCCAAACATGGCGGGTCAAGTTAATGCCAAATAGCTCAATTTTGGTCTCACCTGGCCACAGAACTTTCTCCCAATCCTTCTCTGAATCATTTAGATGTTAATTAACATGACTGTACATGTGGCTTCTTGAGGAGGGGGACTCGACATGTTTGGAGGAAGAAAAAGAAGGTCATGGAGTGGCGTAGCCAGTCTCCAGACCTTAATCCTATAGAAAATTTATGGATGGAGCTGAAACGAGTTGCCAAGCGACAACCAAGAAACCTTAAAGTGATTGTAAGGGTAATCTTTTATTTAAATTTTTTTTAATAACAAACATATCATACTTATCTCCACTGTGCAGCTCGTTGTGCACAGAGTGGCCCCAAACCTGCTCTTCTGGGGTCCCCCGGCGGCTCCTCCCCGCATCAGATAACCCCCTGGGAGAAGCGCTCTCCTGGGGGATCACCTTGCGGGTGCGCTCCCGAGTCTAGCATTTGGCGTCCATAGAGGCCGAATGCAGGACTCGGCCCCGCCCCCCCAGCGTCATTGGATTTGATTGACAGCAGCGGGAGCCAATGGTTGTGCTGCAATCAATCAAGAGCCGGGAGCCCGTGGAGAGACAGACAGCGTGTCCCTGTCGACTGAATACAGGGGTTCAGGTAAGTAAAACGGGGGGGGGGGGGGCTAGGGGGCCGGTGACTGCCAGGTGTTTTTTCACCTTAATGCATAGGATGCATTGAGGTGAAAAAAACACAAACCTTTACAACCCCTTTAAAGATTTAGAGAAGATCTATAAAGAAGAGTGGACCAAAATCCCTCCTGAGATGTGTGAAAACCTGGTCACCAACTACAAGAAACGTCTTGCTTGCCAACAAGGGTATATCCACCAAGGACTAATGCTGGCCATACACTATACGAAAAATCAGCCGAACCCATTTTTGAAAAACGAACATTCGGCCGCGAGTGGGAACGATAGTGCCATCATGTAATGACCGATAAATCGTTCAGCGGACATAAATGAATGTATTTTTTTTTTTTCAGACGGGGAAACACATTAACCTTTCAATTTACTGTTCATTCGACAGAAAATTTCCAAACTTGTCCTTCGTTTTTTCGGCTCAAAAACCTCCCAATGATTTTCGATTTTTTTTTTGTGCCCATTAACTGGCTGAAAATCGAACAAACTGTCTGACTGAATTTTGGCTGATTTTTCGTATAGTGTATGGCCAACATAAGTCATGTTTTGCTTGGGGATCAAATGCTTATTTTTACTCGCTGAACTGCAACTCAATTTATAACATTTGTTCGGTTTTTTTTTCTGGATTTTTGGTTGATATTCTGTCTCTGTCATTTAAAATGCATCTATGATAAAAATGATAGACCCTTCATTTCTTTGTAAGTGGGCAAACTTACAAAACCTGCAGGGGATCAAATAATTATTTTCCCCACTCTATGTGAGCCGTCGTGTCCACATACAGCCCAGTTCCACCATTGTTGAATCTGAGGCATCATGTAAGATCCAGCAGACAAATCCATTTGCTTGATGGAGTCGGCTGCACAGACATATTTTTTTGTCGGGGAGGAGAGAGAATGTCAGAAGTATAATAACTTTAACACACAGATTTGCACAACTTTCATACTTATTTATCCTGTTTTGCCAGGACTGCTGCATCCTTTTGAAAGCTTTTTCAATAAATGAGATGGGGGGGGGGGGGGGGGGGCTTTACCAAATAATCTCCAGCATAACCTGTAATAGGAATGCATGCCGAGCCTTGTGTTGGAGCGCCCTCTCCAGATAATGTGGAGAAATGATTCAAGTCAAGACATCTGCAACTGTGCAGCATGCCAAGACATAAGTCCGGGGTCTCCAAACTTTCTAAACAAAGCACCAGTTTACGGTCTTTTAGACTTTTGGGGGGCCAGAACGTGGCTAGTGGGAGTAGCATACGCCCTAATGGCAAGAACACAATTCCTTGGGCATGGTGGTCAGTGGGAGGAATTTCCCATTCCCCTTGTTTGGTGTCAGAGGAAGAAATGGTGCCTTATGGTTGTTCAGAGTCCTCATTTGTGGACCTGGTTTGTGCTAGAGTGCCCTCTGTTGGTAATTGGCAGAACTGTATCAGGACAAGATATTGGTGACTGTGTAATGAATGAATGATTTGTAAAGCACTGCAAATGCAAACTGAATCACCTCAAGGCGCTAGATGCGTTCTGTGTTGTCAGCTTCTTAGAAGAGATGGGTCTTGAGTTTTTTCCCTGAAGGCCTAATGGTTTTCTTCCATGCGGATGTAAGTCGGAAGAGCGTTCCATAGCCGAGGTCCTTGGACTGCGAGTCTTCGTTCTCCCTTTGCTTTGTAGTGGTATTTGGGAATGAGGAGGAGGTTTTGGTTAGATGATCGAAGATTGCGATTGGGTGTGTAGTGTTTTTTATTTTCTCTTGAAGATATTGAGGAGTGTTTCCTTGTATGCATTTGTGGGTGAGGCAGAGGGTATTGAATGTGATCCGATTCTTTACGGTTAGCCAATGTAGGTTCCCCAGGGATGGGGAAATGAACTCCCAGGTTTTTTTTCCTGTTAGCAGTCTTGCCGCCGCGTTTTGGATGAGTTGTAGGCGTGCAAGCTGATATTGGGGTAATCCTATGTAGAGCGAGTTTGCGTAGTCGAGTCGGGAATTGATGATTGTTCCAACTACTGCTGCTTTGTCCTCTTCTGGGATGAAGGGGATGAGTCTACATAGCAGGCGGAGGAGATGGTGAGATTCGCTAACTACTGATCCTATTTGTGCATCCATTGTCATTTCTGAGTCAAAGATGACTCCGAGACTCTTGGCTTTGGTGCTTGGAGAGATGGTCTGTCCAAAGATGGTGGGAGGTGTCCACGGGGTCTTGGTTTTGGAATTTTAGTTAACGTGTAGGAGAAGAAGTTCTGTTTTTGAACCGTTGAGTTTGAGGGAGCTAATGGTCATCCAGTCATCTATCAAAGTGAGGCATTTCTCTAATTGCTGATGGTGGTCTTTTTGTCCGGTGATGCGAAAGTAGAGTTGGGTGTCATCAGCGTATGAGTGGAAGGAGAGGTCCGATTTTCTGATGATTTTGAGGAGTGGGCGGATGTAGATGTTGAATAGCACTGGTGACAAGGGTGAACCCTGAGGGACTCCACAGGAGATTGCGTGGGTTTCAGAGTGGACTGCTCCTAGTTTCACTGTCTGAGAGCGATTCTCTAAGAAGGATGTAAACTATTTTAGACCAGAATCTGTGGCTCCTGCTACTTCTGTGAGGCGGACAAGTAGAGTATTGTGGTCCACTGTATCAAATGCTGCACTGAGGTCTAACAGTACCAGGAGACATGATTCTCCATCATCTGCTGCTTCAAGGGCATCGTCCCATATTTTGAGAAGTGCTGTTTCTGTGCCATGGCCTGGGCGGAAGCCTGATTGCAGAGAGTCCAGGAGTTGGTGTGTGTCCAGGTGGCGTTGTAGCTGTTGTACTACTGCTTTCTCCATAATCTTGGAGATGGTGTTGAGGCTTGTTATCGGTCTGCGGTAGTTAGGGTCCTTAGGGTTGAGATTGGGTTTCTTTAGCAGGGGTTTGACGATGCCTTGCTTGAGGGTGGTTGGAACAATCCCTTCTTTGAACGACTGATTTATGAGGTGTGTTATAGTAGGGGCCAAGATGTCGGAACATTCTTTCAGGAGTTTTGTGGGAATTATGTCGTTTGGTGTGCTGTCTCGAAGGCTTCTGATAATGTTTTTAGTCATGTCAGTGGTGATTGGGGTCAAAGAGAAATTCGGTGGTTGTGTGATGTTCGTGTTGATATCCTCTTTTTGCTTTGGTTGAGTGAGGTTGGTTGATTTTTGTTTTTTCTGTTGAATTGATTTCCGAATGTTGTCGATTTTGTCGATGAAGAAATTTGATAACTCATTGCAGAATTCTTGAGTATCGTTTGCTGGGGGCTCTAAGCAGGTTGGGTTCATTGACTGGGCGACTATTTTGAAAAGTTCCCGTGGCCGGTTTAAGGCAGTTGAGATGGTGTTCGAGAAGTGTTCTTTTTTGGCTTTGAAGATTGCTTTGTGGTATTTCACAGTGAGTACTTTGTAGTTTGTATGGTTTTCCTTGGTAGGATTTCTTCTCCATGCTCTTTCTGCTCTTCTACGCTCTCGCTTGAGTAGGGTGAGAGTACCATTAAACCATCTCGAGTTTTTTTTACGGATGAGTGTTCTGCGTTTTGGCGCCACTGAGTCTGCTGTTTGTAGCTATGCCTTGTTTAGGGAGTTGAGTGTTTGTTCCATTGAGAGGTTTAAGTTTAGCAATGGTATTTTGTTTGATAAAGTGGTTTTGAAGAGTTCAGAGTGTAGTTTCTTCTGAGATCTGTTCCAGTGTGTTGTTGCGTGTTTCTGTTTTTGGAGGGTGGTGTTAGCGGTGATTTTAAATTTGATAGTGTAGTGGTCCGTCCATGGTAGTGGTGTGTTGTCGAATATGTTGATGTCCATATTCTGTTTGAAGATGAGGTCTAGAGTGTGTCCTGAACCGTGCGTGGGGGTATTTATCAGCTGTTAAAGATCTAGTTCTTCCAGTTGGTTAATGCAGGCGGTCGCGATAGGGTCTTGGGTAGAGTTTGCCCAGAGGTTAAAGTCCCCAAGTACCAAAAAGTTTTTGGTTTTCAGGGTGTGTATTGAAATGAATTCAGTGAGTGGTGTAAGGAGATTGGTCTTTGATCCTGGTGGTCTGTAGCATAGTAGTATGTGAATGGTGTCTTGGGGTGTTTGAAGACGCAGGGAGAGTGTCTCCATGAAAGGCACTGAGTTCTGTAAAGTTGGTTTGGTGAACGCAAGGTGCGATTTGAAGATCACTGCTAGGCCTCCACCTTTTTTTCCTATTCTATGCTCAGTTAGGATCCTGTAGTTCTCAGGCAACAATTCAGTTAGGATGGTGTTGCAGTCGGGTGTTAGCCAGCTTTCCGTAATGAAGAGGCAATCTATGTTGTTTTCAATGATGAAGTCGTGGATTTCCAGTCTGTGCTTGACTGCAGATCTGGTGTTGATCAGGGCGCATGCTAGTTGTTGTGGTTGGATTGGTGTCTCCCTGTATTTGATGGTTGATTGTGGGTTGGTCCTTAGTAATTTTTCTTTTTTTAGTTTTTTTTTGAGTGGCGGTTGGTAAAGTTTAGGTGGTGTTTCTTAGCCTGTGGAGGGCGTCCGCTGTGTATTTGAAATTGCACATGGTGAGAGAGACAAAGTTGCTGAAGGAAGGATGATCAAATGATGGTACTGATGTAGCGATGATGAGTTTGCTTGGGGATGGAGGGATCAGATGGCTGCCACTGCTACTGGAGTAGTGTAGTTGCCGGCCTGGATGATGGTGCGGAAAGTCCTGGTGGAGGTGATGGAGTGGCTACCTACTGCCCTCCTGTTGATCCAAATTAAGGCGAAAACCCCTAGCTGAGCTGGCCAATTGCTACAGCAGAGGAAAAATTCCTTCCTGACCCCCGATCGGACTCGAGGACCCTGGATCAACTGCTAGGGTACCCCGGTGGGCTTACCTGTACGGGATGGTCCAGAAGAAAGACGGGAGAGAGGAGGGGGGGGGGCAGTGGAGGAGTGAAGGGGATCTGGCCACTACTTACTGGTTGGACTGGTGCTGCAGCTGCGTCTAGGAGGATCTAGGGTGGACGCTGGGCAAGGCCGGAGCCATGGATATCCTGGTCTCTGGTGTCAACCTGTGCCCCTGCAGTGAAGTCCAGTATTGAGGAGGGGGTGTACCAGGTGTAAAGGGCACGGGGGCCCGCTGGATAAGTGTGGGAGGGGTAAGAGGTGGCTGGCTGGCCAGAGCTAAGCCGCAGCCGTGGTCTGTCCCCCGAGTCTAGCAGCTAGAGAACAGGGTGATTGGACGGCGGCTGCGGTGGTGCCCCGCGGGTGTGTGGTGGTGGGTTCGGGACCGTGAACAGAGAGGGGGTCCGTGCGATAGTGGGTCCTACCTGGAGGTGGCGGGAATGTTCACCGAGGGCCGGTGGAGTGCTTGTGGCCTCAGGAGGGAGGACCAAGATGACCGCCGGCTAGGTCCGAGCCGCGGGCCGTCCGGATGCTAGGGAGTACCAAGATGGCCGCCGGCTAGGCCCAAGCCACGGGCTGTCCGAGCGCTATGTACCCAGTCTGGCTACGATGATGGGCGAGAGGATGGATCCGGTAGGAGGGGGATCGTGGGCCAGCCGGTCAGGTTGCCGACCGGTTGTGGGAGGTGAGGCGGCAATTCGGCGCTGGCCGGAGCTAGGCCGGAGCCGCGGAGTGTCCTGCGGGATGGGCCTGTGTGGCCGGCGGGCTGAACGCGGTGTCTGGATGGTGTGGACGGCATGATGGATAGGTAGGGGGGGGGGGGGTCCCGGTGCAGTTCTGCTGGGGGAATCCGGGATGAGTCCTAGGTGGCTGGGTGGCAGGATGGCTGGAGCTGCTGCACAGAGGTCTGCTTTCTACAGCGTCAGCATTCAGACTGTTACATGCAAATCTTTATGCTGGAGCGCCATCTGGAGTTGATAGGAAGAACTGTCCACACAGCACAGAAGTGATTGCAGTGCATGTCAGGACTAGTGTTGGTGCAACTTCTGCAACTGATGACATTCGGACAAAGGTGACTTATTGTGCCTTGTGCTGATCTGCCCAATGCAAGTGTCAGGAAGAACGGTGTACAGATATGACTTGAGACTTGTACTGCCTGCCAGAACTTGTGCTGGAGTGCCCTCTGCAGGAGACTGGGAGAACTGTGTTCAGACCATGTCAGTCATAACACTGATCCTCCCCAGTAACCGTATTATTAATAAATCTCTCTGTAAAATCCCCAAAAACACTGTACACAGGAACCCCCCCCCCCCCCCCGAGTCCCCTTAGTGCAGCCCTGAAAATCTGGCCCTCTACCACGTATACATTGGATTCCCGCCCGATGCATGCGCACTGCGGTCCCTAAAATCCGGTCCTCTAGTATGCATGCGTCGAACACCCGCCCAACGCATGCGCAGAGCGGTTCCAAAAATCCGGCCCTCTAGTACACATGCGTCGGGTTCCAGCCCGACGCATGCGCAGTGTTGCCCCGAAAAATCAGATTCCTAGTATGCATGTGTCGGATTCCCGCCCGATGCATGCGCAGTGCGGGCCCGAAAATCCGACTCTCTAATACGCACACGTCGGATACCCGGCCGACGCATGCGCAGTGCGGCCCCCGGAAAAGCCGGCTCCTAGTACGCATGCATCGGATTCCCGCCCGACTCATGCACAGTGCGGCCCCTTAAACCCAGCCCTCTAGCACACATGCGTCGGATTCCCGCCCGACGCATGCGCACTGTGGCCCAGAAAATCTGGCCCTCTAATACGCATGCATCGGACTCCCGTCCGGCGCATGCACAGTGCGGCCCCGGAAAAGCCAGCTCCTAGTATGCATGCATCGGACACTCACATGACGCATGGGCAGTGCAGGCCCGAAAATCCAGCTCTCTAGTATGCATGCGTCGGATACCAGCCCAACGCCTGCGCAGTGCGGCCCTGGAAAAGCCGACTCCTAGTACGCATGCGTGGGATTCCTGCCAGACGCATGTGCAGTGCGGCCCCGGAAAAGCCAGGTCCTAGTATGCATGCGTCAGATTCCCGCCCGACGCATGCGCACTGCAGTCCCGAAAATCTGAGCATGCGTCGGATTCCTGCCAGACGCAAGCACAGTGCGGGCCCGAAAATCCGGCGCTCTAGTACACATGGGTCGGGTTCCCGCCCGACGCATGTGCAGTGTGGTCCCAGAATTCCGTGCAGTGCGGCCACGGAAAAGCTGACTGCTAGTACGTATGCGTTGGATTCCCGGCTGACGCATGCGAACTGCGGTCCCGAAAATCCTGCTCTCTAGTACGCATGCGTCGGACACCCACCAGATGCATGTGCAGTGCGGTCCCAAAAATCCGGCTCTCTAGTACGCATGTGTTGGGTTCCTGCCCGATGCATGCGCAGTGTTGCCCCAAAAAATCAGACTCCTAGTATGCATGCGTCGTATTCCGGCCCGACGCATGCGCAATGCGGGTCCCGAAAGTCCGGCTCTCTAGTACGCATGCGGCGGACACCCGCCGACGCATTCGCAGTACGGCCCCGGAAAAGCCGGCTCCTAGTACGCATGCATAGGATTACTGCCCAACGCATGCGCAGTGCGGTCCCGAAAATCCAGCCCTCTAGTACGCATGCGTCGGATTCCCGCTCGCATGCGCAGTGCGGCCCCAAGAAGACAACTCCTAGTACGCATGCGCCGGGTTGCTACAGGCCATCTACTGTGTACCGCAGACATCTCAAGTCTCACGCATTTGGCTGTGGGCTCACGGACACCCGCGAGCGCCGGGCAATCTCCCGGCTGAGCCTGTCGCTCGGTAATACAGAGCAGCCAGAGTGGCGGAGCGTTACTGAGTTGGTGACACGCTGCCGCTTCCCTTCCCAGTGTTATAAAATAGACAGCGCCCACCGGCTTCCCTCTAGACGTGCACTTCTCCCTTCCTGCCACTGGGGGCTGCTTGTAGATGCAGGTGAATTAGAATGTGATTATAGAGCATACCCAGTATGCTCTACCCGAGGCTGACTGTTCATGTCCTACACCCCAAGGTATGCCACTGTAATGTAGATTATGCCAAAAGTCTTTATAATATTTGATGTTACAATGGCAGTCCTAGCAGATTCCTCTGTGAAGAGCTGAGTGCTGGGGGATATAGCAGGAGAACATAATATGACATTATACATTTTATTGCAAATTGAACTTGAAGTTTCCATGTTCCAGCACTCCAGCACTCCATTCACACTGAGGAGCTTTACGGGTGCTACAGCGCTAAACATGAAAAATAGCGCCTGTAAAGAGCCTCTCCTCTCACTCCAGTCAGGGCCGTCTTTAATATTGATTGGACCCTGGGCAAAAAAATTATTGCCCCCCCCTCCATGCAGTTTCGCTCTTGTTTCGATCAATGGCAATGCTGATATTTTTTTTTAACCGAATATCAAAATAAAGAGGAGTTTCAACAATGGCCACCAATGTAATAGGGGTTTACACTGACCACTAATGTAATAGGGGTTTACACTGACCACTAATGTAATAGGGGTTTACACTGACCACTAATGTAATAGGGGTTTACACTGACCACTAATGTAATAGGGATTTACACTGACCACTAATGTAATAGGGGTTTACACTGACCACTAATGTAATAGGGATTTACACTGACCACTAATGTAATAGGGATTTACACTGGCCACTAATGTAGTAGGGGTTTACACTGACCACTAATGTATTAGGGGTTTACACTGACCACTAATGTATTAGGGGTTTACACTGACCACTAATGTA
This sequence comes from Lithobates clamitans, assembly GCA_037952925.1. NCBI lineage: Eukaryota > Metazoa > Chordata > Amphibia > Anura > Ranidae > Lithobates > Lithobates clamitans. The sequence goes on along the minus strand of JBBGZY010003008.1, from coordinate 161,691 downwards.
ATAGAAGCATTCACAGTAACCACCAATGTAATGAGGGATTTACACTGACCATCAATGTAATAGGGGTTTACACTGACCACCAATGTAATAGGGGTTTACACTGACCACCAATGTAATAGGGGTTTACACTGACCACCAATGTAATAGGGGTTTACACTGACCACCAATGTAATAGGGGTTTACACTGACCACCAATGTAATAGGGGTTTACACTGATCACCAATGTAATAGGGGTTTACACTGACCACTAATGTAATTGAAGCGTTCACAGTAACCACCAATGTAAGGAGGGATTTACACTGACCACCAATGTAAGGGGGGCATTCACACTGGCCACTAGTGTGAATGAAAGGATTCTACACCAAGCCCCAATGTAATGAAAGGATTTACACTGACCACCAATGTAACTGAGACATTTAGCCTGCGCTCACATTTGTGTGTGTCGGGACGCATGCAAAATCGCTTTCCTGACACCACAGAAACATGCTGCCCTTTAGCAGATACACAGCAATGCCATCAATTGTTAATGACACCCTCATGCATCGGCTGACATGTGCCTTGGCACCGCGTGATTTTGAAAAAGGGTTTGGGACTTTCTTCCGCAAGTGTAGCACATAGAGCAGCCCATTGAAATGAATAGGCTGCCCTACACATGACCTGCATCTTTAACCACCCTGTCAGTACACCTTTGCAATCATAAAACCCCTGCTGCCCTCTGCACCCCAAACCTCCCCCATCATCTCCACTCCAATCCCCCTCCCTTTTAACTCTACCTGCCTCCTCTGCTCATCTTTGCACCCACCTTCCTTACCTCCATACATCCCCTCCTTGCTCACCTGTGCACCCCAAACTGTAATTCCTTCTCTCCCTACCTCTGCACACCCCACTCTACCCTCCCCCCCACCAATTTGCTTACCTTTGCAGAACAGGCGGATGTTAGGCTTAATGACCACAGTTGTAGGCAGGACCTTCAAGCATGTCCCTTTATGTCCCCAGTGGGTAGCATTCAGAATAGGTGATGGTGGATATGACCTCAGGGAGGCATGATATACATATGAATAGCACCTCATATTTACATATGAATGCTGCCGGTCCGCCCTTATTTACATATGAATGCTGCCGGTCCGCCCTTATTTACATATGAATGCTGCCGGTCCACCCGTATTTACATATGAATGCTGCTGCTATTTACATAATAATGCCGGTATTTCCATGTAAACACAGGGTCTGCAGGTGAGTCATCTGTACACAACAATAGGGCAGAGCTGGGCAGCATTAGTAGCAGAACTTCAAACTGGGATATCAGGACACGGCACAGGACTAAACCCTCAAGGAAGGAAGGAATTTAAACTGGGATAGTTGGCAAGTATGAGGCAGCTGCTTTAGGCCCCACAACAATGACAGGGCCCAGGGCAGCTGCCCCTTTTGCCCTGCCTTAAATACAAGTGCTTTCACACTGGAGCGATACGCTTGCAGGACGGTAAAAAAAAAAAAGTCCTGCAAGTCGCATCTTTGCAGCGCTGTAGGAGCGGTGCATACACCGCTCCTATAGCACCCCTGACCATTTAAAACAAATGCCGGCGGTTTTAACCCTTTTTCAGCCGCTAGCGGGGGTTAAAACCGCCTCGCTAGCGTCCAAATAGCGACGGTAAAGCGGCGCTAAAAATAGCGACGATTTACCGCCGACGCCCGCCCCAGGGTGAAAGGGCTCTTACAGTTTTGCACTCTCCCTTCTATCTAAAGCAGACAGTACTCATTCAAAAAAAACATTTACTAGTAAAAAAGAAAAATAAGAGCCACAGAATGCCTAGGTATGTCAAAAACTGCAAACCTTAATTGCCACTGATCAGGCTGCATTTAATTGAAATGAGTTTGTCACCTCCCTGAAATGAGTTTTTGAAGGTACCTAGTATACACCCCCCATATATTTCTACTATATTATGCAGCCTTAGGTAAACAGTTTTCTGTGCTGAGAACATGCACCCCTACTACAGCCAATAGTGGTGCAGAGCCCCAGCATTAAGGCAGAAGATCAACACTGAGAATTTTTTAGGGGGTATTATCTAGACCTAAAAACAAAGATTTAATCTGTTGCAGCCTACTGTCCTTAGATGGGATGCTTGCATTAGTATTCTTTTTTTTTTTTGTTGATCACAGTAAGCAGACTCCAGTATAGTGCAATGCAGAGCAGTTATGAAATTGAAAGACAGAATCCTATTGGTTGCTGTGATTATCTGTCATGTTGTTTTCTCCCAACGTTGTAAATGTTATTTGACTTATCTTTCTATCTTTTTTTTTTTTTTTACATTTTGTTTTTTATGGATGAACCTCCACAGTGGCGTGATGGCAGAACGACACCCCAAAATCTTATTTGACTCGGTTGCCTATAATTTGGATGAAACCAAATAAGTGAATTGTGTAACAAATTTATTGTTCTGCATTTTATCTAATATCCCTTTTGGGGTACATTTTTATGGTACATCTATCGCTGTGATGTTGAATAAATAACACTCTAGTCCAGGGGTCAGGAAATTGGCGGACCGCGGTCCAAACCTGGTCTGAGTGACAGTCCTGTGTGGACCACGGCCGTGCCACCAATCAACCTGGGTGTTCCCTCTCGTGGTTCTCCCGCACAGCCGCTGCTATCATCCTCAAAGCGGGTGGGGGGCGGGAGGTGCTGCATATCGGGACAGAGGGTGGGAGTTTTTACAAATGAATAAGCCAGTAATCGCCCGCTTGTTGAAGCGGTAGTGAAGTCCGCTTTCGTGCTTTGTACCTACAGGAAAGCCTATAATCGGGCCTATAATGAGGCTTACCGCTAGGAAAAATTAATATCTCCCAAACAGGCACCCTGGATGCATCCGGTGACGTCACGGGCGCATGCCCTTTGAAGGTCCGGCATACCGCGCCAGACCTTCAGGGCACCGTGCCGTACACGAGGACGTCATTGTGGCTCCAGCAACTCGCACAAACCTGGAAGGAAGACCGGAGGAAGCTGGAGAGCTTCATTTTAAGGCAAGTATTTATTTTTGTTTTTTTACAGTGGTTTACTACCGCTTTATTGTAGTAAGTTGGGCAGCTCCCGCCCGCCGTCCCGATATATATCCAGCACCTCCCGCCCGCTGTGAGGATGATAGTGGCGGCCAGGCGGGAGAACCAAGAGAGAACACCCAGCAACTGTGTGCCTGTGAAGGGAGGCTGTGATATAAAGGGGGGCACTTTGATGTTTAAAGGGGGGCGCTTTGATGTTTAAAGGGGGGCACTGTGATGTTTAAAGCGGGGGCACTGTGATGTTTAAAGCGGGGGCACTGTGATGTTTAAAGGGGGGGCACTGTGATGTTTAAAGGGGGGGCACTGTGATGTTTGAAGGGGGGGCACTGTGATGTTTAAAGGGGGGGCACTGTGATGTTTAAAGGGGGGGCACTGTGATGTTTAAAGCGGGGGCACTGTGATGTTTAAAGGGGGGGCACTGTGATGTTTAAAGGGAGGGCACTGTGATGTTTAAAGGGGGGTACTGTGATGTTTAAAGGTAGGGCACTGTGGTGTTTAAAGGGGGACACTGATGTGTGAAGGGGCACTGTGACATGAAGGGAACTGAGGACACTGCTGAAGTGCTTTAAAGGGGGGATGTGCTGTGAAGGTGGGCTGAGGACACTGATGTACAGGAGAACTGTGATATAAAAGGGGTCTGCGATGTTTTATAGTATAGCAAACATGAGATTTGGACCTGTGCCAGAAGAAAATATTACCAACTGGACCCCCGTGAATTTTAATTCAAGACCCCTGCTCTAGTCAAACATGTTAATTGTACATATAAATTCTCCTAGTGACAGACTCTACCTGTTGAGTGACTCAATTTTTATTTCTGGTTGTAAAGCCCTGCTACATAATTCCTAAGACCACCATTACTTTTACATTTGGAATGACTATAGTTTCGAGCTACAAAAAAAGTAGTGCTGGTCTATCATGGTGCTCCCATGATAGATAACCATCCAGATCGGTTCCCGATCGTTAGTGTAGACCAGTAGCTATCAATGACAGTGCAGTCTTGGAACTAAGAACGCCCACAGCTGTGTGATGCTAGTAATACAATCGCAGAAGCAAACCTAGTGCAAACTAAAAGTGTGCATTTTTAAAACTGTTAGTGAAACAAGCCCTTCTGTAAGTGATGACCCGTGATGCGTTTTATACCCATGACAATTGATTGCCTCTTAACGTCATCTATAAAGAGTTCAGAACTACTGAAGTAAGACTGCTGCACTTAATAAAATGCTGAATACAGGCCTCCAATCCCAGCAGACGCCTTGTATGGAGAAACGCGTCGGGCGGAGCTAGTAGTGGGACATCCTCACGCATCGGCACGCTCAAGGACATTGCGGCCATGCTGGAGTGTTTTACTGCTTGAGGTTTCTTAGTTTGCAAGTGTAATGCTTTTAAAAATAAAATCTTATCACTACAGCAGTGACGGGCCGTCCATTAGGGGCACACAGGCGCCCCCCCCCCCCATTCATGCATGGATTCCAATGGGGGGTGTTTTTTTTTTTTTTTTTTTTTTTTTGAAGCATGTGATTAGAACCAGAGGCCCTAATTGGCTTAAAAAAGGGGTGGGCTCGGGGTGCTCTGAGCCCACCCAGTTGTGTGACAAGGGGTGCAGAGCATTGCGCCCTGAGCCCACCCAGTTGTGTGCAATAGCGAATGAATATTCACTATTTTCACACTGATTCTCATCCCGGCCAATCAGGAAGTGGGTCTGAGACCCGTTTCCCGATTGGCCGAAAGGAGAAGCGTTCTGATTGGCCGCCAAGGAGGAGGAGGGAGGAGATGGAAGCCGCCGTGATGCCTGCGGAAGAGAGCAGGGGAAGGGGAAGCCGCTGCCTTCCCCCGGGTGAAGCGCTGCCCGCCATAGATGGGGTAAGTGCTCCTGACGATCCAACCAACCGGACCAGGAGGGTGGCTGTGGGTGCACTGTTTGCCGCCCCCCCCCCCACCAAAAAATGTACCACCAACCACCACTGCGCTACAGTATAGCCCTATGAGATTTTCCCTTTTGCTTTTGATACATATTTGTGCCGTAGTTTGATGGTGGAAATAAGGCCAAGTGTTATACTTTCATGGCGGGGACACAGTTGTTGGAATTGGCTGATGGGGGTCTCTCTAGATTGCTGCAGCACTATTGCAGCATATTTTAACCACTTCCAGCCCATGTCTATTCTGGCACTCTACTACATGTAAAAATCATAACTTTTTTGCTAGATAATTGCTATATATATATATATTTAGCAAAGACCCTGGGGAATAAAATAGCGGTCGTTGCATTTTTTTTATGTCACACGGTATTTGATTCTCAAACGCAATTTTTTATTATTTTTTGAATGAATTTAACATAAAAAAAATAAATAAATAAAGTTCGCCCAATTTTTTTGTATAATATAAAAGATGATGTTGCGCAGAGTAAATAGATACCTAAGATATTATGTTTAAAATTGCGCACACTCGTGGAACGGCGCCAAACTTCTGTACTTAAAAATCTCCATAGGCGATGCTTTAAAATTTTTAAGGCTACCAGTTTGAAGTTACAGAGGAGGTCTTGCGCTAGAATTATTGCTCTCGCTCGAACGTCAGCGGTGATACCTCAGGTGTGGTTTGAATGTTTTTTTACTGTTGGGGCTATATAAATTCTGTATAATAATATGTGGGTGCGACCTATGTATGCATTCGCTTCTGCGGAGGGGACGGGGGGCGCTTTATTTAATTTTTTTTTATTATTATTTATTTAATTTTATTTGTATTTTTTTTTCCTTTTATTTTTATTTATTTATTTTGGATCACTTTTATTCCTATTCCAAGGAATGTAAATGTAGCAAGGTCTCTGGCCTTGTCCAGTCTGCGGACCTCCAAGGCTAAAGTTAGCTGACATCCTTCATTATGTAGTGGGTTGTGAGTCATAGTGAATGCAAAGATGGTGAAAGTCACTGGGCGCCAGACACTTTTTGGATGCAAAAGAGGTTTTAGTTCTTATAACAGTCCTTTTTTGAATTTTTGGGGGAAAGAGGGTTAGGGCCAGGACACCCTTAGGTAGTTGCAAATTCAATTGGCAGACTCGCAAGACTTCAAAAGGAGGACAGCCGTACAGGGAAAGGCCCCAGCAAGAAGCCACATCTGCACATGCAGGATTTCTGTCTCCTATGGCAACAGTCTTTAACAGTTCCTAACTCAAACGTAGCAGTCCTTTCAGCTCCGCTACAACTGCCTCTTGTAGTTCTTCAGCCACTTGAGCTCCCGGTTTCTCATTAGACCCCCTGATTCACTGACTCTGAATCCCGTGAGCTCCTCCAAGCTTTGCGGTGGAATCTCCCTCAAGCGTCATCCGCGCTTCCCTGCTGGGTCCCTAGCTTGGCACTCCAGATACTTCTCAAGCTTCACCCCTGCTAACCGGCGAGGTCCCTGGCTTGACTCACAAGGCTGCTCTGCAAGCGTCTCCTCCACTGGTTGGGTCCCTGGCTTGATCACCGCCTGAAGTTTCCCGATTCTCCACCATGCCCGTTCAGTGAGAATATGGTTCCGGTACTTGCTTCAGTTACTCACTGTGGTCCCTGGTAATAAGGCGGATGGTCCCTTTGTGGCGACCGCTTCCCTTCTACCTCCGACCAGGACAGGTCCTCCAGCTGGCAGAACCGTCACTTCTGGTTGGACTGCCGCAATCCCAACCCTGCGCTGCTCTCTTACTTCTGGATAGGCCCTCAGACAGCCTGGCAGCCAGATGCCCCCCGGGATAGGCCCAATCTTCGGCCTAGCAGCCCGGGGCGTACGACACACGTCCATCCAGACAGCCGTACAGGTGGCACAGAACCCCGATTACCTGACTCCACTCGAATATATATAGGTTCTCCCAGTAGGCCAAGGGATTCAAGAAAACCCCTGCCCATTGGGTGAGATGCCCCATATACCCATAACCTGACCTTGGGTTGCCCTTCTCATATCAAGTACCACCAAGTACCCGGCCACCTAGAGGTAGAAGAAAAAAAAAATCTTCTTTCATACTATACTTTTTTGGAAGAGTCCCTTCTTCAGGACAGGGACCTATGGGATTTTCTGTGTTTGGTAACAGTCTTCATTTGACATACTGTGCGATATTTCATTTGATTGTTTGCGTTTTTTTATATTAAAATTGTCAGATGGAGGATGCCCGCTACTCAAGACATTAAATATTGGGCGTGCTGGGTCCATACCGAACTTTTCGGTGGTCTCCCTTTTAGGAACAGTTGTCGGAGTGTCTGCTGTATGGGATCTATTTTTCTTGTAAGCGGTTTAATTGCATACACAGTCCCTTTAACACCCCCCCCCCCCCACAACATTTCAATGGGAATCAAGTTTGACCTTTGACACCAACTGTTTGTAAGAGTTGCCTGCAAATCCCACAAATAAATTTGGGTTTCTTGGACACGTCTTTCAGCATCGAACAGACAGTTTTTGGGTTAAACTTGCTAGGGCGGCCAGTCCTGGGTAAAGAAACAGTCGCTTTAACTCTTCGCCACTTGTAGTTTGTTTTTCCTTACGGCGGAATCATTCATTTCAAATAATAGATTAATAACTTTTTTTATTTTTTTTAAATCTTTGTTTGGCATATAGACAACTGCAGCCTTTTTTTTCTTATGGCCTTAGGGATTGTTTATATATGCTTTGCCCTATGAAGCGTGATCTGTGGTAGATCGTTTTTTCAGAGGGTGTTGGACAAGCAGTGAGGTGGAAATACACCATATTGCCAAAAATATTTGGACGCCTGCCTTTACACGCACATGAACTTTAACGGCATCCCAGTCTTAAGCCTCGTCCACACGATCGGATTTTCGGCCGGGAATTGTGTGATGACAGGCTGTTTGCCTAAAACCGTTAGTACGCTAAATCAGACAATTGTTGTTCAACTTTCCACCAACAAATGTTGGATGGCAGGCTAGTAAATTTTCGGTGGACAGCGGTCTGTTGTCAGATTTTCCTATCGTCTGTACACAAGTCCAAACACGCATGCTCGGAATCAATGCTCACAAAAACACGACAGAAGTTGCCCAAAGGGTGGCGCTCAAGAGCTGTAATTCCATGTAAAACGTCACTACGTTCGTGTTTGTTGGCTGACAATTGTGTACCGTTTGTATGCAAGACAAGCTCCAGGCACACGCCCTTCAGATAAAAGTCTGATGCTTTGTCTGCCGAAAATCCGATCGTGTGTACGAGGCTTTAGTCTGTAGGGTTCAATGTTGACTTGGTCCACCCTTTGGGGTTATAACAGCTTTAACTCTTCTGGGAAGGCAGTCCACAAGGATTAGGAGTGTGTCTATGGGAATGTTTGACCATTCTTCCAGAAGGGAATTTATGAGGTCAGGCCCTGATGTTGGACAAGAAGGCCTGGCTCACAGTCTCTGCTCTAATTCATCCCAAAGGTGTTCTACCGGGTTGAGGTCAGGACTCTGTGCAGGCCAGTCAAGTTCCTCCACCCCAAACTCGCTCATCCATGTCTTTATGGACCTTGCTTTGTACACTGATCCAAATCATTTGGTGGGGGGTTGTTCTTCAGGGGTTGGGCTTGGCCCCTTAGTTCCAGTGAAGGGAACTCTTAAGGCGTCGGCATACCAAGACATTTTGGACAATTTCATGCTCCCAACTTTGTGGGAACAGTTTGGGGATGGCCTCTTCCCGTTCTAACATGACTGCGCACCAGTGCACAAAGCAAGGTCTATAAAGACATGGATAAGCGAGTTTGGGGTAGAGGAACTTGACTGGCCTGCACAGAGTCCTGACCTCAACCCGATAGAACACCTTTGGGATGAATTAGAGTGGAGACTGTGAGCCAGGGCCTTCCCATCTACATCAGTGCCCGACCTCACAAATGCACTAATGAATGTGTCAAACATTCCCATAGACACACTCCTAAACCTTGTGGACAGCCTTCCCAGAAGAGTTGAAGCTGTTATAGCTGCAAAGGGTGGGCCAACTCAATATTGAACCCTACGGACTAAGACTGGGATGCCATTAAAGTTCATGTGTGTGTAAAGGCAGGCGTCCCAATACTTTTGGTAATAGAATGTATGTTCCCTAAAAGACTGCATCACCATGAGCATTGCACTGCATAAAGTTGCAGGGGTATTGCAGCACAGCCCCGTTTTTTGAATGGGTTGCAATTGGCGTACTGCCCACCGAATGCGATGGAGGGTACAATTTTTGCTGCGCTGCAAAGGATTGTGGTCGTGACAAAGTATACAACCAAATCTGGCTGCCTCTGCAGAGTGAGGGGCTCCTCTCCCAACTGCAGGTTTACACTTAGACCCCACACACACTATTAGATTTTCTGCAGATTTTTGTCTTCAGATTTACCAAAACCATATAATACAAGGGCCTGCTTGATTGCATACAAATTAAAACTCTTAAGGTTTGACCTCATTTTATATGGTTTTGGTAAATCTGAAGACAAAAATCTGCAGGAAATCTAATAGTGTGTATGGGGGCCCATAGAGAGCTCTGTTGATCTTGCTATGATGACACCACACACACACACGTCATTAGCAAAGAGCAGAGAACCCCAGAGCTCGGATATCTGAGGCTTTAAACAAGACGGGTTCCATCTGCATACCCCCTAAGGAGGTTCCAATCGTGGGCACCTAGTAGTGTGTGACTGTGTAAGGGGATTAGAGTGTAAGCTCCTGTGGTGCAGAGTCTAATGTGACTGACTTGGTGTGTTCTCTGGACAGCACTGCGGAATATAAATGTATAATTATAGTGAGGACATTAGAGTGTAAGCTCCTCTGGTACAGACACTGATATGAAAGGCTTCATGTTCTCTGTACCAATACAGAATATAAGAGCAACCTAAATGATGAAAAATAGTAACTGCCGATATTAGAAGTGTAACAAGAAGCTTTATTATTTGTATCCACGGTTTGAACGTAGTAGAAAATCTGTGTGAGGGACGAGGCACTTCTGTAGAATTATTACATTTTCTGCTCAGTGAACATCAAAGATCCAATCAGCTTAAAGGGGAACTAAACCCTCTTATCCCTTTCAGCCAAGGAAGCTTCCATCTTGGCCTCTGTTTGCTCTGTAACATGAATGCTCCACATGTGATCAGTTATGACTCCAGCCATCTGATGGTTTGACAGTTTTGGTTGTGAGAGGTAGCATGCCGGGAATGTAACCGTTTTTGGAAACCATTGAATTGAGGGTTTTTTTTAGGTCCGCTTTAAGGCTCGTTTCACACTGCCACGACTTGGGATCCAACTTCTGAGACCCCCAAGTTGCACGACATGTGAAATCCCGGGAGCCGCCTCAATTAGCACTACTTAAGTCGTTTTGACTTCAGAAAAGGTTCCTGTACTACTTCAAGGTGACCTCTATCAGACTTGTGTTCATAGACTTTAACCACTTTGCCTACCGGGCACTTACACCCCCTTCCTGCCCAGGCCATTTTTCAGCTTTCAGAGCTGTCGCACTTTGAATGACAATTGCGCGGTCATCCATCACTGTACCCAAACACTTTTTTTTTTTTTTTTAATCATTTTCTTCACACAAATAGAGCTTTCTTTTGGTGGTATTTAACCACTTGCCGACCGGGCCATAGCCGAAAGACGGCAACAGCGCGGTCGGCTTATTCTGGGTGGACGTCTGTGGGACGTCATTCCAGAATGTTGCTCCCGCACGCCCCCTGGGGCGCGCACCCGGCAACATCTGTGACCGCTGGGTCCTCTCACGGATCACGGTAAACAGCCGCTGATCGCAGCCGTTTACCACGCGATCGTTCCGTCAAATGACAGAGCGATCACTTGTAAACAAACCGGCGTCACATCATGACGCCGGTTCCTCCCTCCCCTCTGTGTACCGATCGGTACAGTGCGAGGGGAGAGGGGGAGAGATGGCAGCAGCGCTGTGGGCTGGATGTTTAGTGCCCACAGCGCTACTCAATGTCAGTACTCTGCAACATTGTGCAATACTCTGCCAATACTCTGCAACACTGTGCAATACTTTGCAATACTCTGCAACACTGCAAAACTCTGCCAATACTCGCCAATACTCTGCAATCAATTTGAATAGAAACAACACATTTTTTATTTTATTTTTTTTTTTTTTAATCAAATTTTCAGTCTTTTTTGGTTTATAGCGCAAAAAAAAAAAAAACCCAGCGGTGATTAAATACCACCAAAAGAAAGCTTTGTGTGAAAAAAAGGACAAAAATTTCATATAGGTACAGTGTTGCATGACTGAGTAATTGTCATTCAAAGTGTGAGAGCAACGAAAGCTGAAAATTGGTCTGGTTAGGAAGGGGGTTTAAGTGCCCAGCGGTCAAGTGGTTAATCGCTGCTTTTTTTTTTTTTTTTCTTAATTGTTTACTAAAAAATATAAATAAATAAAAAATAAAAATTTTGGAAAAAAATATTTTTACTTAATGTACTGACAGAAGTAATTTTTCTCCTTCACTGATGTGCGCTGATAGGCTGAACTGGTGGGCATTGATGAGGGGGCACTAATATGCCGCACTTATGGGCACTGATAGGTGGCACTGGTGGGCATCGATCAACAGCAGTGATAGGCAGCACTGACAGGCAACGCTAATGGGCACTTGTGGGCAGTGGTGGGCACTGATTGGTGACACTGTTGGCACTATCTTGTAATCAGGGTACTGATGAGTGACCTGATTACATGTGTAGATTTTCCCCTGCGTGGAGATGCCACTGATCGGCTCTCTGTCAGTGGGAGGCGAGGAGCGCAGATTACCGGCATCTCCATGTTTTACATGTGACCGGCTGTGATTTGGACTGGCTTGTAATTTGGCTCTGTACAGAGATCGGGGTTTGTGCCGCGTCCTAGTGAGAGCGGCCATTCTGGGACGCCGTCATATGACAGCGTCCCAGGACGAGAGCCGCACCGCCCCGCTGTCATTTGACAGTGGGCAACTAGTTAATGGAAGTTGCCTCCAAGTCGGATCCTCATCGTAATTGATATGATTTGGATCCGACGTTACAGGAAGATTACCCGGGCATTGCCTAAAGTTGCTTCAAGTCGCCTGGCAAGGTCGGACTGGAAGTTGCACGACTTTCAGGTGGCGGCAGTGTGATCCGAGCCTAAAGCGAATTGGTCACAATTCATGCCCAAGCTCAGACACTAAATAAAAGCTTCTCTTACCAAGGGAAGGAGACAAGTATAGTAGTTTACAGTTCATTTAATATACACTATATTGTCAAAAGTATTGGGACGCCTGCCTTTACACCCTCATGACCTTTAATGTCATCCCAGTCTTAGTCCGTAGGGTTCAATATTGAATTGGCCCACCCTTTGCAGCTATAACAGCTTCAACTCTTCTGGGAAGGCCGAACAGTGAATCTGTATGAGAGTACTTTTATAATTATCAATAAGCTGCTGCACTTGTAGGGCTCTGAGGACAGTGGTAGGGTCTGCATCCCTTTTTTAGATGTGATTTTTTTTTTTTTTCCCCTTTGGCAGTATCGCCAAAAAAAAGGACATTTTTGTTGCAGGGGATGCCAAAAATCTGACTTGTATGTTAGTGGAAACTTCTGGGAAATCAGTAAGCCAATCACACAAGCAGGAAATTACATTACTGGGGAGGGGCGTTCTGTATACATTCTGTGTACAGAGCGCCTCCAGGTGGCCATATTGCATTTTACAGAAAATGACAGCGGCTGCAGATTGAAAAGGAAAGGTCATTTTTAATAACATTCAATTACAATATGACTTGTGTCACAATTGAATATGCTGTTATATTTTTTTTTTCCCCCAAGAAAAAGGAGTTGCCCTTTAAGAGTGTGTTGGTTATCCAGGCGGAGCTCAGGCAGGGGATCAGGACCACCTCCCATTGGTCCCTGACATTGAACTAACATATCTCCTCTGACAGGGAGAGAATATTAGAAAACACAGCAATCCCAGGTATAGAAAAGGAAACCCGTACTTTAAAATTTGGAGGTTACTGTTGTTGACAATGCTTCTTGTCATGGTCACCCACCAGCTTGTAGTATGTTGTGAGATACTGACCCAGACCAAATTCACAGATCCGGAGTTTCAACTTCCCTCCTAAGGCCAGTTTATAATACGGGCTTCAGCTTGTATAAGAGCGGTGTGAACAGCAAGCTTTGAAAGAATCAGGCGGCTCCAATATGTGAATATTAAACACATCCTAATAGAAGTGCTGATTGCCACTTTAAACAAGCTGCTAGCAGGCTTCAGCACTTTTTGACGCTTTATTGGAAGCATGCTGAAGCCTGCTAGCAGCTTGTTTAACCACTTCCGGAACTCCCGCCCGCATAGGTAGGTACTTTGACGTTGAATACCATTTACCTTAAAGCGGTCCGCTTTAAGGTAAAATCGCTTTTATCAGCGGCTGGAGAGGTGCCCCTCCCGCCGCATTCCGGTCGTCTCCGCCGCTTACCGTAGCCGTTGGTATTGGCAGAGACGATCCGATCCATCCTTCCCCCTCTCAGAGGCACCAAGTCGAGTGAAGGACTGATGGCCCCCCACTCAACTCAATGATGTTGGATGACGGAAGCAACGTCAAACATCACTTCCACCCAATGGCCTTAAAAGGGACAATTTTATATAACAATATTTTATATAACAATATAAAAATTCTATTATATTAATATATATATATTAATATATATATATATAATTTATATACACACACACACTTTTTTATTGGGAAAAAAATTCTATTATAATATTACATTATATATATATATATATATATATATATATATATATATATATATATAATGTATATTTTCCCAATATAAATATATATAATAATTTTTTTATTGGAAAAAATATATATATATATATATATTTTTTTTTTTTTTATTGCATTTAAGTGTAACTGTGAGATCTGAGGTCTTTTTGACCCTGGATCTCACATTAAAGAGGTCCTGTCATGCTTCTTTTCTACTACAAGGGATGTTTTACACGTGAGGTATCACTGCGATCGTTAAGAGCGAGAGCAATAATTCTAGCAAAAGATCTCCTCTGTAAAAATTTTAAACGTCGCCTATGGAGATTTTTAAGGGTAAAAGTTTGTCGCCATTCCACGAGCGGGCGCAATTTTGAAGCGTGACATGTTGGGTATCAATTTACTCGGCGTAACATTATCTTTCATAATATAAAAAATAAAAAAATTGGGCTAACTTTACTGTTTTTTCTTTTTTTTTAATTAAAAAAATTGTATTTAAAAAAAAAAAAAAAAATGCGTTTAAGACCGCTGCGCAAATACGGTGTGACATAAAGTATTGCAACGACCGCAATTTTAGTTTTCTAGCAAAAAAAAAAAAAAAGAGAAAAAAAAGATTTTTAACTTGTAAACAACAAGTTTGAAAAATAGGCCCGGTCCTTAAAGCGGACTTCCGCTTAATTTTTTTTTTTTAAAGTCAGCAGCTACAAATACTGTAGCTGCTGACTTTTAAAATAAGGACACTTACCTGTCTACGGCGCCTCCACCTGAAGCCGACCCGTCGCTCGGGTGGAGGCGCCGCCATCTTCGGTTGGGAATCAGGAAGTAAAGCCTTTTGGCTACACTTCCTGGTTCCCTACTGTGCATGCGCGATCCCACTGGTCCCTGCTGTCTTCTGGGACCCGTGAGTCTCGGGGACGGAGGAGGCGCCAGAAGTGGCGTAGATACCCGCGGGTGGCTCGGCTATCTATGCCCTGAAGTGGGAGCAGAATGCCTGTATTAGACAGGTATCTGCTCCCCCCCCCCCCTGAAAGGTGCCAAATGTGACACCAGAGGGGGGGAGGATTCCGAAAAGCAAAAATTCCATTTTTGGGTGGAACTCCACTTTTTAAGTGGTTAAAATGACACTCGACTCCCATTAGGAGATGTGTTCAATGTTTACAAACTGGAGTTGAATGGTACTTTAAGGCAGTGGTTCTCAATCTCGGTCTCAAGTATCCCCCAACGGGCCATGTTTTCAGGTTTTCCTTTGCACAGCTGCTTTAAATCAATAATAAGGTATTGATAAGAGCTATTTTATCTAAGGGAAGTTCCCATAACATGGCCTGTTGGGGGTATTTGAGGACTGAAGTTGGGAACCGTTGTTTTTACGGCCCGGTTCACACTGCGTGACTTCAGGGAATGCCTGTGTAACCTTCCTGTAATGTCGAATCCAAATCGCATCAATTAGAATCCAACTTGGAATGCGACTTCCATTCAATTCTATGGGCTGAAATCAGACAGAAGTAGTGCAGGAACCTTTTCCAAAGTCGAACCAGTGAAGTCGGCTCTCATAGGGAAACATTGAGCGCACATGTCACATGACATGTAAAAGAATCAAAGTCGGAGCGCATGTTGCACCAGTGTGAAGCGTACCTAAAAGCTTCAACAGTTTGCTGAAAGCTCTGCAAATGCTTGCTGTTCACATTGTTCTTATACAAGCTGGAGCCCGTCTGAAGCAGGCCTAATGCTGGCCATACACTATACGAAAAATCGGCCAAACCCATTTTCGAAAAACAAACATTCGGCCGTGAGTGCAAACGATAATGCCATCATTTAATGACCGATAAATCGTTCAGTGGACATAAATGAATGCATTTTTTGTTTGTTTTTTTTTTTACATATACCTAGAGCAGTGTTTCTCAACTCCAGTCCTCAAGGCGCACCAACAGGTCATGTTTTCAGGATTTCCCTCAGATGAAACAGCTGTGGTAATTACTAAGGCAGTGAAACTGATCAAATCACCTGTGCAAAATAGTGGAAATCCCAAAAACATGACCTGTTGGTGTGCCTTGAGGACTGGAGTTGAGAAACACTGACCTAGAGTAGACAGCTCGAAAGGGAAACACATTAATCTTTTAATTTATCATTCGTTAGAAAATTTCAAAATTTGTCCTTCCCTTTCTTTGGCTGGAAAACGTCCCAACAATTTTGTGCCCATTAACTGGCTGAAAATCGAACGAACTGTCTAAGGCTCAATGCACACTGAAGCTCATAAACGGCCGTATTTGGGAGTTTGGGCGTTTTTTTTTTTTTAACAGCCTATAAACTCCCCTCTGTGTTATCCTATGTGTCCATGCACACATGACCGTTTTTAGATGTTTATCAGCAGTGGAGTTTATGGGTTGTTTTCTGAACGCCATAAAATCGCGTTCAGGAGTAGTTTTTTTTCTGACCACAAAAAACGCCAAACGCCCAAAAACGTGGCTCACCAGCGTTTAACATTTTTGATCCATTAAAAAAAAAAAACGCTAACGCGGAAGAATGCTAGTAAACGCTATTCCAAAAACGTTAAAAACATGTTGAAAGACTCACTGCAAAGCTACTGGCGTTTTTATAATGTTAATTTTAACGTCCAGCGTGCGTGGAACCTCAATGACTGAATTTTGGCTGATTTTTTGTATAGTGTATGGCCAGCATATTAGGCTTCATGTACACACAGCCTAGGTCAGTGATGGTGAACCTCGGCACCCCAGATGTTTTGGAACTACATTTCTCATGATGCTCATGCACTCTGCAGTGTAGGTGAGCATCATAGGAAATGTAGTTCCAAAACATCTGGGGTGCCAAGGTTCGCCATCGCTGGCCTAGGTTGACCGCCAGCTGCGGGAAACCGCAAAACGCTGCAAAATCGCGCCGCGGTTTGCAGTGGTCAAAATGTTCCTATCCTGAATGCGGTTTTTCTGCTTTCAGGAGAAGGCGGTTGAACCTTCCCCCTAACCACAGCAGCAGCTTCTAAACTCTTGTAAAAGCCATTGGGTTGACTTGCTAAAGGCAAATCCACTGTGCACTTGGAAGTGCAGTCGCTGTAGATCTGAGGGGAAGATTTGAAATGGAGGGGAAGCTCTGCTGATTTCTATCATCCAATCATGTGCAAGCTAAAATGCTGTTTCTTATATTTTCCTTGCATGTCCCCCTCATATCTACAGCGACTGCACTTCTAAGTGCACAGTGGATTTGCCTTTAGTAAATAAACACTTATGTGTACACGGACACATAGGACTATTTTTATGGAGTTGAGTTTAGGAGCTTTGGCAAAAAAAAAAAAAAAAGGCCAAAAGCTCCTAAACCCAAGTTTTAGAGGCTGTAGAGTACACGAAGCCTTACAGCTGGATTCACACCTATGCATTTTTAGTGCTTTTTGCAGATTTGCACTGCAGTCCATTCAACATGGTTTCCTATGAAACAAGTTCTGTAGCGCAAATCAGCTAAATGTACTAAAAATGCATAAGTGTGAATCCAGCCTTACTGCTGCGTCCATGTTTGGGGTCAGCGACAAAGTACCCAATCCTGGAGATGGACCTGCAGCAACTTTCATGATTTCTTATAGGAGTGAAGACCAGATCTTTACAAATAAGCGCTTCTCTCATTTTTGTGGAACTTGATTTCAGTGACCTCAGCAGATCTATTATACCAACTGATATCTCACCCGAAGAGCAATGTGTACACTGTAGGCGCACTGCGCCAATTTGTACAATTTTGGTAAAGCCCGGATAAAATGTACTCAGAAATCGGACATCAGCTTTCCCCGCAGTTTGTAGACCCGTTTTTTATATGGCACAAAGCGCCTCCAACAGCGAGGACAAATATTATATGTGGAGTCTGTAATCACTTAGTTCTTGTGATGTGGAATGTGACCCCCTCCATTCCTTTTTAATAGAGTCTGTACATATATACATATTAAATAAGAAGACATCCTCCGGCGGTCCTGCGCCTTCATATCGCGGTCTCTGAGCGTCCTCGTCACACCATCAGCTGAAGATATTTTTGTACTCTTTGAGGACATGCTCCACAATCTGGTTCTGGAAGACCATGTACATGGCGATGTTGCCACCCTCCTCCTCCGGTTTAAGCAGCGTTGGCCCAAATACAATGGCGACACTTTGTACAGACATCCGGTTCGACTCTTTGTGTTCAATAACACTAAAAAAAAAAAAAAAAAAGGGAAAATTAGATGCATGTTCCAATCCCATGTCAGGTTACAATTCTAGTGAGATGCTGAACACTAGCTTGTGATTGGTCACTAGGAGATCTCTCTACACATGGAGCTTCCTGGATGGGCAAAATGGTGAGGTTTTCCCTGTCTGCCGCATTCGGCACATTTCCCATTCTTATGAGGAAGATGATTGTATTTTATCTCTGTACCAGTCCCAGATGGTCTTCTCTGATGGGGAGCAGTATGACCGCACCGCAGGAGCAGCACAGCGTACCTGTGGGGTTAGCTGTGCTTTCCCTGCACCAAAACTTCTGCATGCTGCACCTTTTTTGGTGCACTTTCAGAAAGCGCATCAAAACCGCAGGAAATGGCATAACTTATTCCATTTAGCCCCAGTTCACACCAGTGCAGCTTTGAAATCGTGCCACTTCAGCACAATTTCAAAGCCATCGCTAAGTGCGATTTGGACCACCGATTTTTAAGCAGCTTGCGACTTTATTTACCAGCAGTCAATGCAAGTTGCAATGAAATCGCAAAAAGGTAGTGCAGGAACCTTTTTCTGAGTTGTGACGAGGGTGCAACTTGCCATGAGATTTTTGAACTGTCAAATTGCATGACCTATTGCACTGGTGTGAACCAGGGCTTAAAGCCTAACCCCAGGTTTTAGTGAAGTTAAAATGGCTAGTTTGGACCAAGCTGGTCAAAACGAACTATTTACAGCAGTAACAGATGCAGCAGCCATGGGCACTGTATGTAACATCAAATATATACAACACTGTGTTATGGCAACAACTTCCCATCCTGCTCCCTGAACAAAATCAGGTTGGGCTGAGAGCTGCTAAGCCATTTACAGAGAGCTTTGTATTCTAGGAATGATAATAATAAAGCTTCCTCTGATTGGCCGAGGCAGGGATCGTGACATCCAGGGGCGGACTGATAACTCATGGGGCCACTGGGCAATAGGAGATTATGGGGCCCCCAGTATACACACACACACAGTATACAATCACACAGTATACACATACATGTACACACAGTATACACAGACAGATGTAAAAAAAAAAACCACAGATTTATACATATTGTCCCCGGTTTTACTGAGGCTGGCAACCCTGATGGGGCCCCCTAGTGGCCCAGGGCCCTCAGGCAGTGCCCGAGTGGCTCAATGGTCAGTCCGCCCCTGGTGACATCCTCAGTCAATCAGAGGACGCTTTGTATTCATTTATGAAATACAAAGCTCTGTGAATGGCTGAGCAGTGTTGAACCCGACACTATTTTCTTCCGGGAGCAGGATGGGAAGTTCACATTAAAGTTCAAGAAGAAGTTCACTCTTCTGAGCAGGGCCCTCTTAATCCTCTTGTATTTTATTTTATGGTTACTGTTGGTGCTATATAAATTCTGTATATTAACTACTTCAGCCCGGGAAGATTTGGCTGCTGAATGACCAGGCCACTTTTTGCGATTCGGCACTGCGTCGCTTTAACTGACAATTGCGCGGTTGTGCGACGCTGCACCCAAAAAAAAAATTGACGTCTTTTTTTCCCACAAATAGAGCTTTCTTTTGGTGGTATTTGATCACCTCTGCAGTTTTTATTTTTTGCGCTATAAACAAAAAAAGAGCGACAATTTTGAAAAAAAACACAATATTTTGTACTCTTTGCTATAATAAATATCCCCATTTTTTTTTTTTTTTAAAAAGCTAATTTTTTCTCAGTTTAGGCTGATATGTATTCTTCTACATATTTTTAGTAAAAAAAAAAAAAGCAATGAGCGTATATTGACTGGTTTGCGTAAAAGTTATAGCGTCTACAAAATAGGGGATAGATTTATAGCATTTTTATTATTATTTTTTTTACTAGTAATGGCGATGATCTGCAAATTTGATCGGGGACTGCTACATTACGGCGGACACATCTGACACATTTTTGGGATCATTGGCATTTATACAGCGATCAGTGCTATAAAAATGCACTGATTACTGTAAAAATGACACTGGCAGGGAAGGGGTTACCTGTGTTCCCTGTGTGTGTTTTCTAACTGTAGGGGGAGGGGACTGACTATAGGAGATGACAGATCGTGTTTCCTAGCTATTAGGAACTCACAATCTGTCATTCCTCACAGAACAGGGATTTGTGCGTTTACATACAAACGTCCCTGTTCTGCCTCTCGTGGCCAGCGACTGTCGTGTCATTGCGACTGTCGTGGCCACGAGCATCTGCACCCCCGCCTGCTATCCAGATCCCGCGAGCCGACTTATAGCTAAGGTAATTTGCGGGTTCGTGCCGACCTGCCACAGTATAATGATGGTGGCTGGTCGGCAAGCGGTTAACCGCTTGCTGACCGCCGGCTGTCTATTGACGGCCAGGCGGCGCAGCTCTCGTTGCGGGCGGGCGTCATATGACGGCCTTGCATTCCTAGGCCACCAGGGGGTGCGCGCGCACCGCCGTGCCACAAGGCACCCGGTGCGCGTGCCCGGCGGCCGCGATGTCCGCCGGGCACCCGCGATTACCGGTAACACAGCAGGACCGTGGATCTGTGTGTGTAAACACACAGATCCACGGTCCTGTCAGAGGAGAGGAGACCGATGGTGTGTTCCCAGCATAGAGGAACACCGATTGGTCTCCTCCCCTAGTGAGTCCCCTCCCCCTACAGTTAGAATCACTCCCTAGCAACACAGTTAACCCCTCGATCACCACCTAGTGTTAACCCCTTCCCTGCCTGTCACATTTATACAGTAATCAATGCATTTTTATAGCACTGATCGCTGTATAAATGTGAATGGTCCCAAATATGTGTCAAAAGTGTCCGATGTGTCCGCCGCAATATCGCAGTCACAATAAAAATCGCAGATCGTCGCCATTACTAGTAAAAAAATTTAAAAAAATTAAAATGTTATAAATCTATCCCCTATTTTGTAGACGCTATAACTTTTGCGCAAACCAATCTATATACGCTTATTGCGATATTTTTTACCAAAAATATGTACAAGCATACATATCGGCCTAAACTGAGAAAAAATTTGTTTTAAAGAAAAAAAAAATTGGATATTTATTATCGCAAAAGATAAAAAATGATTGTGTTTTTTTTTAAACTTCTCACTCTTCTTTTGTTTATAGCGCAAAAAACAAAAACCGCAGAGGTGATCAAATACCACTAAAAGAAAGCTCTATTTGTGGGGAAAAAATGATAACAATTTCATTTGGGTACAGTGTTGTATGACCGCGCAATTGTCATTCAAATTGCGACAGCGCTGAAAGCTGAAAAATGGCTTGGGCAGGAAGGGGGCGAAAATGCACTGTATTGAGGTGGTTAATAACACCGCGCTGTATACTGTATGTAGCTGACAGTTTATACAACACTCTTAGCCTCTGCATCCATTAGTGATGCAAATGGTTTGTTTGAACCAGCTTGTTCCAAACTATTTAAATTTCACTAAAACTCACAGTGTGAGTGAGAGAGAGAGAGCTGTGCATGAGGTCATAATTGTAGGCCAATGACCAGACAAGAAACAGGAAGTGGGCTGTATAAGGTATTTACTGGCAGAAAAAAAAAATGTTTTGCTATCCAAAGTTAAAACAACAACAAACGCAGAAGATTTAATAGATGGAAAGATGAAAAAATGACTGAAGGTCCACTTGAATTACACCCATGTGAACAAGGCCTAAAACTGCCTCCGTCTTTGAAGGGAAGAAGAAAATAAAAAGGTCAAATGTCTTTGAAGTCCAAGAGAGATTCAAAGCAATCGGATCTTCGACAGAACTAATGCTAGGTACACACTAGACATTTTCTTTCGTTCAACCAAGGGGGCTGACCGTAAAAAAAAAAAAAAAAAGAAAAAAAACGTATGCCGCGTACACACGAGTGGAATGTCCGACAGAAAAAGTCAGACGGAAGCTTTTCATCGTCTATTCCGATCGTGTGTAGGCCTCATCGGACTTTTTTTTTTTTTCCGAAAATTCTGCTGGACCTAGAAATGGAACATGTTCTAAATATTTCTGACGGAACCAATTCCTATCGGGAAAACCGCTCGTCTGTATGCTGTTCCGACGGACCAAAAACGGCCCATGCTCTGAAGCAAACACGAGACGGAAGCTATTGGCTACTGAACTTCCTTTTTCTAGTCCCGTCGTACGTGTCGTACATGTTGTACGTCACCTCGTTCTAGTCGGTCGGACTTTGGGTTGACCGTGTGTAGGCAAGACCGCTTTTGAATGGAATTCCGTCAGAGAAACCTTTGGAGTTTATTCCAACGGCAAAACCGTGTGTGTATACGGCATAAGAGGTCATCGTACTAGCCAAGTGATGTTAATGCAGAAATCTCCCCCACTGTGTTATTGTGTCTCTCCCCCCCCGCAAGAACACACTAATTAGCGCTCACAGCCATTGGCTGCCAGCGCTGATTGGATGCTGCTTTTTCGGCATGCCTGTTCAACAGAAGTCATTAGACTGGCTTCTGTTGGACAGTCTGCTGTACACACTGGTCGAATGTCGGACAGTTTCTGTTGAACTGGCTCATATTCGTCCCGTGTGCATCTCAGTGACAATGTTTTAGGATATGATAATTGTACAAAGCTGAGAACTCCAACCCACACTCCGGATTCCACATAACCACAGCCCAGACACTATGGAGTAAACGCTCACGTCAAAGATAATAAATACACGTCTGGTTTTATGCGGAGCTCTTCTGTGCTCTTAGCTGTTTTTCTAAAGTGGGTTAGGCTGGAATCCACACCTCCTGGGCCTCTCCCAGAATCCTCCTGTGGGCCCCTCCCAGAATCCTCCTGTGGGCCCCTCCCAGAATCCTCCTGTGGGCCCCTCAGTGGCTCACCTGCACAGGTGTCGGAAGAGCAGCCTCATG
This sequence comes from Lithobates clamitans, assembly GCA_037952925.1. NCBI lineage: Eukaryota > Metazoa > Chordata > Amphibia > Anura > Ranidae > Lithobates > Lithobates clamitans. The sequence goes on along the minus strand of JBBGZY010003008.1, from coordinate 138,924 downwards.
GTCTCCAGGTTGGGTTGAGGCAGCGACAGGACGAGTTCCTTCATACGACGCAGCTTCTGGCTCGGGTCATTCAGTTCTGTGATAAACACAAACAAGAGAACATTTTTGTTTTCTTCAAGATTCATTTTATGAAGGCAAATCAAATTGGGACGCCACATTTTATAATTTTTTACTTGTTTTAAGTTTCTATCAAAACATGCCAAACAAACCTACGAGGTCTTTAGATTTTTAGAGAAAAAAAAAAATACAGAATAAGCTATTTTTGTGTCCAGACAGCGAACCGAGATGTTTTATGTAATCTCAGAAAACATGAATGTAAATCTTCCCCAATCTATTATAAATTGTATGAAGTTCCGTTTTAATGAAAACCTGTCGCTTTTGTTTCATCAGACCAGAGAATTTTGTCTCTCGTGGTCAGAGAGTCTTTTAGATGCCTTTTGGCAAACTCCAGGTGGGCTGTCATGTGCCTTTTAGCCACTTCGATACCGGGCACTTTCGCACCTTCCTGCCCAGGCCAATTTTCAGCTTTCACTTTTTAAATTACAGTTGCGCTGTCATGCTACACTGTACCCAAACAAAATTTTTATCATTTTGTTCCCACAAATAGAGCTTTTTTTTGGTGGTATTTGATCACCTCTGCGGTTTTTTTTGCTAAACTAATTAAAAAAAGACCAAAAATTTTTCTTTGTTATAAAGTTTTGTAAATAAGTACGTTTTCTCCTTCACTGGTGGGCACCGATGAGGTGGCACTGATATGCGGTACTGATGGGCACTACTGAATGGCTGCACTGATGGGTACTTATGGGTGGGACTGATAGATGGCACTGCTGGGCACTGAAAGGGCACTGATAAATTTTACTGATAGGCATCACTGGTGGCACTGGCAGGCATTTTTCATTGGCACTGACTAGCAGCTGCTTGGGCACTGATTGGCATTTCCCTGGTGGTCTAGGGTGGTGGCCATCCACGGTGGTCCTGGGCGGGAATCCGAGGGGTGATTGCGCTGATAAACAATCAGCACAGACCCCCCTGTCAGGAGAGCAGCAGATCGGCTCTCCTCTACTCGCGTCTGTCAGACGCGAGTGAGCAAAAGCTGATCAACAGCTCTTCCAGTTTACATCGTGATCAGCCGTGATCACGTGGTAGAGAGTCTCCGTCAGAGACTCTTTACCCAGATCGGAGTTGCGGTGTATCAGACTGACACGCCGCAACAATGATCGCCGCGATGCGCGTCCCCCCCGCTTGTTATCCTGACCACATCATATGACATCCAGTCAGGATAGCACAACCACTTTGCCGACATCATTTTGCTATATGGCAGGTGGCAAGTGGTTAAGCTTTCACACTAAGGCGCTTTACAGGTGCAATAGGGGATCCCACGCCATTTTTTTTTTTTTTTGCCATTTATTTCTATTTTTACATTTTAGCTGTCAGCTGATGACTCATCGGTTGTTAAGGACGCGGCGGCCGGCTTCCCGGCCCCCCTCCTTATGCGTGAAAGGGGCCTAATACTCATCCTGAACACACAATTTCCCTCATGGTACGGGTCCCGGACCCAGCACGCTCCATACACGCCCTGAACCCCATGCCAAGTAGCCAAGTACTGGGACTCCAAATTCACACCCCAAACCTCATATTTTAATTCCCCTCACCATATGGGTCCAATACACACTCTGAACCCCATACAGTTCCCCTCACTGTACAGGTCCCGGACCGAGTAATTGCCATGCACACTCCCAACCCCAGATCCCGTACTGCAACTCCTAACCTCATACTACAATTCCAATGACCATAGAGGTCCCAGACCCAGTACTGAAACTCTGCTCTCATACACACCCTGGAACCCATACTACAATTTCCCATGCTATAAAGGTACCAGACCCATTACTGTGACTTCAATACACACCCTGAACCTCATACCACAGTTCCAGTCACCATACAAGCCACAGACCCAGTACCCCAAACTACAATTACCCCTGCCCTACTGGTCCCAGACCCAGTACTGCGCCTCTAATACACCCCTGGAAATGAATGCTACCATTCCCCTTGCCATATACACAAACCCTGAACCCCATATCACAGTTCCAGTCACCAAACAGGCCACAGTCCAAGTACCCTAGTGGAGAATAGTACAAAAAATCCTAATACATTTTTTAAATGCATTAAACCGTAAAAAAGGCAAAATCAGAGCACATTGCCCACAGAAAAGATGAGGATGGGAGGAGGGTTACAGATGACATAGAGAAGGCAACTGTACTAAATCACAGAGGAGAAGTATAGTTTTAGAGCTAGTCTGTTGGAAAGACTCAATTTAGGCGCCACATCCCTTATTGCAAGAATAACATAGGAGAGAAATTGGGACTTTTAAAGCGCACACGTATACAAAATTTTGAAAAATAGAAAATATTTATTGAATTAAAAATACATATGTGAAAAAAGGGTAAAACCACAGTACATCAGTAACAAATATCAACAAAAGTAAATTGTCTCTCTACATGTTTCGCCGTTCACGGCTTCTTCAGGAGATTCTGTTACAATAAACTCTGTGTGTATAGACTGATCACTTCAAAATTTCAAAAATACAGTCATCAATAGTGGAGGAAGGGCAAGCAGGGCCAATTGGGAGCCTCATAGAGAAGGGTAATAGACTGGGAAGAACAGAAAGTTCATCTCAATAAATTTTGAGCCAGTCAAGATCTTGATAGCAACAGCAGGTTATATTTGCTCCATTTGCAAGCAAGTGAAAAATAGACTTTTAGAATCAAAAAGATTCTCAAAGTATTCCAAAATTCCCTGGTAATTTCTGAAGCCCTAGGCAGCATACCTCCTTCCATGAACCGAACCTGGGAGACTACTTTCAGAAAGTAGTATGAAAGATCTGTATGTCCTTATCTGTCTATTGAACCAAGAAAGGGGAATAAGGGAAGAAAAAACAAATAATGACTGACGTTAAATTTATTACATGCAATGTAAGAGGACTGAACTCCCCCAGAAAAAAAGGCACATAGCGCTAAGAGAGCTGGAAAGGTACTCCGCTGAGATAATCTTTCTACAGGAGACGCACACAGCACTGGATTCAAATATTAAACTATATTCACGGGCGATCCCAACTTGGTTCTATAGGGACTCTCCAAATAAAAGGGCAAAAGGAGTCGCCATAGGACTAGCAAAAAACATTAGTTTTATTTTGGAAGAAAGGAAAGTTGACCCAGATGGTCGCTTCTTGTTCCCTTCAAGGGAAAAAGTATACATTAGCAAATGTATATTGTCCTAATAGATATCCCAAAAAATACCTAAAGGGGGATTCTCAATGCTTTAATGGAGTTTAAAGAGGAAGTAAACCCTGATGGGTTTTACTTCCTCTTTGTTTTCCTGCAAAGGTAAAGCATAATGGGCTACTAGGCATCGCCTAATAGCCCATTATGTGTCACTTACCTGACACAGGAGCCTGCGATGTCACCGCTGTCCCCTCTCCTACAGGGCGTCCATCTTCTTTCCAGGTGTCGTGGCTCCGGCGCTGTGATCGGCCGGAGCCATGATGACGTCAATCCCGCGCATGCGCCGTAGACAGCGGTGCCTGTCTTTTTGCAAATATCTCCTAAACCGCGTAGGTTTAGGAGATATTTCTTGGACCTACAGGTAAGCCTTAATCTAGGCTTACCTGTAGGTTAAAGTGGTCTGTAAGGGTTTACAACCACTTTAAACAAGGTCACTTAATCTTGGCAGGAGATTTCAATTTCTCAATAGATCATGATCTTGATAGTACGTCTGCTGCACCGATTCGAGAAAATAAACAACTAAAATTGCTAAAAAAAAAAAAAAAGTACTGTCAGCAGCTAGTTGACGCATGAAGAATAAAATACCCAAGCAAAAAGGACTACACATTTCATTTGTCGGTGCACGACACGTACTCAAGATTAGATTACATTCTGGTGGATCATGAAATACTGGAGTATGTAGTAAAGGCTTCGATCGGAATAATTTCAATTTCGGATCATGCTCCCGTAACAGTAAAGATAAGATTCAATGAGAAGGAGCATAGAAAAGGGACTTGGAGATTGAATGAAGATCTTATAGATGATGTAGAAGTAGGAAAAATAATAACGACTGAGATCGAACAATACTTCAGTACAAATGACACACCGGATGTGACAAGGGCGACAATTTGGGAGGCCTACAAGGCCTACATCAGGGGAAAATTGTTCTCCATAGTAGCCGGGAAAAAGAAAGAAAAAAGGGAAATAAAAATTAAATAAAAGAACTAATATGAGTTGGAACAAAAAAATAAAACACAATTGGATATAGAAACATATCAGAAGATGGTTATAAAAAAGGGACACGATGGAACAAGAAAGTAGAAAAGTATTTAAAAATGTTGCAAAAGAAAGATACAAGTGGGGGAATAAGCCCGTCAAATATCTAGCAAAAATATCAAAGGAAAAAAAACCTTAAATTATACGCAGTATGGACGCACTCTGGAGTATATAGAAAAGATAAAAAAATGAGAAAGGTGAAATGAAATACAAAACAACTGATATCGCAAAGGCTTTCAAATCATATTATAGTACATTATATGTAATCAGAAATAAAGAGACACGACAGGAAGAGGAGAGTAGAAAATCTAAAATACAGAAGTATCTAGCGGAAGTTAAGCTACCAAAAACAACAACAGAAAGTGCAGAGTTATTAGACAAACCAATTACCCAGGACGAAATTTATGAAGCCCTAAAGGAAACACCAGGGGGAAAAAGCCCAGGCCCGGATGGGTTTACGATTAAATATTATAAAACTTTTAAAGAACAATTAGTCCCAGTATTGTGTAATTATTTAAACAAAATAGGGGAAAAATGAAGAAATAAGAAAAGAATCTCTCCTTGCCAATATTTCAATAATAACAAAAGTAGGAAAAGATAGAACCGTCTGTTCTAATTATCGGCCTATAGCGTTTTTAAATGTAGACCCAAAGCTATATGCAAAAATTCTGGCACCAGGACTAAAAAACTTTATGCCAAACTTGATAAATGTAGACCAAGCAGGCTTTGTACCAGGAAGAGAGGGTCAATAGTATAAGAACTATGTTAGTAATGAATAAGGAGAGGAAATCCCCAATGCTCCTCATCTCGATCGATGCTGAAAAATCATTTGATCGAGTAGATTGGGGATTCGTGATGGACGCACTCCGGAGTATAGGGTTGGGACCAAGAATTATGAGATGGATTGATAATCTATATAAACATCCCACAGCCAGGGTCAAGGTCAATGGGAGTATGTCGTCTGCCTTTAAGATGTTCAACGGTACAGGGCAAGGATGCCCGCTCTCGCCACTCCTGTATGTAATTGCATTAGAACCATTACTAACAAAAATGCGGAATAATGTGGATATAGGAGGGGTTAAGGTGGGAGATGAAGAACATAAGGTGGCAGCGTATGCAGACGACATACTCCTATATATGACTAAACCAAAGCTGCCGTTACCCAGCCTTGAAAGAATATGGTGAGCTTACGAACTTTAAGATCAATCCCATAAAAACAGTAATATTAAACCTAGGAGTAGATAAAAAAGAAGAAAAAGCATTACAACAGGAATTCCCTTTCACTTGGGAGAGAGAAGAATTAACATATTTAGGAATTAAAATAACAAAACATGGAATATCTCAAATGTATGAAATACTAACAGAATTAGAAGAACATGGGACTCTACCTTTTTATAGAAAAATGGGAACATTGAGTTGGCCAGGGGCGTGATGACGTAACGCGCATCACGGAGGGAGGGAGGTGAGGGTGTCGGAAGGAGAAGCAGACTCTCCTAGGATCCCTGGAGCTCGTTTTCAGCCGCCGCTTAGGACATGCCCGTGGCTAAAGAGGAGAGGAAGATCCTTGTCCGCCGCGACGAGCGTGGCAGCTGAGGCTCCTTGATTCCAACAGGGCGACAATACGGAGGCTCCACACGCCGCTCCACACGCCGCTCCACACACCGCCGCTGGGATATGAGAGGCGGTTGCGGATTCAACACGGATAGAGAGGAAGGGAAGATTTGACGGCGTCCCCCCCCTCCTCCCCCCCCCCCCTCCGGCTTTCCCCCCCTTCGCTCACCCCTCATGACTTTCCAAGCAACCTGTGACCCAGTTGGAGTTCGGCAGAGTCCGGTGGTGGTAATGTAGAAATAACTCTGCATGTAATGAATATAATACCTGCATATAACACCTGTCTAAATGTTCCAGCTTGTATGTCCCAGCGCCATCTCATTTTAACAGCTTGATTTAACAGTGCCTGAGCTAATGACTAAGATAGCGGCTGAAACTGCTTTACCTATTTGAAACTTCACTTAGCTGTGGGAATGTAAGCAGGACCTATTATAATATCTGTTATATGACAAAGCTATTTAAAGGAGGATTAATCTAAAGCCACTGATGTATTGGAAGCCTGCAGACATAACTATTTAAGGAAATTTTCTCTACAACCTACTATAACAGTCTGAGAGGTTAATGATTGATAAAGCGTCCGGAGCAGGTGTGCTGATGGATTCACTCAGCTTGGGTGTTACTGTTAATGCCATTACTAATGTCTGTTAACATATGCTGGATTTATTGGGGACAGAAGTAAACTGATAGAAGTTTCGGTTTTGGGATGGTACCTTCCCCTGACGGAGCAATGAAGCTTGTCTCAAACCTATGAGAAAAAGGTTCTTAGGTGGGAATTCCAGATTGGGGACTGACAAGAGCGTTGCATCTTTGAGATACCGGTTCCGGAGAGGGCCTGGGTCATTTCTGGGAGGTTTTTTTACCCCCCCTCCCCACGGACGGAATATTTGCATAGTATAAAGGTGGGGCACTATCTGGAGTAGGGCCCAGGAAACAACCCCCAGGGCCGAGACCCCTGAAGGACTCATACCTATAAGAGGCCGGAAGAAATTTAGTAAATCCTGGGGAAACCAACAGGGGGTCAGAGGAAGAAAGGAAGAATGAATAAAACAACAACAAAAAAAGGAGGGGCACCTAAAACGCCGAAGGATAGGACAGCTGGTAGCTCAATAAAACAATTCATGTCCCAAGGCGGGAGTCCAAAAGGAGGGGAGCAGGGAGCCCAAGGAGGAAGAGGGGGAACCCCAGACAAAAAGGGGGATAAAACGATTCAATCAAAAGAAAATTCAATAGCGGAAAGTGTTGAAAGTGAAGGAGATTTAAACCGGATAGAAGAGAGAAGTACAAGCGCCCCAATGTTTTCAAAGGAGGAAATGAGAGACATGCTTAAAAATCTAGAGCTTTCAATAAAAGTTGAAATAGGTCTGGTGAGAGCAGACCTGGGAAACTTATTGGAGAGGGTAGAAACAACGGAAAAAAAATCGGAGGAATTGGAAAAGGAGATAATGAACCTCAAAGAACAAATTAAAATCTCTAGACAAAATCAGAAGATAATTCTATATAAGATCGAAGATCAGGAAAATCGTGATAGGAGACAAAATATAAGACTGCGTAATATCCCAGAAAACAAAGGAGAGGATCTGAGAAGGATGATTCCCCAAATACTGGGGCCTCTGGTTGGAGAAGAGGACAAGGAATTCCCAAAAATTGAAAGGACACACCGAGTTGGAAAATTACTCAACTCGGACCACCAGAGGCCGAGAGATATTATAATCCGTTTTAGGTTTTATGAGGACAAAGCTCGAATCCTATCCAAAATGAGAGGCAAACCCCCGGAAAAATTTGAAGGGTCAGAGTTCCAAATCTATGCGGACCTTGCACCCGAAACCCTCGCTAGGAGAAGGCTGCTGAAGCCCTTATTAGAACAGATGAGAGATCTAAATATTAAGTATAGCTGGGGTTTCCCGGCTTGTCTGAGAGGCTTTAGAAATGGAAGATCGGCAAGATTGAGGTTCCCAGAGGATTTAAGGGACTTCTGCGATAGGCTTGATATGGAAGAACCTGAGCTGCCGGGCTGGGTGGAGGGGTGATCGGCTGTGTGTGGGGGGGGGGGGGTGAGGTGGACGGGTTTTGGGGTAAACTAGATTAGTGGAGTGGAGGGGCGGCGGGAGGGAGGAGGAGATGTTCTGTGTGTATCTGGATTACCCCTCTCTGCTTCAAGACATCAAGCAGGGGGGGTAAAGGGCACAACTCGGGCTCCCACCTCAAATAAATGATTCGCTAGGCTCCATGGTATCCATGGCGCTGGGCGAATGGGGAGCCAGGGGGTGGCTGAGGGGTAGGGAGGGAGGGCTAGGGAGAAGGGAAGGGAAAGGGGAATCCGGTGTACAAGGAAGTAAGAAGGAAGAAGAAAAGAAACAAGATAACAAAGATAGAAATCAAAATAGCTCAGTAATACGAATCCAACAAAATCCAAAAGAAAAAAAAAAAAAAAAAAAAAAAAAAAGGCGACGAGATGGGAAAATTGAAGTTTATGACCTATAATGTAAAAGGTCTTAACGAGCCCACTAAGAGACATAAGATCTTGAAGGAATTAGAGAGATACGGGGCTGAGGTTGTATTCCTTCAAGAAACCCACTTAACATATTACTCAAAGGTTAAGATAAAGTCAAATATGTATCCAACTTGGTTTTACGGAGACTCAATAACATCAAGAGCGAGAGGAGTAGCAATAGGAATAGCAAAAGGGATAAATTTTAGGGTGGAAGAAAGGTTAATAGACCAGGGAGGGAGATATATGTTCCTGAGAGGCTCCTTGGAGGGATGGAAGGTTACACTTGCAAATATTTATGCCCCCAACAAAGAGCCGACTGGTTTTCTAGTTACAATACTAGAGAAACTAATAGAATTTAATGAAGGAAACCTGATCATGATGGGTGACTTCAATGTATGTATGGTTCCAGGGGTTGATAGTACGTCTCGTGCGCAGGGGACAATGAACGGGAGGCTGAAGAAACTAAAACAGAAGTTGCATTCGTGCCAAATGGTGGATGTATGGAGGATTATGAACTCAAATAAGAGGGATTTCTCGTTCTATTCCTCTGCGCACGGGACGTACTCTAGGATAGACTATATATTGACGGAACACTCATTGTTAGAAAGAGTTCGGGAGGCCAAGATAGAAGTCATTACCTTATCTGATCACGCCCCAGTTAGCATGAAACTGTCGATACCGAGAAATCAGAGAACCCCAATAACTTGGAGATTAGACGAAGATCTCTTACAAGAAGTATCCAATGTGGAGAAAATAGAGCAGGAACTAAAACAATATTTTTCAACGAATGATACAGTAGGGATCTCAGGATCATCTTTGTGGGAGGCCCATAAGGCCTACATAAGAGGAGTAATAATGAAGTTAGGGGCTAGGAGGAAAAGGGAAATGAGGGAAAAAATTAAAAAACTAACAGAAGAAATACACGATCTGGAGCAAGAACATAAGGGGGACCCGGGCCAAGGAAAGAAGGTCTATCAAAAATTGGTAAAAAAAAGGGAAGAGCTAAAGGAGCATACGGATTTAGAAATAAAAAAAGCATTCTATAAGGTGGCAAAAGAAAATTACCAGAGTCGAAATAAGAGCAGTAGACAGTTAGCCAAAATAGTAAGAAAGGAAAAAACTAGAAATTATATTGATAAAATCCAAAATAGTAAAGGAGAAATGCTCCATACAACAAAAGAGATAGGGGAATCTTTTAAGGAATATTACAGTAAGTTATATTCAGTAGCCAAAAATACAAGGCCAAGAGGTGCAAAGAATAGGAAAATAGTAGAATTTTTGAATAAAGCCAACCTCCCGAAGATCAATGAGACAGACAGAGAAACCCTAGAAAATCCCATAACGATAGAAGAAATCAATAGAGCCTTGTCAGAATCAGCTTCAGGCAAAAGCCCGGGGCCCGACGGATTTACTTGTGGGTATTATACCAAGTTTAAAGAAATTTTGACTCCCAGACTATGTGAGTACTTGAACGGGTTGGGTAGAAACTATGACCTGAGTAGAGAAGCTCTTAGAGCAGAGATCACGGTTATCCCAAAAGAGGGGAAAAATCTGACGCTATGCTCTGGGTATAGGCCAATATCGCTGATCAACACCGATGTTAAACTATATGCCAGAGTTTTAGCTAACCGAATAAAAGAGAGCCTCAATGGTCTGGTACACCCGGACCAAGTGGGTTTCATTCCCAAAAGAGAAGGACGAGATAATGGCGTAAGGGCACTCCTCTTGCTGCAGCATATTAAGGACAGGGGACCCCCAGGTCTACTCTTGTCTATAGACGCGGAGAAAGCGTTTGATAGAGTAGACTGGGGGTTCATGTTCCAAACTCTGGAATCAATGGGTTTAGGTCCAAAAATGTTGGATAGGATACGTGCTCTGTACAAGCACCCTACTGCTTCGATAAAAATTAACGGCTCCCTTACAGAGGCTTTCGAAATGGAAAATGGAACGAGGCAGGGGTGCCCTTTGTCCCCCCTGCTTTTCATTCTCTCCTTGGAGCCACTGTTGTCGATGATTAGGGCGGATCCGGATATTTGGGGTATAAGGGTTGGGGATGAGGAGCACAAGATCGCGGCTTTCGCCGACGATGTTCTGCTGTTCATGACCAACCCCAGAATTTCGATGCCTAATTTCCTCGAAGTTATGAGGCAATATGGTGAAGTATCAAACTTTAAAATCAACTTGGCAAAATCGGAAATCCTGAATATCAACTTGGGAAAGAGGGAGGAAAAAATGTTGAAAAAGGAATTTAAATTTATATGGAAAAAAGAAATAAATTACTTGGGCATAAAACTGGCCAATTCATTGGGGAAGATCTATAAGGTGAATTTTATCCCACTTCTAGACGAAATAAGATCTGAGTGTAAAAGGATTACAACTAAACCACTTTCATGGATTAGACGTATTAACGCTATAAAAATGATATTATTACCTAAGATCACCTATAAACTACAGATGCTTCCACTGAACATCCCTCAGTACTATTTTAAAAAATTGAAATCAATCATTATGAGAGCTGTTTGGAAAAATAGAAGGGCTAGAGTATCTTTTGATATCTTAAAACAGGAAAAAAGAAAAGGGGGCTTGGCGATTCCTGATATACAGGGTTACTATAGGGCAATACAGGTCACAAGGGCGATAGAGTGGTTTAGAGAGAACACACAGAAAAGATGGGTAAATATAGAGAATAGTTTGAGTAAGGCGCACTTAGGACATTTGATTTGGAACCCGCCACACTATAGGGTATTAGATGTAAATACACATCCACTGACAAAGGTGGTCTTTAGAGTTTGGGATATAGTTTACAAACAAGTAAATAATACGTATAATTCCCCGTTAATTTCACTTTCAGAGAATGATTATTTTGCACCTGGTAAAAAGGATATTGGGGGGAGTTGGATAAAAAAGGGTACACTACAGCTGGGAGATATTATTAAAAAGGGAAAGATAGTCACGTTTCAGGAATTAAAGCACAAAACAGATTTTTGGGTATTAGATCGCTGGAGATACCTGCAGTTAAGCCATTTTATCAGCCGCCTACCACATCCAATAAGATCAGGAGAGGAGCTATCAGACTTGGAAAAGATATGTACATCAAATAACACTAAAGGTATAACATCAAAACTCTATAAACTAGGATTGGCAAAGAGCAGCAGGGAGATACCACCATATATTACTAAATGGGAAAATGAACTAGGAGTACAGCTAGATAGTAATAGATTAAAGAAAACTCTGGAGCTGACCCACAGCTCGTCAAATGACATTAGTGTTGCTGAAATGAATTACAAGATTCTAACAGGTTGGTACATTACCCCGGAAAGGGCAAGTAAATATCAAAAAGATAAAACTGCGGAGTGTTGGAGGGGATGTAAAGGTGTAGGAAACATGGCTCACATCTGGTGGGACTGCCCCGTAATTAAACGGTACTGGCTAAAAATTTTGAGATACATCAAGCAGATAACTAAGATCGAGGTCAAATTAGACCCCTGGATAGTGCTACATCACGGGATAAATGGGGAGGTAAAAATCTATAAAAACACCCTGGTACCACACCTGTTGAACGCGGCGAAAAAGGTTATTGCAAAGAACTGGAAGAAGGTAGAGGGCCCATCAATATGGGAGTGGGTCGATGCAGTAGAAGGGATTTGGTACATGGAGGAAGGAGGACCTGTAAGAGAAGTTAAATCAGCAGAAGGGAGGAACAACTGGCAAAACTGGAAGGAGTTTAAAAAATCATGGAGTATTACTAAAGGCTTGAGGTTAAGAATTGATTAAAAATAGAGATAACATCTAATGTACACAGGAGGAGCAGGGGGGGGGGGGAGGGTAGTGAGGCGGTGGGGGGGGGGGAGAGGGGTGGTGTAGGAGGGAGGGAAGAGGTTGGGGATTCTTTTCTTGTGTTTTTGCTGAATTGAATATAAAATATATACACGTGATCAGTAAGCTACAAATGATGTGAAAAAAGGAGAGACACAGATGACACTGACTAAGTGGATCAGGTCTCCAATTATAATCACTGAGGTGGCAAGAAAAAAAAGAAAAAAAAAAAAAAAAAAAAAAAGAGAGAAAAATGGGAACAAGATTTGGGCATAAAATTAGATGGAACACAAATGATAGGAGCAGTACATAATCATGCATCTGATATAACCACCATAGAGGCAAATTATAAGTGTATGGTGCGTTGGCATTTGACACCAGAGAGAATTAACAAATTCCACCCAAATAAGTCCTCCCAGTGTTGGAGGAATTGCAAACAAACAGGAACAACAATACACATATAGTTGGGGTGCCCAAAGATAAGACTACTGGCAGGAAATTTTAGAATATATTGAGGTGATAACTGAGGAGAAGATCCCACAAAACCCCTGGAATTGTTTGTTTCATGGGACAAATAAAGCAAGAAAACAATAGAAGAAAACTTTAGTCCCCTTCCTGCTCAATGCAGCAAAAGGACTCACTAGAAAAAAATGGTTGTATGCAAGCATAAAAGAGTGGCTACAAAGAGTAGATCATATCTGTAACATGGAGTACCTATGCAGCGGAGAGCAGGGACGGGTGGAAAGTTTTAGAGCAATCTGGGAGAATGGAGTGTGTTCAAAACGTCAGAACAGAAGTAGATCAGGAAAGATGGAAAACAGATCGGGAGGGGGGGGGGGGGAGAGAGAGAAAGGAAAAAAGAGGATTAGAAATGAGATGTATGAAAGATTTTAAGATGTATAGAATTTTGTGTATTATGTATGAAAAATTTTCTTAAAAAAGAATAAATTAAGAGGTGGAGGGTTACATAAAAAAAAAAATATCCAAGAATTTAATGAAGAAAAAAATATCATTAGTAGTCATCAGCATGGGTTTACGAAAGGTCGTTCCTGCCAGACCAATCTGTTAACATTCTACGAGGAACTGAGCTGCCATCTACATAGGGGGAGGCCTGCGGATTTAGTGTACCTGGATTTTGCAAAAGCATTAGATAAAGTTCCCCATAAATGCTTAATGTACAAGCTGAGGTCTGCAGGCATGGACCATAGGGATAGAAAGCTGGCGGGTGGTGATAAATAACGTGTACTCCAGACTGGTCTGGAGTGGTAAGTGGGGTACCCCAAAGCTCTGTCTTGGGACCAATTCTATTCAATCTTTTCATAAATGATATAGAGGATGGGATAAATGGCTCAATCTCAGTTTTTGAGGACGATACAAAAATAAAGAAGGGCAATAACTTCACACCAGGATATAGAAATTTTGCAGAAAGACCTGAACACAATAATGGAATGGGCAAATACATGGCAAATGAGGTTTAATGTGGAGAAATGTAAAGTAATGCACTTGGGGGCAAAAAACATAAATTCAAACTACTCACTAGGGTGAGAACCTCTGTGGGGAATCAAGGATGGAGAAAGATCGAGGGGTCCTAATAGATGACAGATTGAGCAATAGCATGCAGTGTAAAGCTGAAGCTACCAAAGCCAGCAAAATATTTAGCATGCATAAAAATAGTGATATACGCCAAAGATAAAACAATAATCCTACCACTTTATAAGATTCTGGTTAGACCACATCTGGAGTATTCTGTCCAGTTCTGGTCACCAGTTCTCAGAAGGGATGAACTGGAGAGAGTCCAAAGGGCAACGAAAATAATAAGGGGACCTCAAATGCGAGGAACGCCTGCAAGCACCAAATTTATTCTTGCTCGAAAAACGACACTTGGGAGGAGATAGGATAGCGATTTACAAATTTACCAATTTTTTAAAAAATTTTTTCGAAACTTCTAGATTGTGTTTTTTTTTCCCCTTTTGAATGTGGCAAAGTGAACAAAAGAAAAATCTTTATCAAATGATTTACAATGGCTCTTTTTAACCACTTCACCCCTTTAAGGATTTACCCCCTTCCTGACCAGGCCATTTTTTGCGATACGGCACTGCGTCGATTTCACTGACAATTGCACAGTCATGCGACGCTGTACCCAAACAAAATTTATGTCCTTTTTTTCCCCACATATTTATAGTGTCTACAAAATAGGGGATAGATTTATGGCATTTTTATTTATTTATTTATTACTAGTAATGGCGGTGATCTGTGATTTTTAGCGGTATTGCAGCAGACAAATCGGACACTTTTGACACATTTTTTGGGACCATTGACATTTACACAGCGATCAGTGCTATAAAAATGCACCGATTTACTGTGTAAATGTCACTGGCAGGGAAGAGGTTGACACTAGGGGGCAATCAAGGGGTTAACTGTGTTCCCTCAGTGTGTGTGTCTAACTGTGGGGGGATAGGACTGACTTGGGGAGGAGATCGATCATTGTTCCTATATACTAGGAACAACAGATCAGTCTCCTCACCCCTGACAGAACGTGGATTTGTGTGTTTACACACCCACACACAAATCCCCGTTCTCGCTCTGTCAGGAGCGATCGCGGGTGCCCAGCGGACATTGCTGACGCCAGGCACGTGCATCGGCTCCTTAGGGACATGCGCACGCCCTCTATACTCCTTAAAGTGCCCGCCGTACAGCTACGGCCATTGGCGCAGGAGTGCCAGTCTGGCGCCGTCAATGGGTTAAATCACTATTGGCTTAACTACAACAGCATTATTTCGAAATGGTACTCTAATAACACACACAGTCTTTGATTTCAGCAACATGTGTACAGCTAGAATTCGACTGGAGTTCGAAGTAAAATTTGATTCGAATTTCAGTCTGAATTTTCAAAATTCGGATGAATTTCGTTTTGTTGTTCGGAGCATTTGGTAAAACTTGTTTATATTGTAATTCGGGTATTTGGATATATCCAAATAACGAAAAATTAGTCCGAATATTAATTCAGGATGAAACAAACCGCACAGGTCTACCCAGACCTCATACTAAGACTCTTCTCATCAGTACTACTTGGAAACATTCGACTTGGCTGTGAACACTGACTGACCCCCTGGGAGACAGAACAGGAAAAGTTTTCTTACTTATTGCTTCAACAAAATCTGTAAAGTGACTGTAGGGGAAGAGCGGCTCCGGCAACTCCCGGAAAAACAGCTTGAGGGCCCCAGTGATGACATGAACATCTTCCCACTTTCCATCTTCCAAGTTCAAGTTCTCATCTAGAAGACATAGTAAAAATATAAACTGATAAATAAGTTTTCTCATCAGCAGTATATAGCAGTCTTGTGACTATCAGTGTCTGGCCGAGCACTGGTTAATGATTGTAGGAGGAGTTCTCATTCTTGTCTGACTGTCCTATGAGGTTGCATGACACCTGACTCTCTGTCTGGACCAGTGGCAGCTGGTGGTGGTATATATTTTTTTGGGGGGGGGGGGCACACCCCCTTACCTTGGTCGGGTCACCCGCACCTCCCGCCACCACTCCCCGGTCAGTCGGGCCCCGCACTTACCCCAACTAGGTCCGGGCGGCAGCTTCCCCTTCTCAGCATCACGCATGCGTCACCTCCCTCCCTCCTCCTAGGCGGCCAATCGGATCGCCTCTGCTTTCAGCCGATCGGGTGACGGGTCTCAGGACCCACTTCCTGATTGGCCAGAAGAATAAATGTAACAATAGCAAATTAATATTTGCTATTGTCACACAAGTGCTCTGTGGCTCGAGCCCACCTTTTTTGAAGCCTATTAGAGCCTCTGGCTCTAATCGCGCGCTTCAAAAAAAAAAAAAACCCATTGGAATCCATGCGTCCAGTGCCCTGAATGTAGATTAGGGGGCAGGACATGGATAAGGAGGAGGAGGGGCGGCGCCCCTGCGTCCCTAATGAACAGGCCACCACTGGTCTTGACAGTGCTGATCGCATGCACCCTCCCCAAAAAAAAAAAAAAATAACTCTAGCAATACACACCGAGCTGAGCGTGTGCAGAGTTCCTCCTAGGGCTCTGAACTAACAGCAGATGGATTGGGGACAGTAAAAGAAGGATAAGACAGGATAAAACAGTCTTTTTACACAAGTCTTTTTAACCCTTTATGTTCCACAGTGAGTATAACAAGCATGCTTTACTGCATATACAGACTGATTTTACTGTTGTGGGTTTAGTAACACTAACTCAAAAGGAGGTTTTACACAAACTTTACCTTCTCCACAGAATACCAGGCCATGCTAGCATCTGAGTAATGAGATGTGGACTATTCCATGTACAGCTTCAGAGTTTGGTTGCGAGCCGTATACAGCCCCCTCCCTTTTCCCTCCTTTTTTTCCCCCCTCTTTTGTCCCTACCCCATGTTAATTTTTTTTTTCTCTACCTAGGCATCTATAAAAATAAAATTGCAGTCATAACCTTGTGGACGTAGCGTGCAAGGTTTTACAATCAGCCTGTAATGTGTGTAGCCTGCTTCAGAAGGATAAAGGAGATGTGCGATTTCCTCACCTTGATCCACCTTGTGACGTAACTTCTGTATAACGGCCAGGTTTCCACTAACCCTGTACAAACCGTCAATGTCCAAACCTGGATAAAAAAAAAAAAAGATAAAAGAATGATAAATATTAGATGTGAGCACAAAGATGACTAGAGGTCATATTCACAGATGTAGAGAACGTGAGCATGGAAGATAACGCCGTAGAGAACACGGATCTGGTGGACATCAACACATTGGATTTGGGCATTAAGGAAGCAGAAAGGAGACAGACGTGGAGGAGACAGACGTGGGGGAGACAGACGTGGGGGAGACAGACGTGGGGGAGACAGACGTGGGGGAGACAGACGTGGGGGAGACAGACGTGGGGGAGACAGACGTGGGGGAGACAGACGTGGGGGAGACAGACGTGGGGGAGACAGACGTGGGGGAGACAGACGTGGGGGAGACAGACGTGGGGGAGACAGACGTGGGGGAGACAGACGTGGGGGAGACAGACGTGGGGGAGACAGACGTGGGGGAGACAGACGTGGGGGAGACAGACGTGGAGGAGACAGACGTGGAGGAGACAGACGTGGAGGAGACAGACGTGGAGGACACAGACATGGAGGACACAGACATGGTGGACACAGACATGGTGGACATGGATGATGCCAATGTAGAAGATATCGCAGTAGATAATGCAGAGGTAAAGGAGATTGAAATAAAGGAAGCAGAAGATGTCATAGTAGAGAGATGGACGAGGACGATATTGACAGCAGATTATGTGAAAGAGGTTAACGTAGAGCTTGCAGAAGACCTCGGAGAAGTTTAATGTAGAGGATGTGGACAATACTGACGTAGGGGACTTGGAAAACAAGTCAGCAAGGTGCACGCTCTGGGGCTCTAATCCTTACTTGGTCATGTATGTGAATATTACATGTCCCAGTGTCATGCATTTTTTCTTTAACTGCTTCAGCCCCGGAAGATTTTACCCCCTTCCTGACCAGAGAATGTTTTGCGATACGGCGCTGCGTCGCTTTAACTGACAATTGCGCGGTCGTGCGACGTTGCGCCCAAACAAAATTGACGTCTTTTTTCCCCACAAATAGAGCTTTCTTTTGCTGGTATTTGTTCACCTCTGCGTTTTTTATTTTTTGCGCTATAAACAAAAAAAAAAGCGATAATTTTGGAAAAAAAACACAATATTTTTTACTTTTTGCTATAATAAATATCCCCCAAAAATATATATAAAAAACAATTTTTTTCCTCAGTTTAGGCCGATATGTATTCTACATATTTTTGGTAAAAAAAAAATTGCAATAAGCGCTAAAGTTATAACGTCTACAAAATACGAGATCGTTTTATGGCATTTTTATTATTATTTTTTTTTTTTTTTTACTAGTAATGACGGCGATCTGCGATTCTTTTTTCTTTTTTTTCCAGGACTGCGACATTATGGCAGACACGTCGGACAATTTTGACACATTTTTGGGACCATTGGCAGGGAAGGGGTTAACACTAGGGGGAGATCAAGGGGTTAAGTGTGTTCCCTAGTGTGTGTTCTAACTGAAGGGGGGAGGGGACTGCCTAGGGGAGATGACAGATCGCTGTTCATACTCTGTATGAACAGACGATCAGTCTCTTCTCCCCTCAGAGAACCGAAAACTGTGTTTACACACACATATCCTGGTCCTCTGTGTGCCACGAGCAATCGCAGCCACCGAGCACTCCCATTGGCTGCGTGGGGGCGTGCTCCCCTAGCAGGCCACAGGGCGAAGCGACGTTACATAACGTCGTTTCGCCCAGCCGTGCAATTCTGCCGCAGTGCAACTGCGGCAGCTGGTCAGCAAGTAGTTAATCTCACAATGAAGTTAACATTTATGGACAAACAAAAAACATTGTATGAATGTAGCTCACCTTTTACCATTACTTTTTTTTACAGCATGTTAAAGTACAACTATGGGCGAAACTTTTTTTTTTTTTCATTTTGGATAGAGCAGTGGATGGTTATCACCCCGTCAGCTTTTTTTTTCGCCGTCTCTGTCCCATTGCGGAGATTTCCCTTCACTTCCTGTCCCATAGCCAAACAGGAAGTGAGAGGAAATCCCTGCAAGTTAAGGGAATTCATTGGATCCCTCCAGGCCACCACAACTAGTGTTCCCATTGGGAGATTTCCCCTCTATTACTTTTCTGGGGACAACCCAAAATTTGGGATTTTCTTTTATTTTCACTTTCAATGATAATGGTAAACGGGACAAATATCGAGGGTGAAAGACAGAAATAAAAACCGGGTGTTCTAATCCTTGTCCACTTTAAGAAAAGGTCCTGCATGCTGAAAATTTGGTCTTTTATGGTTTGTGCTAACAAGGATCATGCTGATTAAAGCGGTTGTACGCTCTACAGCTACTTTTACCTACAGGTAAGCCATATTAATGCTTACTTGTAGGTGCTGGAAATATCTCCTAAACCTCCACGGTTTAGGAGATATTTACAATAAAGCCGTGCGCCGATGTCTACTGCGCATGCACACTTTAGAAAGGGCAGATCGTGCCATTTCTAAAGGGGGTCATGCCGTGATTGGCGACTCCTGCGTGCATGCACGGGAGTGACGCCACGCGACTCCGGCCAGTCACAGAGCCGGAGTTCGCGGCCCCCGGAAGGAAGAGGGGTAAAGAATGGACACTCCCTGCTAGAGGGGACAGCGGTGACATCGCAGGCTTCAATTTCAGGTAAGTGACACATAATGGGCTACTATGCGGTGCGGTGCATAAAGGGGACGGAAATAAAGCAGGGAAATAAAGAGGAAGTAAAACCCATCAGGGTTTACTTCCTCTTTAAAGGCCAGCATAGAGTAACCAAGAGATGAGCTCATCAGTCTGCCGCTTCTCCTTTCACTGTCCAGTCACAGGCTTGTAAAGGGAGGAACAAGACCTGTAAATATTACTGAGCTGCAGCAGAGAAAAATCAGATCTCTTGCCCTGCTAGACAGGGCTGTCAAAATCTCAGAACAGGATGGACAGAAATACCAATACTTTGCATTTCATCTGTATGCCTGGAGTTAAGTTTCCCACACTGCCCACAGAAACTAACATTCGCCATCAGAAGGGGGTTTGTGGGCTGGTTGGGTATCAGAACGGAAGGGAGTCACATCACTGCGCAGGCACTGTAGTAGTTACTGGTGAATTTTATGGTTAAAAGACACGTACTCTCTAAATTCCATGCAGGATGTAAGCTCTGAGCCCCAGGCATGATGGCGGCATACAGTGACATTGTAACCTCTAAACAGCATGATGGTATTGACATACAGTAACATCGCATGCATGGGTGTCTGCAGAACTTTTTTTTGGGGGATTGTAAACCCTCAAAGTTTTTCACCTCAATGCGTTCTTTGCATTAGGGTGAAAAACCTCCTGTAATGCAGCACCCCCCAGAGCCCTCCTTTTTACTTGACTGAACCCAATCTTTCCAGTGGCACAGACGAGCACACCCAGCCGCTGTCTCGGGTCCTGATTGGATAGATTGATAGCAGCGCAGCCATTGGCTCCAGCTGCAGTCAATCAAATTCAATGACTCCGGGACGGGGCCGAGTCCCGTCTGTGTCATTAGACGCAGCAGCAGGGCAAGGGATCGCGCCCGCACGAGTGCCCCGAGGGAGAGCAGCTCTCAAATGGGGCAGTGTGATCAGTTGTCAGCCAATGACAGCTGATCACATGATGTAAACAAAAGCTCGGTGATCGGTTTCGTTTTCTCCTCAAAAAGCCGATCACCGGCTTATGTCAAAGGGACATCGGTCCCGAAGAGGAAGGAGGCACATATGCCTCATCTGTGCCTGCAAGTGCCATCTGTCATTGCCACCTGCTAGTGCCCACAGTGCTACCTATCAATGCCCACCAGTGGTGCCAATCAGTGCCACCCTAGCAGTGCTGCCATCAATCAGTGCCCATCACTGCCACCTATTGGTGCCCATCAGTGCCGCCTCATCAGCGTACATCAACGAAGGAGAAAAATTACCTGTTTGCAAAATTTTATTATATATATAACAAAATATATAAAAAAAATATATAATTTTTTTTTTTTTTTTAAATTCTGTCTTTTTCAATTTTTTTTAACAAAAACTAAAAACCGCAGAGGTGATCAAATACCATGAAAAGAAAGCTCTATTTGTGGGAAAAAAATTATAAAAATGTTATTTGGGTACAGTGTTGTATGACCGCGCAATTGTCGTTCAAAGTGCGACAGCGCTAAAAATTGGTCTGGACAGGAGGGGGGTTTAAGTGCCCAGTAAGCAAGTGGTTAAAGAGAAGCGGCTGCGATTGCCGCACTGCGCGCCCCTGGGAGCAGTCTTTCTGGTGGGCCGTCATATAACGTCCACCCAGAACAACGGCAGGCAGGCGGGAAGAGGTTGAGGTCACCCATGCTCCGCCTCTTTGACAATGTCATGAAGGGGAGGGGCGAGCTATATAGGCACAATGCCAGCTTTATGGGCACAAGAACATCTTTATGCTATTGGGCTCATATAGCTGTTGTTGTGCATCTATATGGGCGCAACAACATCTATATGGGCACAATAGCATAAAGATGCTATTGTGTCCATATAACTACAGTCCTATCCTATTGTGGCCATACAATGCTAGTACTGTCTGTCTCCTATTGTGCCCACACTGCCCAGTGACGCTGACCTGCAGCGCTGCTGTAAATCCCATGGCTACCAGGACTTGGAGACCAGGAGGCGGAGTGATATTAACAACAGCACTGCACAGCATGCCTGAAATTCCAGCCGGAAGTCAGAACTATAGAAGAGGCATTGGCTTATGCAGCCGACAGATGCCTCTGCGGAACTGCTGCTTTGGGGGGGGGGGGGGGTTGAGGATGGAACGGTCTCTCAGACAGTGTCAGTAGCGAGTCAGAGGTCACTGTCAGAGAGAGGGAGAGCAGAGCAGACTCAGAAAAAAGTCAGCAGTGGACTCTGCAAGGGCCGACCACACCTTGCCGATCCCGGGGGGCACTTGCCCCCCCCCCTTGCGGTCGCCCTTGAATAGCTAAATTTGGATACCCTTGGGGAGAATTTGAGAACTGGCCCTTTACTGGGATAAGCGCTGCCCTGTTTGTGCATTCTCTGCAGATAATGGTGTTACTGTCTTAGGGGGTGTAGGCAGAGAGGCTACATGAGACAGAATAAAGCTCTCCATAGCCAGTCTGCAGACTGAATAATAATTAAAAAAAAGAATTAACAGATTCCCCCATCCATGCTAAACAGCATGAATACATAAATCTCCCTACCTATACCTATTGTATTCTCATGGTCGGCACCCGTGGCTGTCAGAATACCCAAACAGCAACTGCATTGATTGGATGCAGGCTCTGTTCTGTCACTCAAAGGATGTTGGGCAGGAGGTGGGCACTCAACCAGTTCATAAAGAACCAGCTGACACTTTCACAGTGTATGGCCAGCTGTATTTTCTACAGCAGTGAAATGTTCACTAGCTTCACCAATAAACCGTAATGCTGCTACTGATATTCATCGTCTTGTGTCATCTCACCTCTTCTCTCCACAGCTTGGATGGATTTGCAGACGAACTGCGGCACGGTTCTCTTCTCTCGCTCACACAGATGGTGAAGGTCACAGCCGAACACTTGATCTGTGGGACAGGAAAGATGTTCAGAGAGGAGAACGCTTTGAAGCTTAGCTCTCTCACTTGGCATCATTTCTTACCTCGAATGTATCCTTTCTCTCGGAGCGACTGCAATGTGGGTCTCCTCAGCAGGAATTTCCGCAGTTTCGTTCGAACATTGCGGTCGCTGTCAGTGTTCTGTCCTGTAACATAAACCAATATCAAAGTGAACTTTCCATTTTAAAGTTGGATTTTATTTTTTTTTTAAATAAACATGTCATACTTACCTGCAGCCCCAATCCTCTTCTTTATGGGTGCCCTGCCGGCGGTCCTGGCTCCTGCCGGCGGTTGTGTGCCCCCAGTAGCAAGCCTCTTACAAGGGGAGCGCCCGAGTAGACTCGCTCCGTAGTTGTGCTCCTGTGAATGGACACTGTCCATTCACACACGGAGCATGGCTCGGCCCCACCCCCTCCCCCCACTCTCTCCTCTTTGGCTCACTGGCCGTGATTGACAGCAGCAAAAGCCAATGGCTCCCACTGCTGTGTAAGCCATAGAGCAGGGGTCTTCAAACTGTGGCCCTCCAGGTGTTCAGGAACTACAATTTCCATCATGCCCAATCATGTCTGTGATTGTCAGAGTTTTACAATGCCTCATGGGATGTGTAGTTCTGCAACAGCTGGAGGGCCGTAGTTTGAGGATCCCTGCCATAGAGGGAAGAGAGACACGGGAGAGCTGATGCACATCGCTGGATCAACATGGGGCTCGGGTAAGTACTGTATAAGGGGCCGGGCTGCTGCACGTAGAAGGTTTTTTTACCTTCATGCATTACAGTAAAAAAACCTTCTGCCTTTAGAACCACTTCAAAGAGTTCCAGCCTGGGGGTAAAAAAAAAATGAAACGTCAGCAGCTATAAATACTGTAGCTGCTGACTTTTAATAAAGGACACTTACCTGTCCAGGAATCCCGCAATGTTGGCACCCCAAGCCATCGGCCCAGGCACCAGCATCTTCACTAGGCTGTTTCCTTCTGCGCATGCGCAAGTCGCACTGTGCTTTCTGAATGGTCCCACTGTCTTCTGGGACCTGTGTGTCTCCCAGAAGGCAGACGGGGGGGGGGTTGCATAGATCACTGCACAACAATTGCAGCGATCTTACCCGGAAGTGGGATAAGGTACCTGGTTTTGACAGGTATGCACTCCCCCCCCCCCCCCCTCAAAAGGTGCCAAATGTGGCCGCAGAGGCGGGGGCAGAAACAAATAAGCAGAGCTTTCATTTTGGATGGAGCTCTGCTTTAAGTTCCTGCAAGTAACTCTGTTTGTCCTAAAAGCCATTCCATTGTGGCTGTTGAGACCCCCCAGTCCTATGCTCAGGCTGCTGTATAGCACTGAGCTTCACCCCCATGACATTCCACTGTCCAATCAGAATCTGCTGACCAATGGCAGTATGACATTTGATAGACATGGTGGGAGCATGGTGACAACCAGTGTTTAGTGTCAACTTGGGGAGAAGTCAGGACACTGTATACAAGATGGCGCTTAAATTATGCAAGCCTGTTGAGGCATGTGCATTGTACAGCCTTTGCCTAGGATCTGGGGGCTCCACCAGGCACTAAAGGCCTAATTTGTTAGTTTATACTAGGGTTTCTCCAGAGGTTGCTTGGGGCAACCTGGAGCAATTTCTGCCTCTCAGATAAGTTCCTGCTGACACAATAGAACTATTTAGCTATCTATAAGGGGGTCATTCTTCCCAATGACCACAAGTATTGGAGCATTCTTCCCGCTGACCATCACACTAATGTATCAGGAGTTGTAGATCTAGTAATTTATAGCAGGGGTTCCTTGAGACTGGAAAATAATTTCAAGGTTTCCCCACTATTGAAAAGGTTGAGAAAGGCTGGCTTATACTTCTGTGGACATGATGGCCCGAGGTCTTTATTTTGGTAGCGTTCTCAAGTCAAAGATTGATGTAGAATTTTTTTTTTACCTTTTTTCTCATCTTTCATTCCCAACTTCTCTGTGGAGCCAAATTCCTGCAATGACTCCGTCTCATTCTCAGAGGTGTTCTCAGCAGACTGAAACGCAACAATTTACTATCAGGAAACTCTACAGACATTTTATATTGTGAAACGTCAGTCCAGGGTGACAGACAGGAGCGTAGGATAAGAGGAAAGACGGGGGTACAAGCTGACAGGCAGAAAAGAGTGCAGGGTGACAGGCTGTCAGGGATATATGAAGGTCAGGGGTGCAGGGTGACAGGCTGTCATGGATATATGAAGGTCAGGGGTGCAGGTTGACAGGCTGTCAGGGATACAGGAAAGTCAGGGGTGCAGGGTGACAGGCTGTCAGGGATACAGGAAAGTCAGGGGTGCAGGGTGACAGGCTGTCATGGATATATGAAGGTCAGGGGTGCAGGTTGACAGGCTGTCAGGGATACAGGAAAGTCAGGGGTGCAAGCTGACATGCATGCAGGATGACAGGCTGTCAGGTGCAGGGGGCAGGCAGAAAGAAGAATGGGGTGACAATATGGGGTACAGGTTGACAGGTAGATAGTGATGGTTATGACAGAAATACATCAGAAGAGCTGCCATAATGAGGAATACTTACCATGCGTGCATTTTTGCCAATACATTTATTTATTGCGGTGAACCAGTCGCCTACGAGCGTATCGGATTCATGGTGAATCAGATACTCTGAGCCATCTTGGGTTTTTAACTGAAAGATGAAAACAATTTTTGTTTTTCTAATAGACCATAAATAGAGGGGACAGAACATTCCAACGGAAAAACACCCATAGAAACACTTCACAATAAATGTTCTGGTACAGAGCACTGACACCTATGTCTGGCCGTCCCAGGTCATGGTCCACATCTGTCTACTATTTTTTTTTTTTTTGCTATGAGCTCTGCTTTCTGCTCTCACCTCTACACCAAACAATAGCACATTGAGAGTTCAAGGAGAAAAGGAATTCAAGTCCCAAACTTGCTTCTCCTCCGCTCTGGGTTCCGGTTAGAAAAGAGCTCATCCATCTTAGCCAGTATAGCGGAGATAAAACACCAAACTGCACTCCAAAAAATTAGGTTTAATCAGCTTCTGACTGTACCCACCCTAGGCCACACCACACTGACACATTTCACCTTGACTGGACTTATCTGTCCAAGCTGGGTAAAATGCATCAGAAGGGGCATGGCCTAAGATGGGGACTTTGTCAGAAGTCGGCTACATTGATTAAACCCAACAGGATGACTTTTATGGAGTGTGGTTTGGTGTTTTACCAATGCACATTGACTGTATGACAGTTATTTTATCATTGTGTGGAGCACTCACCTCCATGACATGCTTCTTGCTGGACTTCTCCTTGCTGGCCCAGCTAAGAGATGCCCCTTGCAGCTTGACTGTGTGCTCTGGGCTGCTCATCAGAGACGACTGTTTCTGAAATGACAGAAGAATCCATTTCATTTATAATATCACAGGACACCAATAACATCACAGACTATTAGAAGATACCACAGAACACCAATACCTCACTAACGACTTACTAACTGCTAAAACAAAAGGCCACTACTCCATATTCTTACTCCTAGACCTCTCTGTTAGCTTTGATACAGTTGACCACTCGATCCTCTTCAAAAAAAAACTTCACTCTCTTGGCCCCCATGACTCTGCTCTTTGCTGGTTCTCCTCTTACCAATCTCACCACACCTATTGTGTCACTTCCAACTCTACATCCTCCTCTCCTCTTTTCGAAGGAGTCCCCCAAGCTTCCATCCTTGGACGTCTTCTATTTTCTATCCAGATCTCCTTTCCTGGGTCAGCTGATGACTTCAAAAAACCATTTCTATGCTGACAACACTCAAATCTCTCTCTCTCTCTACCTCTCTGCTCACCCATTTAGTCTCCTTGCTCCTTATTTACTAGCTGACATATCTGTGTAGATGTCACACCACTTCCTCAAACTCAATCTTTCCAAAACCGAGCCTATATTTCCTCCCCCCCCCCATGCCTCCTCTTTATTGAGATTAATAGCACAACTACCGGACCCTCACTTTAGCCCATGGTTTTAGGTGTAATCCTGGACTCTGAACTCTCCTTTCGTCCCCACATCCAATCCTTGTCCAAATCATGCCACATTAACCTCCGTAACAAAATATGCCCTTTCTTGACCAATGGCACCCCAAGACTCACTCTCTGGTCATCTCTCGTCTCGACTTTTGCAACTTCCTCCTCATTGACTAACCTTTACATAAGGCTATCCCCCTTTCAATCCATTATGATTGCTGCTGCCAGATCCATCCACCTTTACCAACCATTTGGTGTCTGCTACTCCTTTTTGCCAATCTTTTCACTGGCTTTGACTCGCCCAACAAATAAAATTCAAAATACTGACAACAACATACAAAGCCATCCAAGTTTCTTCATCAACCTCATCTCAAAATATCTGCCAAACCATTCTCTTCACTCCTGGATCAATAATGATGGTCCTATACTGTGAGCAGGTCACTGGGTAAATAACCCTATTGAGGGTCCTGTACCATGAGCATTATGAGTGGGTTCTGTGATGCGTGCGGGTCACTGGATCAATAATTAGGGTGTGAGGAGACAAATCCCTATGAATTATACCCCGACTATGGGTGTCACATGACTGTATTGCAATCAGCAGTCAGAGGTACAAGGGTCTCGCCATTTCCCAGCATAGTAATCATATGAACACCTTTCCTGAGACAGTACTGGAAATTTCTGTAACGTCAACACGCCACAACTACAGAATACGAAACAAAATCTGTGCCCACATTGCCTCCTGCAGTCATTTATGAGACACGGTTTTGTAACAAGTTGATATAACAGGGAAGTGATCTCAACTGTATCTGCATATTTTACATGCCTTCCAGTGCGTGTTTTTTTTTTTCGGACCATTTATTATTGCAGTACATAACGTGTTGCAACATTCGGCACTGCAATGTTTTGTTTTTTTGCAGGGTATTGGTGTGAATCGGCACCACTGAAAACAAGGCCCTGTCCTTGTCTTGGGACTAAATAATGCAGCCTAGCACAGGTGGTGTGAAGGAACCCTTCTGGTCATATACTCTAAACATGGTGACCTTTATCCTTGTCAATTAAATGTAATAAAAAGAAAAAGACTGGGCAGAGCTTATCTCAAAACAGGTTCTACAACATCCCCTCCCAAGATTTGATTGTGTTTACATCATTCCAGCAAGGTGAGCAGCTTTCACTACCATCATACACGTGACTGGGACTGGGCGCTCTGCTGGGAATGCTGGTATCGCATTCCTGTCAATGACATTTCTATTAGGAATGAAAGGAGGATGAGGGAAAAACCAAGAGAACCTTAGACAGTCCTACACATTGAACTGTGATTTGTTCTCCGACAGACAAAGCTGTTCTGAGATTCCTGCTTTTTTCTGATGTTCCTGACCTAGAATTCACAAACCTCAATATAGAGAGGCGCTGGTTCTGGTCTCCATTTCCATGGAGAAAAATTGTGCAAATTGGAGAAAAAGGAAAACTGTGGGTGAAGGTATCTTCCATTGTACTGCCACGATGGCCATTAGAACCGCTAATAGTTGTCTTTTTTTATGTTATTAAAGTGGAATTTTAGAATAGATCATCATTAAATGTATTTTAAAATACTACGACTTTAACAGTTTTTAAAGTGGAACTAAACCCTCCTATCCTTTTTTTTTGCCAAGGAAGCTGCCATCTTGGCTTCTATTTGATGCTGCACATGTGATCATTTATGACAACAGCCATTGGATGGTTTGGCATGTTGATTAAAAGCAATTGTGACAGTTACATTCCCGACATGCCAGGAATAACTGTTGTTTGGAAATGTTAAGGCGATGCGTTTAGCTCCGCTTTAACCAGTAAGGCTCCATTCACATATATGCGAATTGGATGCGTTTGAAGCGCATCCGATTCGCATGACATGTGAATCGGACCGCCTTTCTTTGGAGCCGGCTCACATATATGCGGTGCAGAAATGGTACCGATTATGCTGCAAATTTAAAAAGAGTCCTGTGTGTTTTCTGAGCACTGCGGTGTGATTCAGATGCAAATTCCAGGCCCATTGCCTTCTATGGGAGCACATCTGATCAGTTTGAAACACAAATTCTATCCAAAAAACCTTTCAAGTCTGATACGTATTTTTTCTTTTTAAGCTGGAACTCCATGCCCCCCCCAAAAAAAAGGCATGGGGTCAACAGGCCCTCAACAATGCCCCCCCCCCCCCATGTTGATGGGGACAAGGGCCTCTTCCCCACAACCCCGGCCAGTGGTTTTGTGGTCTGCAGGCAGGGGGGGGGCTTATCGGAATCTGGAAGCCCCCTTTAATAAGGGAGCCCCCCCCCCCATGTGAATGAGTATGGGGTACATTGCCCCTACTCATTCACCAAAGAAAGTGTCAAAAAAGAAGTCAACAGAGAGATCGTTTTTGACAATACCTTTATAAAAAAAAAAAAAAAATGTCGCCTGGTGTAGATCCATCGTCAATCGCGATACCCGTCGCCATGGAAGGAAAAAAAGCTCTGCTCGCGCCAAAGGCTTTCACTGTCTGACAGTTCTTAAATAGCTAAGGAGCTGGGCCACCTAGCGACGTCACCTGATGGCACAACCTCCTTGTGACATCACCGACTCAGCATGCAGTGGTCACTGATGTCACAAGGGGGCGGTGCCCTGGCACCCAGAAGTAGCCATGGAGAAGATGGCAGCGACTGGCGAGGGGTGCAAAATTCCGCACCTCGGGAATGCGGAGGAGAGTATTTCTGGGGGTTTAGTTCCACTTTAAGAACATCTTTAGACTTATCTTCTGAAAACTTTCTGTACAGCAGAATCAGACTGCATTTGGATGGTTCTACTATGAAACAACAGACTGAATTAAAAGGGCTGCCAATCTAAAAAAAAAAAAAAAAAATTAGGCACCGGGGACTAGATGAGGGAGGAGTTTATGCCCTGGGTCTGTAGAGGGAGGGGATTTGGTAGCTAGCATAGGGACAGCACACCCATAATTAACACTTTAGGTCTCACCTTTTCTATTTACTCAGTTTTAGATGGCCTGGGTTTCATTAAAAAGTCTTTCTATTTTAAAACTATAATATCCTTTTAATTTGAATGTGGGTGATTGTTTCACTCTTGAATATTATATCATCATTTGTTATGGTGAGTTCACAAATATGTTCTGATTTTCGAGTTTGTCATTAAAAATGAACGATATGCTTCATTGCAGTGTCTTCTCTTGCCCTGACTAACCAAAGTGCACACCCACCAGGGATCCTGCTGTGGGGGCAAGAGGCAATCAAGCACATCTGCCTTTTTTTTATCATGTGTACCTGGTAAAGCTCAAAAGGAAGTGCTACAGTCTTATCTATCAGGTAACCTTTGAACAACCTTCCCACTTAGGCTCCTTTAGTATGAATAATAAAAATTTATAAGTTACAGAGTCAACACTGTGCCTTGTAAAGATCACTGTGCAGTATCGGGTGCAGTACTGCCGGCAGACATTGGGTGGCAGAACATTTGCCAACCATCATACTGTCCCTCTGTTATGAGTCTGCGGTCTCGTTATGATTGAGCCATTAAAAGGTGCTCTACATACTGATAACAAGTGATAAACCTCACAGTGATCAATAAAGGTATTTACAATGTAATACTAAAGGTGCTCCGCTCAGCACACTAGAAATCTTTGCTTTGGGTGCTCCAGAAGTGCTTTCTGTTTTTCTCCCCTCCCACTGTATAGCACACCATCTTTTCCCCCAGACATACATACATACAACAGACATTTAGCATAAAGGAGTGAGACTCACCAGACTGTTCGATGACAGGTTCTTAGCATCTTTAAAGAATGTCAGAATCCCTCCTTCCAGAACAGTCCATGAAGTGCTCCAGTTCTTGCTGTGGAGAAGAAAAACATAAAAACCCATGTATACTAATCTGAGATATGACATGGAAAAATATGAGCTTGAATAGAGCTTAAACTATAACAAAGCACAAAGAAACCCCTACATGTGTCCACCTCCATGCCTCTTTTTCATTCCACTCGTCCTCCAAGTGGTTCACCGTCTTCCCACTCTCCTCCCAATACACCTGTCCTCTCCTCTTCTTCTTCTTCTTCTTCTTGTCCATGCCTACTCTCCTACTCCTTTGGGCATTCTTTCCATTTTCCTCCTCATCCTCTCCTGTTCTTTACTATCGTTCTTCCCCTTACTTTTTCTCTGCTCTATTCCTCCTCTACACCTGCTCTGCTTCTCCTCTAGAGTTTTCCTCCTTGTCAACTTCTGCTCTCCTCATCCTCCCACATGTCCTCTCGATCCTTCTCCCATTCCGTGCCTGATCTCTCCTTTCCTTTTACACCTCCTCACAGCTTTCCTCATGCTCTATGCCAGCTCTCTACTCTCCTTCTCTTTCTCTATGCCTGTTTGCTGCTCTTCTCCTCTGTGCCTATTCTCTGCTCTCCTCCTTCTCTATGCCTTCTTGCCTCTCTCATCCTAATGTCTGCTATGCATTCTCCTCCTCCACGCCTGCTCTTCTACAGGTAAAAGCCAGTAAATTAGAATATTTTGAAAAACTTGATTTATTTCAGTAATTGCATTCAAAAGGTGTAACTTGTACATTATATTTATTCATTGCACACAGACTGATGCATTCAAATGTTTATTTCATTTAATTTTGATGATTTGAAGTGGCAACAAATGAAAATCCAAAATTCCGTGTGTCACAAAATTAGAATATTGTGTAAGGGTTAAATTTTGAAGACACCTGGTGCCACAAACTAATCAGCTGATTAACTCAAAACACCTGCAAAGGGCTTTAAATGGTCTCTCAGTCCAGTTCTGAAGCCTACACAAACATGGGGAAGACTTCAGATTTGACAGCTGTCCAAAAGGCGACCATCGACACATTGCACAAGGAGGGAAAGACACAAAAGGTTATTGCTGAAGAGGCTGGCTGTTCTCAGAGCTCTGTGTCCAAACACATTAATAGAGAGGCAAAGGGAAGGAAAAACTGTGATCACCGCGCCCTAGTCAAGATTGTGAAAAAAAACCCATTCAAAAATGTGGGGGAGATTCACAAGGAGTGGACAGCTGCTGGAGTCAGTGCTTCAAGATCCACCACCAAGAGACGCTTGAAAGACATGGGTTTCAACTGCCGCATACCTCGTGTGAAGCCACTGTTGACCAAGAAACAGCGCGAAAACCGTCTCACCTGGGCTAAGGAAAAAAAGAGCTGGACTGCTGCTGAGTGGTCCAAAGTCATGTTTTCTGACGAAAGCAAATTTTGCATTTCCTTTGGAAATCGAGGTCCCAGAGTCTGGAGGAAGACAGGAGAGGCACAGGATCCACGTTGCCTGAAGTCTAGTGTAAAGTTTCCACCATCAGTGATGGTTTGGGGTGCCATGTCATCTGCTGGTGTCGGTCCACTCTGTTTCCTGAGATCCAGGGTCAACGCAGCCGTCTACCAGCAAGTTTTAGAGCACTTCATGCTTCCTGCTGCTGACCTGCTCTATGGAGATGGAGATTTCAGGTTCCAACAGGACTTGGCGCCTGCACACAGCGCAAAATCTACCCGTGCCTGGTTTACGGACCATGGTATTTCTGTTCTAAATTGGCCAGCCAACTCCCCTAACCTTAGCCCCATAGAAAATCTGTGGGGTATTGTGAAAAGGAAGATGCAGAATGCCAGACCCAACAACGCAGAAGAGTTGAAGGCCACTATCAGAGCAACCTGGGCTCTCATAACACCTGAGCAGTGCCAGAAACTCATCGACTCCATGCCACGCCGCATTAATGCAGTAATTGAGGCAAAAGGAGCTCCAACCAAGTATTGAGTATTGTACATGCTCATATTTTTCATTTTCATACTTTTCAGTTGGCCAACATTTCTAAAAAATCCCTTTTTTGTATTAGCCTTAAGTAATATTCTAATTTTGTGACACACGGAATTTTGGATTTTCATTTGTTGCCACTTCAAATCATCAAAATTAAATGAAATAAACATTTGAATGCATCAGTCTGTGTGCAATGAATAAATATAATGTACAAGTTACACCTTTTGAATGCAATTACTGAAATAAATCAAGTTTTTCAAAATATTCTAATTTACTGGCTTTTACCTGTATTCTTCTAGGCTTTCTCTCAGTTTTTATCCTCCCATACACCTGCTCTCTAGGCATTCTCAGAGTTTTCCTCCTCCTCTACGCCTACTGTCCATACTCCTCTATTTATGGTTGCCACCTCATCCCTTTAAACCCGAACACATATTAATTACACAGGTTCTGTGGCTGATTAAGGTGGTAATTAAACTCACTTGGTGCCTTATCTGCATTTAATTAACCTCAGAACCCGTGTAATTCAAAGGTGTTCGGGTTTAAAGGGATGAGGTGGCAACTCTACCTCTATTTCTGCTCTCTGTTCTCCTCATCCTCTAAACATGCTCTAAACGCCTCTCTTCCGATTCTATGCCTGCTCTCTACTATCCTCCTCATCCTCTATACATGCTCTAAACGCCTCTCTTCCTAGTCTGTGCCTGCTCTCTATTCCCATAGGTGTGCGCAGCCTATTGCATTAGGGTGTGCACCCCAAAGCTTAAACACACATGAAGGCCACCTGCTGTCACAGGGAAGAGGCTCTGATGGTGGGAGACAGTTGATTGGGAGCCTATTACCTTACATCCTAAGTATAGGTGTAATGTGTTCCTACAGTTGAACCTAGCCTTTAATATAATGGGGGCATTTACACTTGCCAACGGCACCCCAACCACCCACCTGGTGCTACCCCTGGATAATGCTAATGCACATGGGGTGATTAGGGTGTGCCCAGGCACACCCTGTGCGCACGCCTATGTCTATTCCCCTTCTCCTCATCCTCTATACATGCTCTCAATGCCTCTCCTCCTATTTTGCACCTGCTCTCTGCTTTTCCTAGCTCTCCACTTTCCTTCTCTACACCCTTTCCTTTTTCCCCTCTTTTCTTCGCTGCTGAGACCATGCTTTTGGTCGCCCTCTGACTCTTCTGCTTGAGGTGACCCTGGGTCCCGAACTTGGTGGCTTTTTTAGTAGGCTAGCGGCCACTGTTGCTAGATCCCAAAATGTTTCTTTTTTCCTTTTTCCAAATTTCTCCATAGACTGCTCCCCCGACCTGTGCCAGGTCAGGAGCATCAGGTGTTAAATAAACCAGTACAAGCAATAACCTTCAACGTAAACCAGTGCACCTGCAACCTGGGCCCCTGTTGGACAGCCCTTAGGCTCTGGTGACCCATATGGACTTTTAGTTTAACCCTCTAGGTCGCCCAGTAGACAGTTAATACTAATAAAAGTCCTTTGATCGGACCTTTTCCAGCCCGCACCTCTTTGTTATGGTTTTTATGCTGTACCCCTGCGTCTGTGATTGTCTGTTAAGAAGTTATGCTTTTCTTCTCTACAATAAAAATTATTGTGCCAGAAAAAAAAAACTGTGTATGGCTGAGATTTTTATCTCAGCAGCTGTTAAATGACAGAGTTATTTTACTTAGCCATTGAAAGCTCCCTCTAGTGGCCAACCTGCAAATCTCTACACTTAATACAAATCACAAATTTTGAATGAGCATGCATGTGAAAATGTGAGGTCACATCAAAAAGTACTACAAAATAAGAAATGCAATATCATTTCACAACATGCGACAATGCACAACCATTTTGACTGTATCTGTCCTTTTCGCCTAGAACACAACATCCAATGACCCTATAAAATGTCCTATAGATGTAAAGGAGGGAAGAGGATTCCTGCTATTTGGATTATCAACGTCCAATAGGAGTAGGGTGACCGCATTTCCAAACTGCCATCAGGGACACCCCCCCTGCCCCCCCTTCTCAAAAAATAAGCTTGTGCTGTAATAAATCACAGCACAGCCTGGGCGGCGAGTGCGCTCTCTACCCAGCAGCATTGATCACGCTCCCAAAAAAAGGCCGCCGCATCGCCATTTTACTCACTGACAGTACTTGTCCTGTCCGGACGAGACCCGCTTTACCTTGTTCCAATGCTGGCTCTACACTGCCCTGCAGTGATTAGACACAAGAGGCGGGATTTATGATTTCTCCAATCACAAGCAAGGGGCGGGGATTGTGCCTCTCCCTACATTCCTGGCCAAGTACTGTCAGTGAGTTAGCGGTGAAGTGGCGTCCTGTTTTTGGGGGCATCAGAACGGCCCGGGGGGGGGGTACCCGGTCTGTCCCGGAATGAAGGTACCCGGGACAGACCTGCAAAATGCGGGACTGTCCCGAGCAAATTTGGGACATGTGGTCACCCTAAACAGGAGCCTGGGCAGGCCTCATATACATGCCTTTGGCAGCTTTTTTCCACTTCTATTGACCAGGATTCCCTCTGCTGGTTAGCTCACTCACATGCCTGCATACTAATATCTTTTTTTTTTTTAACACAGTACAAGCAAATATGTTGGAGACATTTCAAAGTCAATGTTTGACCTATCTGAAGAGAACAATCACCATCTCTCCTCTATGTAGTCCTAATTAAAATTTGGCAGCTATAGGTTTCCTAAGCACTCACCGCAGCCGTTTGCCATTCTCCGCAGTCTTGGCCTTCTGCAAAAGTCCCGCTTTTACCAGTCCTTTCATCTGGGTTATCTGGGTCATCTGGGTCATTTGTTGGGTGAGGAGGTAAAAACACAAACATTATTATTTTATAGTATAAAATCACATTCTATATTACAGAGGGGGTATAATTCTCTGTAGGATGCTCTATAACAGAGGGGGGTATTACAGCTCTATAATAAGAGGGTATAATGGTCTATAATAGAGAGAGTATATTTCGCTTTAACACAGGGGTCTAATGTTCCATAACAAAAGGGGTATAATGCCCTATAACACTGGGGTATAATGCTCTGTAACAACAGGTATAGTGCTCTATAGCAGAAGGGTTTAATATGCTTTATAACAGAGGGAGTATAAGTCTCTCAAAGACAGGGGGTATAATGTGAACCTATACAAAGCTAAGGGGTGCCACTCCAAGCTCCTGTCAGTCTTCGTCCTCCATGATCAAGCCCCGTGGGAGGGGCAAAACGCGTAGGGGGGGGGGCATGGCCTGGACAGCGTTTGGGCTAAGACTGCTCTTACTATTCACCCAGGATTTTGTGAAGTGTGCAGTGCTAAGGACCATTCCTTTCTTTGCTTAGAGGGGATATAATGCTCTACAACAGAGGGAGTATAATGCTCTATAACAAAGGGAATATATTGATCAATATCCGAGGGGTTATGATGCTCTATAAGAGAGCGAGTATAATACTCCATAACAGAGGAGGTATAGTAAGCTAGAATGGATTTTAGTTGCTGTGAATCTGAAAAAAGATCAGCTTGACTGAGCACATAGCCTGGAGGTTAGGAGCGACAACACAAATACGAGGCTTCTGAGACAGGAGTTTCCTTTCTTTAACAATGTATGGAAGGGCACTGAGAATAAAGTCACAGTAATAGTAGAATACAGTCTAACTCTATGAAGGGTTAGGTCACCTCCCCCTCGGTCCCCACTGTACTTACCTCTGGGGCTGCTGGGCTGTCTGTGTAGCTGGTCCAGCAGTCCATGAATATGAAATCCCCACTGTTCTCTGTCAGTGCTTCCAGGATGGACCAGATCGATTCCGATTGGTCAGCACCATCACTGTGAGTCAATCGGACTTGTGCCGAAGGTGCTGATGGAGAAAAGGAAGAGCAGGGATTTCATATCCCCGGACTGCTACTGCTACAGAGAGCTCCAGAGGTAAGTACAGTGGGGACCAGGGGGTAGGGGTGGGGAGATGTTGTCCAGCGTTACACCATGCCTAGCAATCTATCTTCTACATCTGCTAAACAATACAAAACGAAGTCAATCAAAAACAGGAGATACACTCAATGGATAACAAACTGCGCTTCGGCGTCCTCACTGACCACCATATGGACTTTGTCTCCACATTCAGTTCCAACATTCACATATTATTATTTTAAACTTCCGCTTTTTTCTTTTCATGATAAGTAATGATGTAAGGGAATCCACAATTTCTCCACAGCTGTAGTAGCCACACAGAAACATTTGGTGCTTTTATTCGGAATGGTGACACTCAGGGCTTTTTTTTCTCAGAGAATAGGTGCAGGAACTCCCCCTTTCTGAGTCACCCCTTTTCTACCCACCTCCGAGCACCCTCTACCTTACCTCCCATTACTGCCCTTTTAGAGAATACAGAATCAAGTATCATTCCAGCCAGCAACAATAGTCCCCTTCCTCAACAGTAGA
Source organism: Lithobates clamitans (assembly GCA_037952925.1). NCBI lineage: Eukaryota > Metazoa > Chordata > Amphibia > Anura > Ranidae > Lithobates > Lithobates clamitans. The sequence continues at coordinate 102,312 of JBBGZY010003008.1, read as the reverse complement.
ACTCTGCCAGCCATAACTGACCCCTCAGCGATATAAGACCCACCCCCAGCAACAATAGGTCCCCCATCAGTAAGAATAGACCCCCCTGCAAAATCAGATCCCCTCCAGGTAGAATAGATCCCTCAGCAGCCAGCATCAATAGACCCTGCAGCACACCCCAGCACCCTTTACTATTACATAAAGTCAGTGCTGGAGGTGCCGGAACTGCATTCCCCCGCGCTCCCGCTGAAAAAAAGCCCTGGTGACACTTATGTGACCCTCTCCTGGAGGGGTAACGGATTTCCATGGCTGCCTCAGCATAGCGATCTATGCAGACACCAAGGGATGGACAAGGTGCAAATAATTGGAAGTGTGCGCCAGTGTTCCCACCTCTGTCTCTTTCTGCGGAGCGTAGATCGGATGGTTGTTCCTCAAGCCTGTAATGGGCACACTGTTCTGATTAGCGTCCCTGTGCCCTCTCTGGAATTCAGGAGATCCGAGCTGTGGGCGAGAGAAGATGGTAAAGAGAACCAGGAAGACGGAGGATGTCGGCTTAAAGTGCATTTCCACTTTTGCAGCAAAAATTGGGATAACACCTATTTTATAATTGATACATGTTCCCATTCATATAGCATAACTTTACGACCTTGTTCATGAGGGTGTATCTAAGCGTACATCCATCGAAGGGTGCATTCGGAGAAATGCATTCGCACTTACATGGCTGTCACATTGAGACCAGTGGCTGTGTCGGTGCAGCCGCTTCATCCCAATGGGCATGAATGCAACTGCCCATCCCATGCAGGCAAACGCAGCCTTTTTGCACAAAGTTATGCTTAAGTTCGCCCATGCAAATGAGGCCTTAAAATTATTTTAAATGTCTGCTTATCATTATTGCTGTTCAAATATGTATCATCACTTCCTTTTTATCATTTTAGCAACCCTACTGCTGTTGGATGGCCCCCTTACCCTACCATCTAGTGGGCTCCCCCTTCCCCCTACTGGTTGTCACTTCCCCCCCACTCCTTGTGGATGGACTCTTCCCCTACCTGCTAAGGGATGCCCCCTCGCCAACCCCCTGGTGTTTGACTCCTTTTCCTATTCCCTGGTGAATGTCCCTTCCCCTACCCTCTGGTGGACAGCACCTTCCTCTGTCTCTAGCAGACAATCCTTCCCTTACCTTCCTGGTGGATAGCACCAAACCCTATCCCTAGTGAATTGTGCCCCATTGTTGATGTTATTGGGAGGAATTGTGCCCCATCATTGGTGTCATTGGGTCCCATTGTTGGTGTCTGTGACAGACCTACCTAGGACAGAGGCTTTTGGAGGGGACTGAATGCCAGCCTCTTGCCAACCGATTATGGGCCCTGGCATTTGGGGGAATGGCGCTCGTTGTGAGCTGTATGCCTGGGGACCCTGGAAGTAATGTTACTTTGGATTCAAGTCCATGTCCCCCCCAAAACACAAAACTATGGGAACCCCGTTGTGCCATAATTTAGATAGTGACTGCTTCACAATGTTGGGTGTAAATATTGTGTGTTGTCTCATTGTGTTGTGTACTATTTGCTGTGCTAGTTTGGGGCGGGGCTGTATTCCAATGTTCTATTGTGTCTGTCTGCCTTGGATCACAGGATGTGTATCTCTATGGAGGGAGGGGGGATTCCTCCAACAGCTCTCCCTGCTGATAAGACGTTATATACACCTGACCTGTGTGTCCATTGTCATTGGACAGTTTAACCCGCCCTGTTTTCCAAGGGGGGGGGGAGGAAGTGTTTTGAAGTATGATCTGTAGAACATGTTTGAATAAAGAATCATTCCTGCTTGAACCTCAAGACAGAGCCTTGCCTCGTATTTGGGGGAGAATTATTCGTATGGGTTTCTTGTTCGGCTGATTAAAGTGTTCGGTAGCTGCCTTTGTGTTCGGAAATAGAATGTCTTAAACAACTTTAACCCTTTTCATACTCGGGGTGTCGTTACAGTGTCATTGGGAAGAATTGTGCTCCATCATTGGTGTTATTGGGCCCCATTGTTGGTGTCCTTGAGAGGAACTGTACTCCATTGTTGATGTCACTGGTAGGAAGTGTGCCCTTCATTGTTGTTAGTGAATAAAATAGCACCCTCAAGGGCCACCTAAAAGCAAGCAAAGGGCCGCAGCTTGGGGACCACTGTCCTAGTGGATGAACCCTACTCCCTAGTGGAAGGTTTCTCCCTGCCTAATAAACATAAATCTTTATGTATCCTCAGTGCTAAGACCTAGTCTAGCACCAATTCTAATATAAACCATAAAGTGCAATTCTTTGCATAGACACATTTACATATATACACACACATACGCACAATATGAATGTGTTAACTGTTTTACCTGCCAAGGATGTGTATTTCTGTGCAGCCAGGCATATGATTTTTCACACTGAGCTGCTATACTGGTGACACATGGGGCCCCAGATTAAAGCAATTCAGCTACCTTTGTTACCTCTCTTGCTCCATCCTTCTCATTAGACAGTGAATCAACATCATCACCTCTGCACATTGAGCTGGAACCTGCAGGGTGTTCTCACTAACGGTTCCTTTACACTTGCAGCAAGGACTGCTGCTCCTCTGAAAAGCAGTCAGTGCTTGAATCGCTTTACAGAGGCATTTGATAGGTGGTGAGGAGGTGACATGTTGCCTCCTCTTTGCCCGTTTTAACCCTCTAAATGCAACACTACTGCACTACGTGCATTGCATGCAGTTGCAGTGCGGCTCCATTCACTTGAATAGGTTACGTTCGGTGGACACTGGTGCGCACTGAATGAGACGGGGTAGAGTTCCACACCCCTGGCCACTTCCTTTGCAGCTTAAGCTGGAGTAGTAAAAAGCCATGTGGTTTTAACGCCCCCCCCCCTCCCCAATTGCAAGTGTAAACAAGCCGTCATTGAGGAGTATGACCAGGCTGGCTGGCCAAGCTTACAAGTAATACAAAGTGAAAATCCTTATATCAGCACTCCTATTAGGATCTGTGTATAACATTTGCAAACTGGAACTGAATGGTACTTTAAAAGCTTCAACAAAGCTTGCTGTTCACACTGCTCTTATACAAGCTGGAGCCTATGTGAAATAGGCCTTATGCCCTGTACACACGACCGGTTTTGCCATCAGAATAAACTCCGACGGTTTTTCCAATGGAATTCCGCTCAAGCTGTCTTGCATACACACAGTCACACCAAATTCCAACTGTCAAGAACGCGGTGACGTAAAACACGTACGGAGGGACAACACGTACGGCGGGACAACACGTACGGAGGGACAACACGTACGGAGGGACAACACGTACGGAGAGACAACACGTACGGAGGGACAACACGTACGGAGGGACAACACGTACGGAGGGACAACACGTACGGCGGGACAACACGTACGGCGGGACAACACGTACGACGTCTCGTACTTGCTTCAGACTGTCAACTGTCAAGAACGCGGTGACGTAAAACACGTACGACGGGACAACACGTACGGAGGGACAACACGTACGGAGGGACAACACGTACGGAGGGACAACACGTACGGAGGGACAACACGTACGGAGGGACAACACGTACGGAGGGACAACACGTACGGAGGGACAACACGTACGGAGGGACAACACGTACAGAGGGACAACACGTACGGAGGGACAACACGTACGGAGGGACAACACGTACGGCGGGACAACACGTACGGCGGGACAACACGTACGACGTCTCGTACTTGCTTCAGAGCATGCGTCGTTTTTGGTGCATCGGAACAGCATATAGACGAGTGTTTTTTCAGATAGTAATTTGTTCAGTCGGAAAAATATAGAGCATGTTCTCTATCTAAGTCCGTCTGAATTTTCAACGGAAAAAGTACGATGGGGCATACAGATGGTCGGAATATACAATGATAAGCTGCCATCGGACTTGTTCTGTTGGAAATTCCGCTCGTGTGTACGCGGCATGAGGGTTAGTATCGTGGCTAGTCATCTAGGCTTCAGTGCATAATTAATGTTAAGTATTGGTGTTCATTTAAGCAGACAAGCAGCCTAATACAACGTGAAAATCCTTATATCTTTACAGTTTGCAAATGTTATACACAGATCCTAATAGGAGTGCTGATTGCCACTTTAAACAAGCTGCTAGCAGGCTTCAGCACTTCTTGAAGCTTGTGTAAAGCCTGCTGAAGCCTGTTTAAAGTGGCAATCAGCACTCCTATTACGAACGGTGTACAAAATTTGCAAACTGGAGCTGAATGGTACTTTAAAAGCTTCAACAAAGCTTGCTGTTCACACTGCTCTTATACAAGCTCAAGCCAACGTGAAACAGGCCTAATGGTTAGTATTGTGGCTAGTCATCTGGGCTTCAACAAAGCTTGCTGAAATCCCTACAAATGTTTTGTCAAAGCTTGCTGTTCACACTGCTGTTATACAAGCTGAAGCCTATGTGAAACTGGCCAAATAATAAAGCCAGAGCATTAGCTTTAAAAGCCAGCATTACAAGAAATCACAGATTCTGACCGGAGGTAGCGTCCACTGTGACACAGAGCCATCTGGGGAACAAAAAAAGGTATTTCCGTCCTGGTCTTGTGATTGGAGCCACTGCAATGATAGGAAACTACTCAGCAATATCTGGGATAAAGGACGGGGACCCCTTCTGCACATCATGGGAGTATACATAGCGCTATCCTTACCGTGTCACCATTATAATTATTTGTGTAGAACTTCTGCCCATCCTTGAAATGATAGGTCCAGTCGAAACGTTGCTCTTCAGAGGGGGCACTGTAAGGTGGAGGAGGAATGTAAAGGTCTCCATAGTCGGTTTCTGGGTAATTTAGGTCTTCCGGTGGATAATCTGGGTAATCTGCTTCAGGAGTCGGTGGCTGAAAACAAATAAGCAATTTATTCATCTTTATTTAGAGTGTGTACAGAATATGAATTATATATATGCAGCTAGGCAAGACCAATCACATGACGGGACAGAGGATGGGGATCAGGATCATTATTCCAGAGAGGGTCGATGAAAAAAAAAAAAAAGATTTTTTTTTTTTTTTTTTAATTTATTTATATCAATTTTTTAGATTTTTATCAAATTTATTTTAATAAAATACTTTTGGAGCAAAAATCTATCTAAAGATAGTTTTCTATTCAAGATACATTAATAATTTAGTTTATTCAGCATGAAATGGAGCTTAGTTATGTAGCATGAGGCTGTATATTCTGCAATATTTACACTTTTATTAAACTCATTCAATGAATCCAAGCTCTGCAAGCTGAGATAACATGCACTGCATTGATGCATTCACACAATTTCACAGTAACCATGAGATAAGACAAAGTTCAGGAATATTCCTTTATCCCATTGTTTTTCAAATCTATGTACACTACAAACTGTATTATTGAATCGGATCTGATATCACTGTTTTACTAACCTGACAGCTTAATATTCTAAATAAGAAACCTTCTATTTGTTTGCAAATAATAAAGATTCTAACTACCAACAAGAAGAAGTCCTTACATTTAAAGAGTACCTGTCATTTCAGATCCATCATGGCAGCGCCCGTGAAGAGGCGCCCACTCACCAGCTGCCGCCACGTCCCTCACCTGGTTGTGTCACTGCCGCATCACCAGCCGTCCCATTAAAGTGAATAGGACTGTCGGTGAGTCAACAGCGGGTCAGAGGAGGAGCCGCTGCAGGACAGAGACGACAGTTGCTCTTTAAAAATTATGATTTAAATCAAGCCTTTTTACTAGCGATTTAAATCAAATCCACCCTGGCCAGAGGTCTACCTTCCTTCAGCATACAGGACCAATCACATAATGCTACAGATAATGGAAATTCAAGATACCTTCCTTCCTCCAGCATACAGGACCAGTCACATTATGGAATAGACAATGGGAATCCAGAACATAAACGGGAGGACTTCCCTCCTCAAGCATACAGGACAAGTCACATGATGGAATAGACAATGGGAATCCAGAACATACCGTATATACTCGAGTATAAGTCAAAATTTTCAGCCCTTTTTTTTGGGATGAAAGTGCCCCCCCTCGACTTGTACTCGAGTCACCTCCGTCTGCATGATCAGCGTGTCATGCAAGCAGACGGCGGCCAGCGTGTGATAATACCGTTCGGAGGCTATTCCAGCTTTCAAAAGCCGCACCTCCTGCTCGTCTGTGATAGGCTGAACACTCCATTTCCCAGCAGTCAGTGAACAGCCTATCATGGACATTCTCTCATCCTCGTCCGTGGTATGAGAATGTCCGTGATAGGCTGACCGCTGACTGCTGAGTGTTCTGCCTATCACAGACGAGGAGAAGGCACGGCTTTTGAACAGTGGAATGGCCGCCGAAGTGTATTATCACACGCCGATCGGAGGATGGAGATCGCTACAGGGAGGATGGAGATTGCCACAGGACACATGCACACAAGACACATGCACAGGACACATACACATGTACAGGACACATGCACAGGACACATGCACATACACATGTACAGGACACATGCACAGGACACAGGGACACAGGACACATGTACAGGACACAGGACACATGCACATGTACAGGACACAGGACACATGCACATGTACAGGACACATGCACATGTACAGGACACATGCACAGGACACACATACAGGACACATGCACAGGATACAGGTAGGCTGCACAGGACACAGGGAGGCATGCAGCTGCAGATGGGCATTGTTGACACTCTTTTTCCACTTACAGTAGCTGCTGCATTTCTCACCCTCGTCTTATACTCAGGTGAATAATTTTTTTCCCAGTTTTTTGTGGTAAATTAGGGGCCTTGACTTATACTCGAGTATATACGGTAAACGGGAGGACTTCCCTCCTCAAGCATACAGGACCAGTCACGTGATGGGACAGACAATGGGAATCTAAAACATAACTCCAGATATCTTCTTTCCTCCATCTTACAGGACAAATCACACGGGGGACAGAAAATGGGGATCCAGAACATAATCCAGATGTCTCTTTTCCTCCAGCATACAGATCCAATTACATGATGGGAGAAAGACAATAGGAATGTAGAACATAATACAGATGTCTCCCTCCAGCAAACAAGACCAATCACATAATGGAACAGACAATGGGAAACCCAGAACATAACTCCAGATGTCCCCCCTTCCTCCATCAATCAGGACTAATCACATGACAGGACAAAGGGTATCTGAAACAGAACTCCAGAGTTCTCCTTCAGGGTTGCCAACCGTCAGTAAATTCACGGACAGTTTGTAAAATCCATGATTTTTACATTGGCCTGTGAATCACGGATTTTACAAACTGTCCATGAATTTACTGATTATTGGCAACCCTGGTCTCCTTTCCTCCATCTTACAGGACCAGTCACATGATGGAATAGACAATGGGAATCTAAAACATAACTCCGGAAATCTCCTTTCCTCCATCTTACAGGACAAATCACATGCAGGGGGCAGAAAATGGGATTCCAGAAACATAAGTCAGATGTCTCTTTTCCTCCAGCCACACGAAATATGCTATTAGAAAAATAATGGAAGCAGTAATAGCAGCAACACCAGATCTTGGCTGACCCTGACAGTTTCAGGAAATTCTTTACAGTCAAAACTCTTACCCTCCCGTCCATTGAATTATAGGGGGAAAACATTGGTTTGCCCCCTGATGGATGCAGATCGTCCTGTGCTGGTGGTTCCCAGGACGTCTCCCCTGTCACTGGATTATGGAAGTAAAATTGTCCACTAGATTCATCAAAAAGTTTCTCCCAGTTAGAGTCTTCCTCAGCTGGGCTCAGGGATGCAGGGGAGATGAGCTGTTCCTCAGCTTGGTCAAAGGGACAATCCCAGGTAGTTTCCCTAGTCACACTGTTATAGTAGAAAAGCTGACCGCTGCCTTGGTCTGTGTGCGTCTCCCAGTCATCTAAATTGCTGGAGGAACTGAGCTTTTGAGAAGATGATCTTGGCTTTTCCTTGTCTTTCCGAAATTCTTCCAAGTTGACATAGAAGGATTCCTCCTCTTCATTCACCACCTAAACGCAAACAGAAAAATCAATGAATGAACAAACAGCTACATACAAAGAATGATTACTTCATCATCAGTCAAAGCATTAAAATGTCCTTGTAGAAAATGATTGTGTAGTGGAACCTGCTGGCCTCCCACATCAGGGAGTGGAACTGCATGTAGAATGTTGAAAAACCCGTCACTCTCCATGAACTGCATGTTCTGCCTTATCACGGAGGTAAGACATATCTCTTGCTTATCATTTGTGTTTTGTTTTCTCAGGTAAAATATCTTGGGCGAGGTACTAGAGTCCCATGATTCCTCCATTGGGACACCAAGTATTAAAGATCCCATTATTTCGGTACTTGGCCACCACATACCAGAGATTCCAATATACCTGGCACAAGGACACAAAATAAGAGAAATTCTAGAATATCTATAATGTGCCTCCAGAGACCCCAATATTTCTGGGCTGAGCCACCAGATACCAGAAATTGCATCTTAACCGTACATGGCCACCAGATACTAGAAATTCCAATATATCTATAATGGTCCACCCGATACCAGAGATCTCATCATTTATGTAACACCCCTTTATTTCTGTGTTTTACCTCAAAAGACCCAATTATTGTCTTGCTGGCCCTCCTCCAGAAACCCAAGACTCCATTAATGGACCTCCAAATAAAAGAGACCTCATTATTTTTGTACTGAGCCTCCAGATACCCCATTATTTCTGTGTTGGACCTCAAATGACCCCAATATTGTTCGCTGTGCCTCCTCCAGATACCCAAGACTCCATTATTCCTTTGTTGGGCCTACAGATTGCAGAGACCACATTATTTCTGCACTGGACCACCAAATACCAGAGATACCATTATTCGTGTACTAGACTGGCAAATACCAAACACTCTATTATTCCTCTGCTGTGCCTTGCAAATACCAAACACTCTATTATTCCTCTGCTGTGCCTTCAGATTCCAGACACCCCAATATTTCTGTGCTGAGACAGCAGATACCAGAAATTTCATCTTAACCGTACATGGCCGCCAGATACTAGAAATCTTAATATATTTATAATGGTCCTCTCTATACCAGAGATCTCATTATTTATGTAATACCCCATTTATTTCTGTGTTGGACCTCAAAAGACCCAATTATTGACCTGCTGGCCCTCCTCCAGATACCCAAGACTCCGTTATTCTTGTGTTGGACCTCTAGATTGCAGTACGTGGCCACCAGATACCAGAGATTCCAATATACAGTACTTGGCATATGGCCACAAAATACAAGAAATCCTATGATATCTATAATGGGTCCCCAGATACCAGACATCCCAATATTTCTGTCTGGAGCCACCAGATACCCAAGATTCCATTGAATCTATACATGGCCACCAGATAATAGAAATTATATTACATCTATAATGGACCTCCGAATATCAGAGACCTCATTATTTCTGTACTGACCCTCCAGATACCCCATATTTCTGTGTTGGACCTCAAATGACCCCAATATTGTTTGCTGGGCCTTCTCCAGATATCCCAGACTCCATTATTCCTGTGTTAGACCACCAGATTGCAGAGACCACATTATTTTTGCACTGGACCACCCAATACCAGAGATGCCATTATTCCTCTACTAGAGTGGCAAATACCAAACACCCCATTATTCCTCCACTGGGCCTTTAGATTCCAAACACCCCATTACTTCTGTGCCGGGCCTCTAGTAACGTTAGCACCCCATTATTCCTGTATTGGGCCTTCAGATACCAGAGATCCCATTATTTCTGTTCTGGGCCTCCAATTACCATATGGCCCAATATTCCTGTGCTGGGTCACCAGAGACCTCATTGTTCCTGTGTTGGGCCTCTGGGTACTCGAACCCCATCACACCGCAGCTGAGACTCTAGGGTCTCCATCCAGCACTAACATATTTAAATGGCGTATTTTTCATACAGATAATTCAGCGGATCTTTACAGTTTCTTGACAGCCCTCCTGCTATCTTACACAACAGGAAAAGTTGGTGCAACCCATAAAAATGTATCTATATTTCATTGCCTAAGGTATAGGACTGCTGAATTGGTTGGCTTACAGCTGCCATCACCCACAGATACTGTACTTCCTCCATGTATTAGCACTATTCATAATACTTGCACTGGAACTTTCCCTCCCTATATAAGTAGATATAAATGGGTTTTCTGGCACATAGGTGGACCTCTAGAGGTGGGAGGCTCCCGACCCCACCAAATGTTTGTGCTAATTACTTCCGATGTCCTACAGGGCCTGTACTGTGAAAAGTGTATGGCCATTCAGAGGTCTGGTGATCTCCCTATTGGATCACCCAATGTGCCCCCTATGCAGACTGCTGACAAGAGAAAACACAGAAACTAGACAGTTTGAAAGCTGCAGGGCAGAACCATCACAGCTAAATTCAGAAGCCACAAACATCTTCCTGTCAATGCAAACAGGATATCTAATAGCAGAACCACCACAAAGCCCCAAACACAGAGCCCGTGCTGGCAGTGTGAACTGACAGATGTCTATTAGCTACATAAGGGAAAGTCATATTGTATAATGCAGCACATTACACTGCAGATCATTACTCTGCTATACAGTGCACCAGAGCATGGTACTCCTCCATACACTGCACCACAGCGTGGTACTCCTCCATACACTGCACCGCAGCATGGTACTCCTCCATACACTGCACCACAGCATGGTACTCCTCCATACACTGCACCACAGCATGGTACTCCTCCATACACTGCACCACAGCATGGTACTCCTCCATACACTGCACCACAGCATGGTACTCCTCCATACACTGCACCACAGCATGGTACTCCTCCATACACTGCACCACAGCATGGTACGCCTCCATACACTGCACCACAGCATGGTACTCCTCCATACACTGCACCACAGCATGGTACTCCTCCATACACTGCACCACAGCATGGTACTCCTCCATACACTGCACCACAGCATGGTACTCCTCCATACACTGCACCACAGCATAAGGGTTTTTTGGGGACTTTGAGTGAGGCACAAGACACGTGGTAGGAGAAATTGTAAAATTGTTTAACTGGCAAATAAACAAAGCGTTGAACATGAAAATTTTTATAGATATACACAAGACAATGGTATACAAAAAAAGAAGAATTCATGTATGTACATGCACTGCACCTCAGCATGTTACTTCTCCATGCACTGCACCACGGCACGGTACTCTTCCGTGCACTGCACCACGGCACGGTACTCTTCCGTGCACTGCACCACGGCACGGTACTCTTCCGTGCACTGCACCACGGCACGGTACTCTTCCGTGCACTGCACCACGGCACGGTACTCTTCCGTGCACTGCACCACGGCACGGTACTCTTCCGTGCACTGCACCACGCCATGGTACTCTTCCATGCACTGCACCACGTCATGGTACTCTTCCATGCACTGCACCACGCCATGGTACTCTTCCATGCACTGCACCACGCCATGGTACTCCTTCGTGCACTGCACCACGGCATGGTACTCCTTCGCACATTGCACCACGGCATGGTACTCTTCCATACACTGCACCACGGCATGGTACTCTCCCATGCACTGCACCACGGCATGGTACTCTTCCATGCACTGCACCACGGCATGGTACTCTTCCATGCACTGCACCACTGCATGGTACTCTTCCATGCACTGCACCACGGCATGGTACTCTTCCATGCACTCCACCACGGCATGGTACTCTTCCATGCACTCCACCACGGCATGGTACTCTTCCATGCACTCCACCACGGCATGGTACTCTTCCATGCACTGCACCACGGCATGGTACTCTTCCATGCACTGCACCACGGCATGGTACTCTTCCATGCACTGCACCAAGGCATGGTACTCTTCCATGCACTGCACCACGGCATGGTACTCTTCCATGCACTGCACCATGGCATGGTACTCCTCCATGCACTGCATTAAAGCACATTACTCTTCCATACACTACAGATCATTACTCCCCTTTATAGTGCACCACAGCGTGTTACTCCTCCATACACTGCATTGAAGCACATTACTCCTCCATACTCCTTCGTGCACTGCACCACGGCATGGTACTTCTTCATGCACTGCACCACGGCATGGTACTCCTTCGTGCACTGCACCACGGCATGGTACTCCTTCGTGCACTGCACCACGGCATGGTACTCCTTCGCATATTGCACCACGGCACGGTACTCTTCCATGCACTGCACCACGGCACGGTACTCTTCCATGCACTGCACCACGGCGCGGTACTCTTCCATGCACTGCACCACGGCATGGTACTCTTCCATGCACTGCACCACGGCATGGTACTCTTCCATGCACTGCATTGAAGCACATTACTCTTCCATACACTACAGATCATTACTCCCCTTTATAGTGCACCACAGCGTGTTACTCCTCCATACACTGCATTGAAGCACATTACTCCTCCATACTCCTTCGTGCACTGCACCACGGCATGGTACTTCTTCATGCACTGCACCACGGCATGGTTCTCCTTCGTGCACTGCACCACGGCATGGTACTCCTTCGTGCACTGCACCACGGCATGGTACTCCTTCGCATATTGCACCACGGCAAGGTACTCTTCCATGCACTGCACAACGGCATGGTACTCCTTCATGCACTGCACCACGGCATGGTTCTCCTTCATGCACTGCACCACGGCATGGTACTCCTTCATGCACTGCACCACGGCATGGTACTCCTTCATGCACTGCACCACGGCATGGTACTCCTTCATGCACTGCACCACGGCATGGTACTCTTTCATGCACTGCACCACGGCATGGTACTCCTTCATGCACTGCACCACGCCATGGTACTCTTCCATGCACTGCACCACGCCGTGGTACTCTTCCATGCACTGCACCACGCCGTGGTACTCTTCCATGCACTGCACCACGCCGTGGTACTCTTCCGTGCACTGCACCACGCCGTGGTACTCTTCCGTGCACTGCACCACGCCGTGGTACTCTTCCGTGCACTGCACCACGCCGTGGTACTCTTCCGTGCACTGCACCACGCCGTGGTACTCTTTCGTGCACTGCACCACGCCGTGGTACTCCTTCGTGCACTGCACCACGGCGTGGTACTCCTTCGTGCACTGCACCACGGCGTGGCACTCCTTCGTGCACTGCACCACGGCATGGCACTCCTTCGTGCACTGCACCACGGCATGGTACTCTTTCGTGCACTGCACCACGGCATGGTACTCTTTCGTGCACTGCACCACGGCAAGGTACTCTTTCGTGCACTGCACCACGGCAAGGTACTCTTTCGTGCACTGCACCACGGCAAGGTACTCCTTCGTGCACTGCACCACGGCATGGTACTCCTTCGTGCACTGCACCACGGCATGGTACTCCTTCGTGCACTGCACCACGGCATGGTACTCCTTTGTGCACTGCACCACGGCATGGTACTCCTTCGTGCACTGCACCACGGCATGGTACTCTTCTATGCACTGCACCACGGCATGGTACTCTTCCATGCACTGCACCACGGCATGGTACTCCTCCATGCACTGCATTGAAGCACATTACTCTTCCATACACTACAGATCGTTACTCCCCTTTATAGTGCACCACAGCGTGTTACTCCTCCATACACTGCATTGAAGCACATTACTCCTCCATACTCCTTCGTGCACTGCACCACGGCATGGTTCTCCTTCGTGCACTGCACCACGGCATGGTACTCCTTCGTGCACTGCACCACGGCATGGTACTCCTTCGCATATTGCATCACGGCAAGGTACTCTTCCATGCACTGCACCACGGCATGGTACTCCTTCGTGCACTGCACCACGGCATGGTACTCCTTCGTGCACTGCACCACGGCATGGTACTCCTTCGTGCACTGCACCACGGCATGGTACTCCTTCGTGCACTGCACCACGGCATGGTACTCCTTCGTGCACTGCACCACGGCATGGTACTCCTCCATGCACTGCATTGAAGCACATTACTCCTCCATACACTGCAGATCATTACTCCCCTTTATAGTGCACCACAGCGTGTTACTCCTCCATACACTGCATTGAAGCACATTACTCCTCCATACACTGCACTGCAGATCATTACTCCCCTATACAGTAAACCACAGCATGTTACTCCTCCACACACTCCATTACAGCACATCACTCCTCCATTCACTGCAGATCATTAGGCCTCTGTACACTGCATCACAGTATAGTACTCATCTATACCCTGCTTAGCAGCACAGCGCATTTCCATACACTGCAGCTCATTACTCCTACATACACAGCATTACAACAGATCCCACCGCTATACACTGCACTGCAGCTCATTACTCCTCCATACATTGTACTGAAGGTCATTAGTCCTCCATAGACTGCAGCTCATTACTCCTTTATACACTGCATTGCAGCAGATTATACCCCCATAGACTGCAGCTTTTTACTCCCCTCAACCCTTCACATTATACCTCCATAACCTGCACTGCAGCACATTGCTCCTTACACAACTCTACAGGAATGTAATTGAGAGCTTGTGAAATGAAGAACTTCTCAATAAGGTTTCCTGTACCAACCGCACATTTACAACACAATGCACCCCCACACGCTCAAAAACACTGTGAAATACATTGTCAGGTACCACAGGAGAAAGGACCTGAAAGAATCCGGGAGAAGGTTTCTAATCCTCACAATCAATTCTATCTTTTCATGTGACAACACTGAAGAAATGACACTTTGCTACAATGTAAAGTAGTGAGTGTACAGCTTGTATAACAGTGTAAATTTTCTGTCCCCTCAAAATAACTCAACACACAGCCATTAATGTCTAAACCACTGGCAACAAAAAAGAGTACACCCCCTAAGTGAAAATGTCCAAATTGGGCCCAATTAGCCATTTTCCCTCCCCGGTGTCATGTGACTCGTTAGTGTTACTAAGGTCTCAGGTGTGAATGGGGAGCAGGTGTGTTAAATTCTGTGTCATCGCTCTCACTCTCTCATACTGGTGACTGGAAGTTCAACATGGCACCTCATGGCAAAGAACTCTCTGAGGATCGGAAAAAAAAGTTGTTGCTCTACATAAAAATGGCCTAGGCTATAAGGCTCTATTCACACTAATGCGTTTTTTGATGCATATTTCAGAAATGCATGGACATTTTTTTAAAATGGGTTTCTATGGAACATGTTCACATCAATGCATTTTTGTGCCTCTGCGTTTTTGGAAAGGGTCGGGGACTTTTTTTCATGCAAAATGCAGCGTTTTGCATGTAATAGAATTCAATGGACCAGCATCAAAAACGCAAGTACAGCGTTTTTACAGAGGTTTGCGTTTTTTTTTCCTTTTTTTTACACTGTATACAGTATAAAAAAACACTGTAGAAAAAAAAAAAAAAAGCTGTAAAAAAGCATGTTCAAAAACGCGGCAAGCACCGCAAAAAACACTGCAGAAACGCTCAAAAGCAACAAGCATAGATGTGAATCGAGCCTAAGAAGATGGCCAAGACCCCGAAACTGAGCTGCAGCACGGTGGCCAAGACCATACAGAGGTTTAAAAGGACAGGTTCCACAGGCCTCGCCGTGGTCCACCAAAGAAGTTGAGTGCACGTGCTCAGCGTCATATCCAGAGGTTGTCTTTGTGAAATAGACGTATGAGTGCTGCCATATTGCTGCAGGGATTGAAGGGGTGGGGGATCAGCCTGTCAGTGCTCAGACCATACGCCGCACACTGCATCAAATTGGTCTGCATGGCTGTCATCCCAGAAGGAAGCCTCTTCTAAAGATGATGTACAAGAAAGCCCACAAACAGTTTGCTGAAGACAAGCAGACTAAGGACATAGATTACTGGAACCATGTCCTGTGGTCTGATGAGACCAAGATAAACTTATTTGGTTCAGATGGTGACAAGCGTGTGTGGGGACAACCAGGTGAGGAGTACAAAGACAAGTGCGTCTTGCCTACAGTCAAGCATGGTGGTGGGAGTGTCATGGTCTGGGGCTGCATGAGTGCTGCCGGCACTGGGGAGCTACAGATCATTGAGGGAACCATGAATGTCAACATGTACTGTGACACACTGAAGCAGAGCATGATCCCTTCCCTTCAGAGACTGGGCCGCAGGGCAGTATTCCAACATGATAACCCCAAACACACCTCCAAGACAACCACTGCCTCGCTAAAGAAGCTGAGAGTAAAGGTGATGGACTGGCCAAGCATGTCTCCAGACCTAAACCCTATTGAGCATCTGTGGGACATCCTCAAACAGAAGGTGGAGGAGCGCAAGGTCTCTAACATCCACCAGAACCTCATGGAGGAGTGGAAGAGGACTCCAGTGGTAACCTGTGAAACTCCATGCCCAGAAGGGTTAAGGCAGTTCTGGAAAATAATGGTGGCCACACAAAATATTGACACTTAGGACCCAATTTGGACATTATCACTTAGGGGTGTATTCACTTTTGTTGCCAGCGGTTTAGACATTAATGGATGTGTGTTGAGTTATTTTGAGGGGACAGCAAATTTACACTGTTATACAAGCTGTACACTCACTACTTTACATTGTAGCAAAGTGTCATTTCTTCAGTGTTGTCACATAAAAAGATAGAATAAAATATTTACAAAAAATGCGAGGGGTGTACTCACTTTTGTGATATACATTTCTGCTCTTCTGGGTGGGGCGGCACCGCCCATACTGCGATTAGTCAGCAGGTGCCGGCAAATGAATGACCACTGGCACCCGCTAATCGGCGAGGAAGAAGACAGGACAGAGCTCTGTCTATGTAAACAATGAAGAGCTCTTTCCTGTCAGCGAGGATGTGCTGGATTTTGTTGCCCTGAAAAGCAGGGGATAAAAACCAGCACATCCCTTAGTGAAAGCACCTCACAGTACACACAAACACTGGTTAGGCATGTGCATATTTTTAGCACTTATCAATGTATTGATATCACTGGTTCCCACAAAGTGTCAGACTGCCCGCCACACTATCACAGTCCCGTTATAAAAGTCGCAGATCGCCGCCAATACTAGTATTAAAAAATTTTAAATTCCAGCATATATACCATAGTTTGTAGACGCTATAACTTTTGTGCAAACCAATCAATATACGCTTATTGGTATTCTTTTTACCAAAATATGTAGGAGAATACATATTAGCCTAAATTTTTTAAGAAATTTGATTTTTTACATTTTTTTTATTGGATTTGTTTGTTTTATAGCAGAACGTAAAAAAAAAATTATATCTCAGTCTCAGTCACTAGCAGCCAGCGGCAAAATGGAGCGAAGCCTGATGGGTGAATCCATCAGAACACGAATTTATATCTTTGTCTATGTAAGGAGGGGGGGGGGGGGTAATCCATGTTCCATCCATGGATGATGAATAAAGTTTTTGTACATTTTTAAATCTGCGGTATAGATCGTTATTTTAACCCCACCGAGGCACACTCAAAGTCCCACTCTACCCTATTTTAAGTTTGAATTTTATATCCTTGTCATTTCATTTTTGGAGTGGTTTCACACGCTGCCAACATTCTTCTTGAAATGTTTATGGAACAAATATGCAAATAACAAACATACCTCCCATATTTATGGGGTGCGCTACATACAGAGTGCAGAGTTCAGGAGAGCTTCCATACAGAGTGCAGAGTTCAGGATTACGCTACATACAGAGTGCAGAGTTCAGGAGTGCGTTCCTTACAGGGTGCAGAGTTAAGGATTACGCTACATACAGAGTGCAGAGTTCAGAAGTGCTTTACATACAGAATGCAGAGTTCAGGATTACGCTACATACAGAGTGCAGAGTTCAGGAGTGCGTTCCATACAAAGTGCAGAGTTCAGGGTTACGCTACGTACAAAGTGCAGAGTTCAAGAGTGCGTTAATCCGTACATCAACATGTACAAATATATAACGGGTCCATATAGTGATTTTTTTCCCCTGCAGTAGTAAATTGGATCATGCTTTGCTGGGGTTTTTTGCCTTCCTCTGGATCAACTGTGGGTTTAGGTTTGTGGGGTTTTTTTGGTTGAACTGGATGGACTTGTGTCTTTTTTCAACCTAACTATGTTACGTACAGAGTGCAGAGTTCAGGATTACGCTACATACAGAGTTCAGGAGTGCGTTACGTACAGAGTTCAGGATTAGGCTACGCACAGAGTGCAGTGTTTAGGAGTGCGTTACGCACAGAGTGCAGAGTTCAGGAATACGTTACGTACAGATTTCAGGATTAGGCTACGTACAGAATGCAGAGTTTAGGAGTGCCTTACGTACAGAGTGCAGAGTTCAAGATTATGTTACATACAGAGTGTAGTTGTCAGGAGTGCGTTACGTACAGGGTGCAGAGTTCAGGGATGCGCTATGTACAGAGTGCAGGGTTAATTGGTGTGCTATGTACAGCGCACAACCAAAAAAACACCAGAATATCTATCCCCTACCTGTTGTTTCTACCTTTTCTGTGCACACTTTTCTTTTCTGTTGGACAAGCCACTAGTAGAAATATTATAGAAATGTAAACATGAAAAACCTGGATTCAAAATTAGTAATGCAGGGCCCTCTGATTCCTACTGTATTAAAGTGTATTGTATTTGTACTGTCTACCCTCAAATTGTAAAGCGCTGCGTAAACTGTTGGCGCTATATAAATCCTGAATAATATTAATAATAATAATAAACTGCCCAATTTTGACCATTCTTTTTTTCTGACACCTTTACATTTGTCATTTGCACACTTTTTGAACCCTCACTTGACCACATATGTATGCCTCACCTCATCACACACCTACCTCTCCGTATCCGATTACACTCTCTTTCCATTGTATGGCTTCCTATAGCTTGCAGTCACCTACTGTACATTCTACCATAACATGCCAATAACTTATAATGAGGGTAGAGACTATGTAACCCAACATCAATCATGTTGAAACAATTGCTAGCAAAAAAAAAAAAACACAATAAATGCACAAAATGAGAACTACCACAGCAGAAAAATGAATAGCTACATTTCCTAGCAGTCTGACACCATACTTTGCCTTGGGGGTCACCTTTTTGCACCTCCAGTCAGTATAAAGGGGTCGGCATCAGCAAATAGAGACAGTGACCCCTCTTTCAGCAAGTATAGAGGGGCTGGTATCAAAAGAAGGGAGGCAGTGACCCCTCAGTTCCCCTTCCAGCCTCTATAGATGGGCTTGTATCAAGAGGTGGGGGGCACTGACTTCTCATGTTCCTCTTTCGGCCAGTGTAGAGGGGCCAGTAGCAGAAGATTTGGGGGCAATGATGCCTCAGTCCCCCTTCTAGCCTGTATAAAGGGGTTTTATCAGGGGATGGGGGCATCGACCCCTCAGCCTCCCCGTTCAGCCAGTGTAGAGGGACTGGTATCAGAAGACTAGCAGAATTGA
Organism: Lithobates clamitans; assembly: GCA_037952925.1. Classification (NCBI taxonomy): domain Eukaryota; kingdom Metazoa; phylum Chordata; class Amphibia; order Anura; family Ranidae; genus Lithobates; species Lithobates clamitans. The sequence goes on along the minus strand of JBBGZY010003008.1, from coordinate 82,957 downwards.
CCCCCTAGTACCCCACTCAACCTATATAGAGAAGTAAGGTTCAAAATATGGGGGGCATTAAACCCTCAGTTCCCCTTCCAGTCTGTACAGAGGACCAGTACCAGAAGATGGGAGGCAGTAACCCTTCAGTTCCCCTTTTAGCCAGTGTAGAGAACCCAGAATCAGATAATAGGGGGCAGTGACCCCTAAGTTCCCCTTGCAATCAGTATAGAGGTACTGGTATCAAGATGCAAATTCAGAGATAATAGGAGACTGCCCAAGCGACAAAGAAGTAAACCCACCCCTGGGTGAGACAAGGTGTTTTCTGCACCCCTCTGTCAATTTCCTGAGTGTCACCTGCAGCAAAGAGTGTTGACGTTGCAGGTAAAGGACACTGTGCCAATGCCAGGAATGTCTTGGGAACTCTTTTCTGTACTTCCAGCCAGTACAGGGAGCCTGTATTGGGAAATAGGAAGCAACGACCCCTCAGTTCCCCTTTCAGCCAATGTAGAGGGGCCAGTATCACAAGATGGAGGGAAATTAACCCCTTCATTCCTTTTTCTGCCTGTGTTGAGGTCTTGTATCAGACAGAGCTAGCATCACAAGTCACTCTGGCCAGCAGTTCTCCTTTAAGACAATATAAAAAGGGCCTGTTATCAAAAGATGGTGGGTGGGCGGTATTCCCCTTCCAGTCTGTATAGAGGGGCCGTCATTGAGACACACATTCAGAGATAATAGGAATCTGCCACACTCTCTGCACCCCTCTTTTCCCCCCCACACCACAGGGTGTTGCAGGAAGAGGACACAATGGCTTCCAGTCTCCACCCTCTGACCTGTATCTGCGGGGTGTTGGGAAGGCTGAGCACTCTCCTCCTCATCCTCCGGGAGGCTCGGGCAAAGAAGTCCACCATGCTGGCACTTCATGCAGGAGGTCTTTCCATACACATCGCTCTTGTGAGAAAGATAAGAAAGGAGAACTGCTGGCCAGAGAGACTTGTGAAAGTTTCGTACATTTCCTGTGCCGTGCTGAGCTGAGCAGAGGAAACGTTCAATTTGTCTCTTGCTCCTCTCCCACACAAAAACAAAATTACCTACAGATCAGTCTACAGGGAAGCTGGCCCACAACTCATGTGGACAATCTTATATGTACATTGAATGGCAACATGATGTTCTTCTCCATTTCGGCAGTCTGCTGTATACTTTACATATTGTCAAGCATATTAAAAAAAAAAAGTGCAAAAACAATATACAGATCAAACTGTAAACTGTGGGGGGTGCGGTAGTAGGCGGGTGATACTTCCTCCATGTTCTCCTCCTCGTTGGATGCCAAGTGCGAGTCACATAGGAGGCCTACCCTGGAGTGGGGTTCTTCTGGGCTACGCTAGGCACTTTGTTCAAGTAAAGGCAGGGACCCAAACCAGACGACTGAACTCTAGTAAACTCCTGTGGTGTAATTATACACCACCACGGTCAATTTAGGAGGGGCAACGGATGCATTTAGGAGGGGCACACAGAGCTAATGCCCTCCCCACCTGTCCAGCGTATCACTGCTACCTCACTCCCAGTAACGGTATGGAGCCCCCCCGTGCACCGAGTGCTGACTCCATGCGTACACTTTATTCAACTCTTCCGTACCTGTGTACAGGCTGGGGACTTATGCAGTGCCGATCTGCTCCCATTACTATGGGAGATGGACCTTCTCACGGAGAGTATGCCGATAACAACTCCCACCTGCAAGAAGCTATCCCACCTGTCACATGTACACGCTTATGGCAGGCTGCTAGAGAAACCTTTGTTACCCTTGGTAACCACTTCACACTGTTACACTGATGTCTTAATACCCCAATATGCTTAGCTGACCCGAGCACCCCTTAAAGTAATATTAAAGTCTCGGGTTTTTTTTGTTTAAACATTAACAAACATGTTATACTTACCTGCTCTGTGTAATGGATTTGATCCTCCTCTTCTTGGGTCCTCCGCCAGTGATCCTGGTCCCTCCCTACTGCAGAGTGCCCCCACAGTAAGCAGTTTGCTATGGGAGCACCCGAGCCAAGCCACTGCTCTGTGTGTGCACCCCTCTCCTCATTGGCTCACTGAGTTTGATTGACAGCAACAGGAGCAAATATGGGAGCGTCCCCGGACAAGCGAGGCTTTCATGCAACATTGGTGGATCAAGATGGGGCTTAAGTAAGTATTAGGGGGACTGAGGGAGGCTGCTGCACACAGATGGTTTTTTATCCTAATGCATAGAATGCATAAAGGTAAAAAACCTTCTGCCTTTAGAACCAGTTTAAGTAACTTCAGACCAGGCAAAGGTAAAGTTTCAAAAGCTTGGCAGAACAGTAGAACAAAGATAACAGTCCTTCCCTAAACTAATCCCTAACTCGGGCTTGTGGCTGCCCCAGCATACCTGCACAGGATAGGGTCTATATTTGACATGGTATGATGGTAGTATCCAGGATTGGCATCTTCAGGGCAGATTGCAGGTCCCAGCATTTCCTTTAAGCTGTAGATAGATCCTGAAGCCAGATGCTCCTTAGTTGGCACTCCAGTCTCAGCATATCAGCAGGCTAACAGGACAGACCCTGGCAACGGCGACGGCAGGAACCTCTTTTCCCACTCTCCCTCTCACTCTCTCGACCCTCTTGGGTCTGGACCCCTGTCCCTTTTAGAATACACACAAACAGTGGATCAGACCTAGGAAAGGCCACCAAAAAAGAACCGGGAAACGCAATTAACACCAACCCTCCTGATTGGGGCAGCATTGAACTTTACCTGCCTACAAACCTACTGTATTATACTTTACTACAGTCTGACCAGCTAAGAGGTGATTTCTGATTGGTTGCTGCAGGTCACCATTTTGCCTTGTATGCATCCAGCTCCCATGAAGATAAAGTCTAGAGCAACTTCCCCGTCTGTGAAGAGTCCTATACACGAATATGTCCAAAACCTCTGCCTGATTGTGCTGCCATCCAGCCAAACCATGGGTAACCCTGGGTAGAACTTTGAAATGGGCCCACAGCTACATTCAGGGTTGAAATGGCCATACACTGTTAAATTTTTGAACAACCGTTCCTGAAAGATCATTGGACAGAGTATCAAATGTTCCCATCAATTGACTCAAAACATTTTTGTTTGATTGCCACACCAGTGTATAGAATTTAAGGCTGGGTTTACACTATTGCAAATTTGAGGAGGGTTTCCCCGCCGACAATTCAAATAGCAGGAGATTGTGACCGACTCTCTATGGAGCCGATTCACATATCTCCGCAGCAGCTCTGGTGTGAATTGCACAGGAGCCCTGTGCGTCTTTTGGTCCGTTTCAGGTCCGAATTCAGCCCAGAATGTCAAAAAAAAAAAAAAAAAAAAATCACAATTTAGTTAATATGTAAAGTTTAAAAAAAGGCAATTTATTCCTAAATATCTTTATACGCAGGCGTAAATATAAATAACCAACTATTTGGTCAGGGAGTAAAATCTTTAATCCTCTCTGAGAATAACAGACAGAAGAGATATACTCCATATTCTATTAGAGGTTGAATCTGGTAAATATCATCAGACTCAGCTCAAATTTTTTTATTTAAAGAAAAAAAAAAATTCTAGATTGTTTTGCAGATTTTCAAACAGAACTGTAATATTACATGCTTTTCTGCAGCTTCTCCATTGAAGTATATTGAACCAAAAAAGCACCCTTTCCAAATACACAGCAGCTGAAAAAAGCATAGATGTGAACGTTAAATGAACTGTAGTGCATTTCTGCAAAAAGCACCAAAAAACACATGGGGTGGGAACCAGGCCTAAGACATTTAGTAACATAATGGAGTTTAAAAAAAAATAAAAAAATTAGCCCTTCGTTTTTTTTACTGTACAACAGTGAAAGTAATATTTACAGTAGAGATTATTTGCTCTTTTAGAACTATATAGGGCTAAATTTAGCTTTTTTAACCCCATTATGTTACTGGCCGATTAATCGGTTATGAAAATAATTAATTTCATAATCGATTAATCGATTAGTTGTTTTGGGCCCTATTACAATCACACAAATCTGCTGGAAAGTTTCCATGTCTCCATCAAACTTAGGCCTGTCTTTTCCGGACCTCGCTAGGTGATTGCAGGGAAGATTATATTTTTCTCAACAATCTACAACGGTAAAAAACACTTTTTATTAAATCCCACAGAAAACCTAGTTTGTTGATGACACTGTGTGTGAAAACGAAGATGCTGACTGCCCAGAAGACTGCAAAGGCTATCAGACACCTCTCACTTTAGCAAGTAAGTAAACCCCCTAATACGAAAGAAGGCTTTGGGGGACTTAGAAGTCCATGGTAATGGGCAAACCAGGGGCCAGGTTTGTACTTGGCTTTGGATGTTGAGGCCTGGGAGCAGTGAAGGGAACTTTTCTTGGCCTCTGAGGAGGGGTGAGCCTTCCTAGTCTGAGGTCTAGACTTCTTCTGCTCGGGCAGGTAAGTACTCTTAATCCTATCAGACACTTGACAACCAAATTTACCATCATTAGAACTACAATTGATTTGTCCCAAACAAAAATTCTACCAGGGTCTGGCCTGCTTTAGTCACAAAACATGCCATTGATTGGAAAATCATGAGATCAATCTGTTACAATCACACAACGCTGCTGGAAGGTTTCAATGTCTCTATTAAAGTTATCAGAAGACCCGTCTATCATTCCAGACCTGACAAGGGATTGTAGACGTTTCTGTGCAATGCACGGCCCACAACAAAAAACAGTTGGTGACATAAGGGAACACTCAATGGTGGGTCTCTGATCTACTACATGGATCTCAATCTCATTTTCCTTCAAAGCTCACAGCATCATACATTTTTTTTTTCCTCTATTTAAAAAATTCCTCTGATTCTTCGATCTAATTGGATCTAGTCAGCGATATATTTTACCAACAAGACAGGCTGGCCTAACTACCTGCAATTAAGGCCTTCTATACTATATAGATATATACTATATCTATATTTCATCTAAATTGTGTTATAAATTCTTGTTCAAACCCGGAAGAAGAGGGAATTCTTCTCCTCTGAAATGCGTTGGTTACATCTGATCTTTCTAATAATAAGGTTAAAGCGAGATGGAATTTGTACCAGGCACTCCTAACCACACACATATCCATCTGAGTGATTTGACTATCATGACCAAAAAAGCAGAAACCAAAAGTACCTACCTTGAACATAATCTCCAACATGGAAAACACATTTTGATATAAATTATTATTCTCTACTCGCATCACCTATCAGATCTAATCAGGCAAGCATTAGGGAAATAAAAAAGTATTATTTGATTGGTTAACGTGAACAATGTCCAGACAATAACAAGTATGGTAACGTAAACTCACAAACATTAGCACAGAGGATAGTGCATCCCAAGGGTACGCTCCTCAGGGAAAGTTCAGGTGCAATTATACCTCATATATGAAATTACTCTCTTTTCCATACAGTTATAGCTGAAGGAACATGAGAACACTGAGTTTGACCCTCCCTTATTTGCATTTCTTTCATGTTATTTGCTTTCTTTAAGACACAGTGTACAGAAAGACGATCTGCATGACCCCTAATGTGATGGGATTTGTAATAGATGGAACCATCGCCCACCACAGACAAGGACTCAATGTTCTATGAAAAATACTGACCACACACAGGACTTTACCTGACTGAAGTTAAGGTCTCAGTCTTTTCTGGGATTTCACATGGTTATGCTTCCTTTTGCAGTTTTGAGGACCTCAGCTTAATAATCCACACAGATATCCCACCAAGATGCTTTAGACCAAAATGTTCTCAACCAAGGTCCCATGGAACCCTAGAGTTCCTCCAGTGGATAGGCTCCAAGTTCATAGGTTATATAAACAGCTGGACTGTCCTAATCAAAAGGCAATCTTGATGGAAAATAGAAGAAGCGTGAATAAGGAAATCAATAAGTCCTTCACCGCACCACTGTGATAGTAAAAATGTGCGCTTACCAAATGGCAAGCTTGGAAGAGCTTGCGACCTTAACCCGTTTGGGGCCTTTCAAGGTGGAACCATCAAGGAGAGACACGCCACTTGGCTTAGATTAAGCACACTGTTCTTCCAATTACCACTCTAAATGGAGATGTGACCCCTGGCTAAGGATAAACTTGCACTCGCTCTCTCAATGTCAGCTTTGGACTCTATGCTCCATGTTCCGTGTACCTGGCTGGTCGGCTGGTAGAGTGAAGGGGGAGGAGCCAGGGGAGGTCTCAGACGTCTAAGGAGACCCCACCTTGGGATAGTGACCTGGAGACTTGTGAAGGGAGCCGGAGCGTCAGCGTACACGGAACATGGAGCATAGAGTCCAAAGCTGACATTGAGAGAGCGAGTGCAAGTTTATCCTTAGCCAGGGGTCACATCTCCATTTAGAGTGGTAATTGGAAGAACAGTGTGCTTAATCTAAGCCAAGTGGCGTGTCTCTCCTTGATGGTTCCACCTTGAAAGGCCCCGACCGGGTTAAGGTCGCAAGCTCTTCCAAGCTTGCCATTTGGTAAGCGCACATTTTTACTATCACAGTGGTGCGGTGAAGGACTTATTGATTTCCTTATTCACGCTTCTTCTATTTTCCATCAAGATTGCCTTTTGATTAGGACAGTCCAGCTGTTTATATAACCTATGAACTTGGAGCCTATCTCAATTTTGGTTTTTTATCTTCATTATTTTTGGTCTGGTTTTATCATATAGAACATTTCTATCACAGCGCTGCTCCTCTTGTATTTATTTTGTTATGTGTGTATCTCACATTTTAGCGGCTGCTTTATATTGATTTGATCACTGATTTGTCACAATAGATTGTTCCTAAATATTTTTTATATTTTTTGTTTTTCAATAGGTGGTTTTGCACTATTCAGTTAAAGTATAGCGCGGTGATTTGTCTCTTCTTTTTTTCTGTTCCTCCAGTGGATGCTTGGGTCCCTTGAGCAAAAAGCAATTTCAACCTCTCAGACAAGTATCCACTGGTATAAATGATTTTTTTAAACTATCTGTAAGGGGGAGATTCTCCCCACTAACCACAAATGTAAGAGACATTCTTCCCCCCCGATCATGATTGGGAAAATTTTCCTTTAGAGTTCCTAGAACTAATGTCCCCAGAACTAGTGTCCCCATTGGTAGATTTCCCCTCCTGTTCTGGTGACCACCCTATGATTTGGTATTTTCTTTTCCTTTTTTCGATGAGAACAGTCACCAGGACAAATAGCAAAAGGTAAATGTCCCCAACAGGAACACAGACAGCAACAAACAGGTGTTCTAACCCCTCTCAATTATATCTAAAACTATAAAAAAAGTTTTGCCTTCATACTGTAAAATAATATCGCTAAATCTCGGGAAACCTGCGATGATCAAATTAAAAAAAGTGGATTTTAAAAGGTGAATGTTCTCTCAAAAACAGGTCACAAAACAACTCTAAAAAAATGTTTTTCCCATAGCAATCCTAAATCGAATAGGGAATATACCTCCCCCTGTACTGAAAAAAAAAGTCATACATTAGACCCCCTAAATGGACACTGGCCATTGGGAGTAGAAAAAGTCCCAACATCAGTGTAAAAAAGCAATGCCCCATAGTTGATGTCAGTGGGAGGATTTGTGCCCCCTCGTTGGTGTCACTGGGCCCAATTGTTGGTATCATTGGGAGGAATTGGGCCCAATTGTTGGTATCATTGGGAGGAATTGTGCCCCTTCGTTGGAGTCATAGGGGAGGTATTGTGCCCTTTCACTGGTCTCAGTGGGGGGGGGGGGGTTTAAGCCCCATTGTTAGTATCAGTGGATGAAATAGTGCCCCAAGGGTCAGATAAAAGCAAGCAAAGGGCTGTAGTTTGGAGACCACTGCATTAGAGAACAAGGTTTCTCAACTAGGGTTCCTCCAGAGGTTGCTGGGGGGTTCCTTGAGCAGAGAGCAATTTTTGCCTCTCAGAGAAGTTCCCTCTGACATCATTGATCTTATTAGCCATCTGTAAGGGGGTATTTCTCCCCAATGACCACAAGTGTAAAAAGCATTCTTTCCACTGCCCATCACACGAATATATCATAAACTGTAGATATAGCAATTTTTAGCAGGGGTTCCCTTAGACTGGAAAAGTATTTCAAGGGTTCCTCTGTGTTGAAAAGGTTGAGAAAGGCTGCATTACAGCATAATTCCACACAGGACATCAAACCCTTAGTATAAGATAATATTTAAGTGTTAATGGAAACACAAATATTGTATCAAATGACTCTCAACGTGCTTCGCCCACAGAGGGCTTCTTTAGGGGATTAGGGTTCTTTTGTTCTGTCCAATCCTCAAATGTTAGGATTACGCTCGTCCAACTGTAACAAATATAGTAAGTGAACCAGACCACGAATATGCTATCAAAGTGTAGCACAGCCACACACCAGTAATTGCTCAATGGTTACAGATCTTTAGGGCCTCACCCTGCAAAACACCCTGCAGGGGGTCCCATTTGCCCTTAGGTGCCGTGGCTGATGGCAAAAATCAATAGTAGCGTGGTCCAAGTGGCCACTCGGACCGAGTTGAGATCACCACAGATTTGGTGCCACACTTCTAATGTTGGAAATGAGCATTGTTGATTAAAATCGTACCTTATACTGAGGGTTTGATGTCCTCTATGGAATTATGCTCTAATGTACATGTCTTATGTTTAAGTACAGGGGGAGATATATCCCCTATTAGTCTTAGGATTTCTATGGAATAAAAATGGTTGATTTTAGGAGTTGTTTGTGACCTTATTCTGAGAGACCAACCACCTTTAAAAATCACTTTTCAAGTTATCATGGGTTTCCAAAGCTTTATCGATTGGTATGCGATTCTGCTGGGTTATCCCGGTTCTTGTGGAGAAAATAATCATTTAATCCCCTGCAGCTTTTGTAAGTTTGCCCACTTACAAAGAAATGAATGGTCTATCATTTTTATCATAGGTGTATTTTAAATGATAGAGACAGAATATCAACCAAAAATCCAGAAACACACATGATACAAATGTTATTAACTGAGTTTCAGTTCAGTGAGTAAAATAAGTATTCAATCCCCAATCAAAACATGATTTAGTACTTGGTGGAGAAACCCTTGTTGGCGAGCACAGAGGTAAGATGTGTTTTGTACTTGGTGACCAAGGTGGCACACATCTCAGGTGGGATTTTGTCCACTCTTCTTTACAGATCTTGTCTGAATCCTTAAGGTTTCTTGGCTGTCGCTTTGCAACTCGAAGTTTCAGCTCCTTCCATAAATTTTCTATAGGATTAAGGTCTGGAGACTGGCTAGGCCACTCTGTGACCTTAATGTGCTTCTTCTTGAGCCACTCTGTTGCCTTGGTGGTATGTTTTGGGTCATTGTCATGCTGAAAGAACCATCCACGACCCATCTTTAGTGTTCTGGCTGAGGGAAGAAGGTTCTCATCCAATATTTTACAATACATGGCCCCGTCCATTGGCTCCTCAAAGTCAAAGTCAGCCTGCACCTTTAGCAGAGAAACAGCCCCAAAGCATAATGTTTCTAGTCAGCATTTTTCTTTCTTCAAAACACGCCGAGTCGAGTTAATGCCAGAGAGCTCAATTTTGATCTCAACTGACTACAGCACTTTCTCACAATCTTTCTCTGAATCATTTAGATGTTCATTGGTAAACTTCAGACATGCCTGTACACGTGCCTTCTTGTGCCGTGTTTGGAGGAAGAAAAATGGAGGTGGAAACATTATGCTTTGGGGCTGTTTCTCTGCTAAAGGTACAAGCCGACTTTGCCGCATTTCTCCACCAAGTACTAAGTCATGTTTTGATTGGGGATCAAATACATATTTTACTCACTGAAGTGAAACTCAATTAATAACATTTGTATCGGGTGTTTTTTCTAGATTTTTGTTTGAAATTCTGTCTCTATCATTATAAATAAAATGATAAAAATGATAGACCCTTCATTTCTTTGTAACTGGGCAAACAAAATTTGCAGGGGATCAAATAATTATTTTCCCCACTGTACTTATACTGTAAAGTCAATATTTGATATATCAATAAGATATATATTATATCCCTGAGACCAGATAGTTATTTCAAAGGTTCATCCATGTTAAAGGCCCCTTTCACACGGATGTTCCTGCGGACCCGATCGGAACCTCCAATTCTTCTCCATGGAGAGAAGGGTGTAAACAAACATGTGTCCACCTACATCCAATCCAATCCGATCCGCCAAAAAGAGATGGTCATCCGTCCAGCGGATCGGATGGCAGTCGGGTGTAAATAGATAGGTGGTTCGTTTACATCTGGCCACTTATAGAGGGGAGCAGTCTGTGTCCGTGTCCTCTCTGCATGAACAGACACGGACCTGTCATCCGCCTGCTCAGCGGGGATCAGCGGAGAGATCCCCTCCTGCGCAAGCGGATCGCAGCTGCAGTGCACCCTGTGTGAAAGGGAGCAGAAAGGTTGAGAGAGGCTGCTTTGGGCAACGAGGGCAGATAGAGCCTTTTATTTATATATATATATATATATATATATATATATATATATATATATATATATATATATATATATATATATATATATATATATATATATATATATATATATATATATATATATATATATATATATATATATTTATTTTAAATCTAAACCTTCAGTCATTTTTGAGCTAACCAAAGCCAAATGATTACAGATGCATGTAAGCTGGTCATCACAGCATAGGTTAGATAAGAGATGCCAAAGGTGTTTGAATCCATTGATTCAGTACATAAACAGAAAGGGCGCAGGAAGGGGCGCAGTCGATATGAAGCCAAGATCAAGAACACGTGGGACAAGACCTCAAACTAGCAGGAGGAAAGTTCAAAACTAATCTTAGAAAGTATTATTCTACAGAAAGAGTAGTTGATGCTTGGAATGGACTTCCACCAGAGGTAGTTAAGTCAACCAACAGTAAATAGATTTAAACATGCTTGGGACAAACATTTCGGCTCGGTTCACATATGAGCCGCATGTGGCTCACAGCAGGGGTTCGGTGCGTGTTGGTTCACCGTTTCAGGTCCGATCTCAGCCCGAACTTTGGGCTGAATTCGGCCCTCAAATGGGCCAAAAAATGCACAGCGTTTTTCTGCAAAACGCACCAGACCTGCTGCGGAGATATGTGAACCGGCTCCATAGAGAGGCGGTCAAAATCCCCTGCTATTGCGAATTGGATGCGGGGATCTTCGCATCCAATTCCCAATGGTGTGAACCCAGCCTTATACTCAAGCAAGAAAAAAAAATTAAAAAATACTGTAGATACAGAAAAAAAAAAAAAGTAACAGACTTCATTATTATTATTATTATACAGGATTTATATAGCGCTGACAGTTTACGCAGCGCTTTACAACAACATTAGGGCAGACAGTACAAGTACAATACAATTCAATACAGGAGGAATCAGAGGGCCCTGCTCGTTAGAGCTTACAATCTAGGAGACTTGGTCTCTTTTCTGCTATCACTCTTCTATGTTCAGTCTCTATTTTTGCTGAGGGATGACTCTTTGCTTTCTATATTTCTCAACACTTCCCTTTAATTCTTAAATAAACTGGTTCGTTTGCTCATACTCTTTTTTTTTGGCTACAAAGAAAATCTTGGAAATACACATGGTGAATAGATACGATTACAGTATATATCCAATCCTTAAAGATCAGTTGTTATAGTGATAGTTGATATCCGAACATATCTTCAACCTAATTAAATCTGAACATACCGGATGTACCGTAACACTGTAATTAAACTGACATTGTTCATTAATAGGGAGATCCGTAAGGTTACATAAAGTTCTAAGATGTTGTCATCAGTGTATTTTACAAACAAGTATTTGAAGAAAAAAAAATAACAATAAAAATCTCCAAAAATGTCATTTTTTTAAAAATATATTTCAAGCCATTATCTAAAAAAAAAAATAAAAGTAAAAAAAATAAATAAATAAAAAGTAAAAAAAAAAATAAAAAAAAAAAAGTAAAGAAATCTTTATAGCTGGTACACACCTAAAGAAATTATTTGCCGGTATTTCAATTATGAAGGTTCATCTCTCAGCAGAACTAAAGGGGCTCCTTTGATCATATCAAATGTGGGCTTCCTTTAGTAAAACTTACTGTGGCCAAAGAAACTGTGTCCAAAACGGTCAAGTCACTGCCACAATGGCTTAGCAGGCCACATCAGACATGTTCTTGGCCAATCCAGAGATAATGTAATACGCTTTTTCCAATGCCTGGCCCACATGGCCACCCCGAATCATAGCCGTACTCCACCAGGCAGGGTTAACTATCCTTTTGTCCACCTCCTCACTAACAGCAGCCGGTTTGGCCCCAGTTAATGATCACACGTGTATTTGCTGTGGATAATTAGGTGGCTCAAAGCTTGCAGGATAACCACCTGTAACCATAGCGGCAGCATATACAGAGCCAGCCAGATCACAGAGTGGTCAGTAATGGCTCACAGGACATAATGGAGGGACTGGTGCACATTGCTGTGCCGGATCCTTCTATAAAAGGAGAACTGCAGAGGAGCACACCCAATAACATGGAGACCTCACGGATCATTATATACGTGTGTTGAGGACAAATTAAAAATATCTGTCCTTAACGTCCACACAGCTGTGCTGCAATCCTACATGAGAACTGGATAAAGATCCACCAAATATGGGATATTTTTCTGGTTCTTAGACTCTCTAAAACCTTCTAAATGGACGCAAACAACCCAAATTTAACATGATGTGCACACTCCAGTGTGCGTTGCCAGAGTCCTTCCTTCAGGTCTTTATATGAAGGCCATATAATCCCCTAAATGTTTCTGTATGGGGAACATTCCTGCAGGGTATGCAAGAATATCACATGCCGTAGGCTGGGGAAATGTTTACTTTATACCCAGCTCACTTATTCCGGAAAAAACTGCATTACAGGGAGAGCAACATCAGATAAACAATGAGATAGTGGAAACAGATGGTTAACCTGTCATGGTTTTCATATACCAGGTATTGAGGTTTAGGCCGGGTTCACACTGTAATACGCTGCGTATCAGACAGGAGCGCTGTGCGTCCCTGTTCCCCGTTTTAGGGACGAATCAGGGCCGATTCTATGCCTGAATTCCGCCCTGAAACGGAGCCAAAGACGCACAGCGTTTCTGTGCAGTGCGTTCTGCAGCTGCAATGGAGATATGTGAACTGGCTCCATAGGGAGCCAGATACATTCTCCTGCTATGTGAATTGGATGCGGGGAAAGCTGCATCTAATTCGCATAGGTGTGAACCTGGCCTAAAGCTAAAGCATCCATGGAGTGCGTGGCTATTTCATACCTCCAACTTGGGTCTAATGAGCAGGTAGAGGTCAGAGTTTAGTATAGGCACCTCTGAGCCCCCCACTTGGGTATAATGAGCAGGTAGAGGGCAGGGCTTAGTTACTGGGCACCTCCAATTCTCCCACTTGGGTATATCAAGCAGGTAGAGGTCAGGGCTTAGTAATGGGCATCTCTGAACCCCACTTCCCTCAACTTGGGTATACACAAGTAGAGGTCAGTTCTTCGTACTGGGCACCTCCGATTCTCCCACTTGGGTATAATGAGCAAGTAGAAGTCAAGGCTTAGTACTGGGCACTTCCAATTCTCCAACTTTGTAATGGACACCTCTGATCCCCCACTTGGATATATTAAGCAAGTAGAGATCAGAGCTTAGTACTGGGCACCTCTGAACCCCCCTTTCCTCCACCTGGATATAAATAAGTAGAGGTCAGTGCTTCGTACTGGGCACCACCCGATTCCCTCACTTGGGTATAACAAGCAGGTAGAACTCAAGGCTGAATACTGGGCATCTCCAATTTTCCCACTTGGGTATAATGAGCACGTAAAGGTCAGGTCAGGGATTAGTAATCGGCACCTTCAATTCCCTCACTTGGGAAAAACAAGTACAGGCGGTCCCCTAGTTACAAACATCCGACTTACAAAATGACTCCTACTTACAAACAGAGGGAGACAACAGGAAGTGAGAGGAAATCTACCCCTAGGAAGGGAAATTTACTCCTGTAAGAGTTATTATGGGGAAAAAGGTACCTCCACTGATGCTTTATGACCAAGGCTTGTTTCTACAACAACCCAAAATTTTCAAAATCCAATTGTCATTGGGACAGAAAGTGATGAGAAATCTTCTGAACAGCGGCACAGACAGCAAACAAATGTTACAGGGGTGTTAACCCTTCCCTATGCTATCCAAAAAGCTTAAAAAAAAAATTTTTGGCTGGAGCTACACTGAAAAAATGTACCTGTTCCAACTTACAAACAGATTCCACTTAAGAACAAACATACAGACCCTATCTCCTGGGGACCTGTAGGTAGATGTCAAGGCTTAGTACTGGGCATCTCCAATTCTCCCACTTGGGTATAATGAACACGTAAAGGTCAGGGCTTAGTAATGCACACCTCTGATCCCCTACTTGGATATATTAAACAAAAGGAGGTTAAGCAGGGCTTGGTACTGGGCACATCTGAACCAACCTTTCCTCCACTTGGATATAAATAAGCAGAGGTCAGTGCTTCATACTGGGCACCTCCAATTTCCCCACTTGGATATAACGAGCAGGTAGAAGTCAGGGCTTAGTACTGGGCATGGCTGACTCCCCACTTTGGTATAACAAACAGGTAGAGGGTCAGGGCAAAGTGCTGGGCACCTGGGACCCCTCCATTCGGGTATAACGAGCATAAAGAAGTCAGGGATCAGTGCTAGGTGCCCTCTGGGCATGCAGCCATTGTCCCTCTGATCTTACAATGAGAACACAAAGCTTTTTTTTTCTCAATGACAACCGTAAACTGTGCAAACAAACAGCCATGACATTTATCAGAGTGACAGTGTGTCATTGTAACTGTACAGGTGTGGTGAGGCACGGCCCCATTCCATAACGCATCCAATAACTATGTGAAACATTTATATACAAAGGACAGAATTCTAAATAAACCTATCTCCAAGGTGTTGTCCAATGCACCACTGCCCCCGTCCAGCAGAAAATACCAAACTCATGTTTTTTTTTTTAAGTTCTAGCATCTTACTGTAGGAGTCGCATTCAAGCCAAGGGCTATGCAAATTCGAAAAAGGCGAGTTTGTGGTATTTACCCCTTCCCACATCGCTAGGTGATCACAAGTAAAAAATGTATAATACTGCATCCCGCGCTGTAAGCAATTAACACATAGAGTGGCAGAGTACTAGCAATCATCGCAGGGCGTATACAGAAGGTATAAATCATACGTGGTGTACAGTACCTGTGGCCAGGCAGGTCCTCAGAGCTGCGCACACTTGTCCTCACCTAGTTGATGTCAGGAAGCTCCACACATCCTGGATCAGGTAACAAGGTGGCAGCCCATTTAAATAAGGCGTGTCATGACTTTCCTCTTTATGCAGAGTTAACACTTTCCGCTGCTGACTTGCTTGACTGGATTCCTGAGCGGTGGAGGGAGGTTTCCCATTATTCAGCAAAATGCTCATTCCAAAGGACAACCAGCCACAGATCAGACAACCTGAGACAGCTAGCCCAGAGGTGTGGACACACATCTATGATACGAATAATATTTGCACACCCCCTCTGAACAGCGCCCTTCGCAGTGACTGTGTGACAACCTCGCTGTCCCATAGAAGAAAAAAAATCCCATCTATACCTGAACTGAACACATTACTTCATTTCTTACGTATGATATGAACAGCTGTGCAGGTCGATGCTAAACATTATTTCGGAAAATGTTTACTTTTTGGTTCAATTCTGTTAAAAGTAAAGAATTAATGCCCAAGGACAGTTTTTCTGTTGCTGTTAAGGAGGAACTTTATGGTCTAGTTCAGCCATTTTCAAACTGGGTTCCGTGAAACCCTAGGGCTCCTCCAGAGGTTGCTAGGGGTTCCTTGAGCTGTGGCTGGTTGATCTTAAATTTGAAGGCCTGTATAGTTCCAAGGTCAAAGGCCAACGGCACCTGGCAAAGCCAGGAGCATCTTTTTAGCTGTTGGTAAAGTTGGCATTCTGACCACCACTGTAAGGGTTACAAACCACCAAAATCCTCATTCACTCCCTCGTTATCTCTCTCCTTGACTATGGCCTGCCTCACCATAGGCTATCCTCTCTTCAGTCTATCATGAATGCTGCTGCCAGACTTATCCACCTTACCAACCACTCAGTGTCTGCCAACCCTCTCCTCTGATTCCTTCACAGGCTCCCAATCACCCAGTGAATCAAAATACTAACCACAACATACAAAGCCATTCACAACTCTGCCCCGAGCTACGTCACCAATCTTGTCTCCAAATATCACCCAAATCGTCCCCTCCGCTCCTCTCAAGACCTCCTACTCTCAAACTCTCTCGTCTCCTCCTCTCATGCTCGTCTCCAAGATTTCTCCAGAGCCTCTCCCATCCTCTGGAACTCGCTACCTCCACTGGTCCGGCTATCCCCTACTCTTGCTACCTTCAGGCGATCCCTGAAAACGCATCTCTTCAGGAAAGCCTATCACGTCTCCAACTAATCTCCTACCACTTCCATCAGCTCATTCCCCACAGTTACAACCTTTTGTACCACCTGCCCCACCCTATTAGATTGCAAGCTCTTCTGAGCAGGGCCCTCTTAATCCTCTTGTATTTTATTGTAGTGTAACTGTATTGTCTCCTTTTATATTGTAAAGTGCTGCGTAAACTGTTGGCGCTATATAGATCCTGTATAATAATAATAATACTAATAATTGTTCCTACTGACCACTAATGTAAAGGGCATTTTTCCCCCATTGACTGGCAACAATTGCTTTTGGTAAGGGTTCCCTGGGACCTGAAAGATTGAGAAAGGCTGGTCAAGTTATTCAGTTTGGAAACTCAGGGACATTTCCAGGGACAATTCACACAAACCTCCAGGCTGCGTCATCCTTCCTGGCTACATTGTTCAGCAAAGCTCCACACAGTGACATTGCTTCCTGTCTGCTGCATAACAAAGAAGATTGAATATTGCAGGAACACTTCACAATCCACATAACACGTCTTTGACATCCACTAACCTCCTTCTTTGATGGTACAACAAAATGTGCATTGCTCCAGTCCAAGGGGACAGAAGAGAGGAGCACTATGGCAGTGACATTATCTTTCCAAAGATAAAGCTTAGATAATCCTTCAAGACTATTTTACCTAGATTGGCTCCTGAATTCCTGTACCTTATTCAATTGTAAGCTCCAGTGACGAGTACTCTCGCAAGTCTCTGGTAAGCCTGGAGACCAGCCTTTCCCTCTATAGACCAGCCTTTCCCAACCATTTATTTTTTTTCAATATGGAGGAACATTGTAATAATTTTTTAGGTCTTGGGGAATCCCTGCTAATCATTACTGCATCTACTGCTCAATGCACATTATTGTGAACTAGAAGTTAAGGGCCCGGAGCGAATAGGCCAAACTGCGCCAAAGATGTATGAGCATTATGTGTTAGCAAACCCCCCCAAATAAAATTGAGCCGTAATGTGCATGCTTACCCCCTAAGCATGAATTCCCCCCTCCTCCCAAAATAAATCCGCCCCCCTGCTGAAATCCCCCTTCCCAGCAAAAATACCCCTCATCATTCTTGCACAACCCCCCCCCCCCCCAATTTTTTTTACCCTCCTAGCACAAATCCCCTCTACCAAATCACCTCTTCTAGCACAAACACCCCAAACCCCCCTATCCTAGCACAAATCCTCTTTCCCCATCCCCCTCCAAACACAAATCTCCCCAAATCACCCCCCCCCCCAAAAAAAATCCCATCCTTGAACAATTTTTATCCCCTGCTGCCCCCAAAATTCTCTCACCCAACACAAATCCCCCTCCATCTCCTTGTGGTGCCTCCCATCTCAAATGATACCATGGTGGCCAGGGCAGCCGTCCCCCATGCCCACCCCTTGTCCCGGCCCTAACTTAGTGTAAATAACAACTAGGGGCTGCTCTATGGAACAACATTATTTTCAGTAAGAACAATTAAATGTAACTAGCCAATTTCATGACCAAAAAAGGAATGCAAACTGTGAAATTTGCTTTGTACTCTCACATTGCTGGTCAGTGGAGAAGGGCCTCCTTACACAGGTGGTCAGTAGAAAGAGTGCTTCTTATATTGGTGTTGGTGTTTGATCCATGTATGGGCAGGATGGTGGAACTGAAGTCGATCTGTCTGATTTTTTGCCATGCAATTACTGCCAGCGGCTATAGCTGCTAGCAGTAATTATTGTGTTCTGTGAAGGCTCCCCGTGCCCCCCCTCCCCCACCAGCAGAAGCTGCGGGAGAGATTCCCCTATTAACAATGACTGTGTTGATGGGGGGGATCGAGCGGTTTTCTTTCTTGCAACCCGTGGTGATGGAATCATCTATGGCTTTCTTTAGATTGGTGGTCAGTGGGAAAGATTAACCTTACATTAGTGGTCAGTTGGAAGAATGTTCCTTACATTGGTGGTCAGTTGCAAGAATGCTCCTTACATTGAGGGTCAGTGGGAAGAATGCTCCTTACATTGGTAGTCAACGGGAAGAATGTTCCTTACACTGGTGGTCAGTGGGAAGTTTGTTACTTACATTGGTGGACAGTTGCAAGAATGCTCCTTACATTGAGGGTCAGTGGGAAGAATGCTCCTTACATTGGTGGCCATTGGGAAGGATGTCCCTTATATTAGTGGTATGTGAGAAGAATGTCTCCTCCATCTGTATTGAGTAAGCACAGGAGTGGGAAACACGTCTACTGATCGTCTGTGAGCTATGTGTATGTCTCAATGTACCTTTTAATGGATATTTATTAAGGGAACTGATTTTATTCCTGGATGTGCCGCAATCTTTTCTTCCTTTGAGTCCCCTATATCGGTAGTTTGTGGGAAGAATGGCCCTTATATTCGTGGTCACTGTGAAGAATGCACATTACATTGGTGCTCAGTGGGAAGAATGCCACTAACATTGGTGGTCAGAGAAAATAATGTCTCCCACATTGGTGGTCATTGAGAAGTATATTCCTCACATTGGTGTTCAGTAAGAAGAATGTTCCCTACATTGGTGGCCGTTGGGAAGAATGTCCCTTATAGTAGAGGCCTGTTTGAAGAACATCCCCTACATCAGTAGCTTGTGGGAAGAATGTCCCTTATATTCGTGGTCACCAAGAATGCACATTAAATTGGTACTCAATGGGAAGAAGGCCACGAACATTGGTGGCCAGAGAAAATAATGCCTCCCACACTGGTGGTCAGTGGAAGAATGCCCCTTACATTGCTGGTAATAGGAGGAATGCCCCTTCCAGTGGGAATAATGCCCCCCACATTAGTTGTAAGTGGAAAGAATGCCCCTTACATTGGTGGTTATTGAGAGGAATTCTCCTTACATTCATGGTCAGTGGGAAGAATGTCCCCCTTATAGTTAACTAGCAAGATTATTAGTTCCCCCCTCCCATCCTGAACCTAATGTCGCGTACACACGAGCGGACTTTACGGCAGACTTGGTCTGGCGTACTGGATTTCGTCGGACAATTCGATCATGTGTGGGCTCCAGCGGACTTTGTTTGCTCAAAAGTTGGACGGACTTAGATTTGAAACATGTTTTAAATCAATCCGTCGAAATCGAGTCTGGTCGAAAAGTCCGCTCGTCTGTATGCTAGTTCAACGGACAAAAAGCCACGCTAGGGCAGCTATTGGCTACTGGCTATGAACTTCCTTGTTTTAGTCCGGTCATACGTCATCACGTACAAATTCGACGGACTTTGGTGGATTGTGTGTAGGCAAGTCCGTTCATTTAGAAAGTCCGTCGTAAAGTACGTTGAAAAGTCTGGCGTACTCTCGCAAAGTCTGCCGTAAAGTCCGCTCGTGTGTACGCGGCATTATATTCTCCCCACCACCTTCTACTCTGCACTCCTTCTTGTCTTGTCCTTCTACCGCCATACTCAGCCCTTTCCCCACTCTATACATTACCAAGTTTTTTCATACAAAATTCACACTCCATTTATTAAAAAAAAAAGAGTTTATTAAAGAAAATTAATTTACATTATTAATTGAAAGCCGTCAAATGAACACCTTAAAAGTTCATAGCTATTATTGTTGTATCTGTACCCTGCTTTGAGAAAGGCTGCTCTAAATTATATTTAAAACCAGAACTTTTTAAATTTTGGAGAGAGTAGGGGAATGCCTGTCGGTTTTTATGTCATCAGCTCCACAGGGGAGATTTTCATTTCACCTCTCAATGGGAAACGGGAGGAAATCTCTCCAAAGTGAAAGGAAATCTCTCCAAAGTGAGATGAAATCCCCTCTTATGCCGCGTACATACGACCGGTTTTTCCGTCAGAATAAACTCAGACGGTTTTTCTGACGGTGTTCCGATGGAGTTCCGGTGAAACGGACTTGCGTACACATGATCACACTAAAGTCCGATCGTTTAGAACGCAGTGACGTACAACACGTAGGACAGACCTAGAAAAAGAAACTTAAATAGCCAGTAGCTGCCCTTGCGTCGTTCTAGGTCCGCCGGAATAGCATACAGACGAACGGTTTTCCCGATAGGAATTGATTACGTCGGAAAGATTTAAACCATGTTCTATTTCTAGATCCGTCAGAATTTTCGAAAGAAGAAAAGTCCGATGTAGCCCACACACGATCTGAATATCCGATGAAAGGATTCCGTCGGACCTTTTCTGCCGGAAAGTCCGGTCGTGCGTACGCGGCATCAGACAGTTGTCATCAGAATTATTTTCCGATGGAAAGAAAGGCAGAATCTGCCTAGAGGGGACAGAGACAGATTGACAGCGCTTCCTTATCCACTCCACTTATAAAAACTTTTTTTTTTTTGCTTTAGATAAGTCCTAAAAATATTCTTGAAAATTCAACATCCAATTTTAGTATTATGGACTCTTCACTGATTATCAGTAGCTTTGGGGCTGTCCAAGAAAAAACCAGCACAGCCAGAAAGCTTAGCTTCAATTAGTTGTCTGCCTGGTTCTCAAGGCACATCTAATCATTTGCACAAAAACAGATACGTTAACCCATAGCAACCAATCACAGGCCAGTACTTTAATCATTTAAAACAATAATAAATGTGTTTGCGCTGAAAAATGTGCCCAAATAACGTGTAAATGTAATAAATTAATCCACTATAAATGAACAATAAACTCATGTATGTATACTCCAAAAGTGCAAAATCAAACCTCAAAGTGCATTGTGCAAGAAACAATAAAACCCATATAAAGTGCACCATGCATAAATGAAAACAACAGCAAGTGCACAGGTATCCTGTGTATTACAAGTGTCCAGCTCAATCCACGGTTTAAAATCCAAATAAATGCATGTAAACAGTGTCCATAAGAAAAAAGTTTCTCCGAGGTCTTCTAAAAAGGTGCTCAAATCACAGCAAACAATATGTGCTCTCCCGTGATACCCCACATGTGCTTGCGCTCACCTCTATTCGTGTGACCCAGTATTTAAACTGTGTCAATACACGCAGTGGGGCCAATCCTGGGCTCCCTCAGGCTGGAATAATGGGAGTACAATCCTCACAGGTGCAGTCAATATCCACATGTATAGGAGAGAAGTAAGAACTCCATAGTGTGATAAAGCAGGGATATTTTATTAAATCAAACGAAAATCCTCCAGGAGGGTACTCACATTCAGTGGGTGCTTCAGTGCACCAAACTTTAACAAGTATATAACAACAAGCTGCGATCCAGATGGTGTGCGGTGTGGTGTGTGATGTCTCCTCCACTGCTGACAGCTCCGTCCTACCCCTCCCCGACGCGTGCCTCAGAGGAAGGCACGTGATCCCTGTGCCGAATACGCGTCGGGGAGGGGTAGGACGGAGCTGTCAGCAGTGGAGGAGACATCACACACCACACCGCACACCATCTGGATCGCAGCTTGTTGTTATATACTTGTTAAAGTTTGGTGCACTGAAGCACCCACTGAATGTGAGTACCCTCCTGGAGGATTTTCGTTTGATTTAATAAAATATCCCTGCTTTATCACACTATGGAGTTCTTACTTCTCTCCTATACATGTGGATATTGACTGCACCTGTGAGGATTGTACTCCCATTATTCCAGCCTGAGGGAGCCCAGGATTGGCCCCACTGCGTGTATTGACACAGTTTAAATACTGGGTCACACGAATAGAGGTGAGCGCAAGCACATGTGGGGTATCACGGGAGAGCACATATTGTTTGCTGTGATTTGAGCACCTTTTTAGAAGACCTCGGAGGAACTTTTTTCTTATGGACACTGTTTACATGCATTTATTTGGATTTTAAACCGTGGATTGAGCTGGACACTTGTAATACACAGGATACCTGTGCACTTGCTGTTGTTTTCATTTATGCATGGTGCACTTTATATGGGTTTTATTGTTTCTTGCACAATGCACTTTGAGGTTTGATTTTGCACTTTTGGAGTATACATACATGAGTTTATTGTTCATTTATAGTGGATTAATTTATTACATTTACACGTTATTTGGGCACATTTTTCAGCGCAAACACATTTATTATTGTTTTAAGTTTTATTACACGCTATGAAACGTGGTTAAGTGTTTGCTGCTAATCTATTAATGATTATCACCCCTTAGAGGCTTAGATCCATTCGTGGCTCGCAGGATATTCCTATTTCTTGTTCAGTACTTTAATCATATCTGAAAACCTACTGGCCACTCTTTTTTTTAAGCACAAAATGATCCAGAAAACACATACTAATGCCACGTACACACGGTCGGACTTTCCAACGGGAAATGTTCGATGTGAGCCTGTTGTCGGAAAGTCCTACCGTGTGTATGCTCCATCGAACATTTGCTGTCGGAATTTCTGGCTACAAATGTTTGAGAGCAGGTTCTCAAATTTTCCGACAACTTCACTTGTTGACGGTAAGTCCGATCGTGTGTACACAAGTCCGTCGCACAAAAGCTCACGCATGCTCGGAATCAAGCAGAAGGAGCCGCACTGGCTATTGAACTTCCTTTTTCTCGGCTCGTTGTACGTCTTGTACGTCCCCGCGTTCTTGACGTTCAGGATTTCTGACAACATTTGTGTGATCGCGTGTATGAAAGACAAGTTTGAGCCAACATCCTTCGGCAAAAAAAACACGGTTTTGTTCTCGGAAAATCCGATCGTGTGTAGACGGAATTACAGTGACAAATAATAATGTAAAGATCACAGGTTAACTTGGAACTCTAAAGGCAGTATGCAAAAGACAGAGCAAGGGCGTTTGAGTTAGTCAAAACCATATGCATAATTTATTAAAATAGCATACTTACATTTTAAAAATAGCACACTTACCTATTAAAAACTTCATGTTCAGCAAGTAGGAAACAACACTGGCACCGCAAACATGATGGAGTATAGGGATGAGCCGAACACCCCTCTGTTCGGTTTGCACCAGAACATGCGAACAGGCAAAAAATTCGTTCGAACACGCGAACACCCTTAAAGTCTATGGGACACGAACATGAATAATCAAAAGTGCTAATTTTAAAGGCTTATATGCAAGTTATTGTCATAAAAAGTGTTTGGGGACCTGGGTCCTGCCCCAGGGGACATGGATCAATGCAAAAAAAATTTTAAAAACGGCAGTTTTTTCGGGAGCAGTGATTTTATTAATGCTTAAAGTGAAACATTAAAAGTGTAATATCCCTTTAAATTTAGTACCTGGGGGGTGTCTATAGTATGCCTGTAAAGGGGCGCATGTTTCCCGTGTTTAGAACAGTCTGACAGCAAAATGACATTTCAAAGGAAAAAAGTCATTTAAAACTACTCGCGGCTATTAATGCATTGCCGGTCCGACAATACACATAGAAGTTCATTGATAAAAACGGCATGGGAATTCCCCACAGGGGAACCCCGAACCAAAATTTAAAAAAAAAAATGACGTGGGGGGGGGGTCCCCCTAAATTCCATACCAGGCCCTTCAGGTCTGGTATGGATATTGAGGGGAACCCCGGCCAAAAAGAAAAAAAAAATGACGTGGGGGGGTCCCCCTAAATTTCATACCAGGCCCTTCAGGTCTGGTATGGATATTAAGGGGAACCCCACGCCAAAATTAAAAAAAAAAACGGTGTGGGGTCCCCCCAAAAATTCATACCAGACCCTTATCTGAGCACGCAACCTGGCAGGCCGCAGGAAAAGAGGGGGCCGTACCAGGCCACATGCCCTCAACATTGGGAGGGTGCTTTGGGGTAGCCCCCAAAACACCTTGTCCCCATGTTGATAAGGACAAGGGCCTCATCCCCACAACCCTAGCCGGTGGTTGTGGGGGTCTGCGGGCAGGGAGCTTATCGGAATCTGGAAGCCCCCTTTAATAAGGGGACCCCCCAGATCCCGGCCTTCCCCCCTGTGTGAAATGGTAAGGGGGTACTTACCCCTACCATTTCACTAAAAAACTGTCAAAAATGTTAAAAATGACAAGAGACAGTTTTTGACAATTCCTTTATTTAAATGCTTCTTCTTTCTTTTTTCTTCTATCTTCTATCTTCCTTCATCTTCTTCTTCTTCTGGTTCTTCCTCCGGTGTTCTCGTCCAGCATCTCCTCCGCGCCGTCTTCTTCCCTTCTTCTCCTTGGGCAGCTCCGCATCCATGGCATGGAGGGAGGCTCCTGCTGTGTGACGTTTCTCCTCTTCTGACGGTTCTTAAATAACGGGGGGCGGGGCCACCAGGTGACCCCGCCCCCTTTGACGCACGGGGACATGGCGGGACTTCCCTGTGGCATTCCCCGTGATGCCACAGGGAAGTCCCGTCAAGTCACCGTGCGTCAGAGGGGGGGCGGGGTCACCTGGTGGCCCCGCCCCCCGTTATTTAAGAACCGTCCCCGCCCCCTGTTATTTAAGAACCGTCAGAAGAGGAGAAGCGTCACACAGCGGGAGCCTCCCTCCATGCCAGCATGGATGCGGAGCGGCCCGAAAAGAAGATGAAGACAAGAAGATGAAGACAAGAAGATGAAGAGAAGAAGATGAAGAGAAGAAGATGAAGAGAAGAAGATGAAGAGAAGAAGATGAAGAGAAGAGCGGGAGCCTCCCTCCATGCCATGGATGCGGAGCGGCCCGAGGAGAAGGGAAGAAGACGCCACGGAGGAGATGCTGGACGAGAACACCGGAGGAAGAACCAGAAGTACCAGAAGAACCAGAAGAAGAAGATGAAGGAGGATAGAAGATAGAAGAAAGAAGAAGCATTTAAATAAAGGAATTGTCAAAAACTGTCTCGTCATTTTTAACATTTTTGACAGTTTTTTATTGAAATGGTAGGGGTAAGTACCCCTTACCATTTCACACAGGGGGGAGGGCCAGGATCTGGGGGTCCCCTTGTTAAAGGGGGCTTCCGTATTCCGATAAGCCCCCCGCCCGCAGACCCCCACAACCACCGGCCAGGGTTGTGGGGATGAGGCCCTTGTCCTCATCAACATGGGGACAAGGTGTTTTGGGGGGCTACCCCAAAGCACCCTCCCAATGTTGAGGGCATGTGGCCTGGTACGGTTCAGGAGGGGGGGGCGCTCTCCCCCCTTCTTTTCCTGCGGCCTGCCAGGTTGTGTGCTCGGATAAGGGTCTAGTATGGATTTTTGGGGGGACCCCACGCCGTTTTTTTTTACATTTTGGCGCGGGGTTCCCCTTAATATCCATACCAGACCTGAAGGGCCTGGTATGGAATTTAGGGGGACCCCCGTCATTTTTTTTTTAAATTTTGGCCGGGGTTTCCCTTAATATCCATACCAGACCTGAAGGGCCTGGTATGGAATTTAGGGGGACCCCCCACGTCATTTTTTTAAATTTTGGTTCGGGGTTCCCCTGTGGGGAATTCCCATGCCGTTTTTATCAATGAACTTCTATGTGTATTGTTGGACCGGCAATGCATTAATAGCCGCGAGTAGTTTTAAATGACTTTTTTTCCTTTGAAATGTCATTTTGCTGTCAGACTGTTCTAAACACGGGAAACATGCGCCCCTTTACAGGCATACTATAGACACCCCCCAGGTATGAAATTTAAAGGGATATTACACTTTTATTGTTTCACTTTAAGCATTATTAAAATCACTGCTCCCGAAAAAACGGCCGTTTTTGAAACTTTTTTTTGCATTGATACATGTCCCCTGGGGCAGGACCCAGGTCCCCAAACACTTTTTATGACAATACCATGCATACAAGCCTTTAAAATTAGCACTTTTGATTTCTCCCATAGACTTTTAAAGGGTGTTCCGCGGCATTCGAATTTGCAGCGAACACCCCAAATTGTTCGCTGTTCGGCGAACTTGCGAACAGCCCATGTTCGAGTCGAACTCAAAGCTCATCCCTAATGGAGTACAACAGCCACAGGAAGTCAAGCAGGACATGCAGCACATAAGGACACAGTGACCACACTATGGGAGCGGGCAGGCAAAGCAGCGGTGTCCTCCACCGCATGGGTGAAACAGCAGCTGTCAAGATCCAACAGTGATCCCGCTATGTGTTTTTTGGGGCTCTGCCCCCTTTATCAAGTAGGCTGCTTGATAAAGGAGGCGGAGCCCTGGAAACAAGTAGCGGCCTCTCCCATTTACGACATCACTGGCCCCCGTAGACTGGTGTATCCAGCTCGTCCACTCCCGACATCACTGTTGGATCTTGACAGCTGTTATTTTTCCCATGTGGTGGACACTTGACTGCTGTTTTGCCTGCCAGCTCCCAGAGCAGTGTATAGTGTTCACAGTGTCCTTACCTGCTACATGTACGGCTTGGCTTCCTGTGGCTGTTGTACTCCATCATATTTGCGGTGCCAGTATTGGTTCTTACTTACTGAACATCAAGTTTTTAACATGTAAGTGTGCTGTTTTAATAAGCTTGTTGTGCATATGTTTTTACTAACTCCAGGGCCCTTGCTCTGTTTTTTGCATACTGCCTTTGGAGATCCTTCCCATATCTTAGCTGAGGAGCTGCAGGAATTGTCTGAACCTTTCTTGCCTCCATTCCACCTTCTATACACTATGGAAATGTTTCTACCCAACATCCATCTCTTCCTTTTCAAC
The DNA here is from genome assembly GCA_037952925.1 of Lithobates clamitans. Taxonomy (NCBI): domain Eukaryota; kingdom Metazoa; phylum Chordata; class Amphibia; order Anura; family Ranidae; genus Lithobates; species Lithobates clamitans. Next base: position 56,010 of record JBBGZY010003008.1, on the reverse strand, counting down.
CACCTTTTCCTTTTCAACCAGGGTTCTGTAGAACCCTAGTGTTCCACCTGAGGTTACTAGGGGTTCCTTGAGAAATTGCAAATGTATATCTCACCTACATAGGCCACCAACTCAAGGGGGTAAACCTCTGCAAATAACCAATGTGAGGGGTCTATTCTGACCACTAACGTTAAGGGACACCATTATTTTTACTGTCTTATTTCTTTTCTGTAATTCGATTCATTTGATTTCAAGAATAATAGTGAAGATAATTTCATTGTGAAGAGCAGTGCTGAATATTTTTTTTGCCCTTGGTGTTAAATATGCTAAGTAAGCTCCAACTTTTATTATTTTAAACCTTTATGCAACTTATTGATTATGCTTACACTGCTATGAGCTTTAGGTATAGTTATTTTTAGCAGGGGTTCCCTCAGATGTGAAAATTATTATAACACTGTTCTACCTGGTCTGGCACATTATATATTATCTAAAGTTAGGGAACATCTATCTGGTCTCCAGTCTGTGGTTATCTGTCTGGTTTGGCACCCTCTATCAAATCTAAAGTCTGGAATTATACAGTAGGGAAAATAATAATTTGCTCCCCTGCAGATTTTGTAAGTTTGCCCACTTACAAAGAAGTAAAGGGTCTATAATTTTTTCATAGGTGTATTTGAAATAATAGAGACGGAATATCAACCAAAATTCCAGAAAAAACACATGATACAATTATTAGAAATTGAGTTGCAGTTCAGTGAGTAAAATAAGTATTTGTTCCTCAAGCAAAACTTGACTTAGTGGAGAGTATGATGTCTCTTGTAGTCGGTTACCAGGTTTGCACACATCTCAGGAGAGATTTTGATCCACTCTTCTTTACATATATTCTCTAAATCCTTAATGTTTCTTGGCTGTCTCTTGGCAACTCAAAGTTTCAGCTCCTTCCATAAATTTTCTATAGGCTAGGCCACTCTATGACCCTAATGTGCTTCTTCTTGAGCCACTACTTTGTTGCCTTGGCGGTATGTTTGGGCTCATTGTCATGCTGAAAAGACCCATCCATGATCCACGGCTGAGGGAAGAAGGTTCTCATCCAAGATTTTACAATACATGGCCCCGTTCATAGGTCCTTCAATGCAGCAAAGTCGGCCTGTACCTTTAGCAGAGAAACAGCCCCAATGCATCATGTTTCCACCTCTGTGCTTGACTGTAGGGATGGGGTTCTTAGGGTCAGAGTCAGCATTTTTCTTCCTCCAAACACTGCAAATCGAGTTAATGCCAAAGAGTTCAATTTTTGTCTCATCTGACCACAGCACTTTCTCCCAATCCTTCTCCAAATCATTTAGATGTTCATTGGCAAACTTCAGACGGGCCTGTACATGTATCTTCTTAAGGAGGGGGACTTTGCGGGCGCTGCAGGATTTCAATCCACGGCATATGGTGTTACCAATGTTTTTTTTTTGGTGACTGTGCTCCCAACTGCCTTGAGATCATCTACAAGCTTCTCCAGTGTAGTTCTGGGCTGATCCCTCACTTTTCTCATGATCATCCTTACCTCATGAGGCGAATTCTTGCATGGAGCTCCTCACTGAAGGTGATTGATGGTTATTTTCTATTTCTTCAATTTGCAAATAATCGCTCCAACAGTTGTCTTCTTCTCACCAAGCTTCTTGCTGATGGTCTTGTAGCCCATTCCAGCCTTGTGCAGGTCTACAATCTTGTTCCTGACATCCTTTGACAGCTCTTTGGTCTTGCTTGTGATCGTAAGGTTTGAATTGAGGAAATAAATTCTGTGGACAGGTGTCTTTTATACACATAACAAGTTGTCGTTAGGAGCACCTTCTTAAATTGACAGGACTAATCTTTGTACCACATGAGCACATACTGTAGCCAGTCTGTGGGAGCCAGAATTATTGTTGGTTGGTAGGGGATCAAATTATTTCTCTCACTGAACTGCAATTCAATTTATAACATTTGTATTATGTGTTTTTTCTGGATTTTTGGTTGCTTTTCTGTCTCTATAATTTAAAATACACCTATGATAAAAGTTGTAGACCCTTCATTTCTTTGCAAGTGGGCAAACTTACAAAATCTGCAGGGCATCAAATATTTATTTTTCCCACTGTATATCTGGTCTGGTACCCTCTATCCAGTCTCCAGTCTGAGATCACCTTTCTGCACTGGAACCATCTATACAGGATATTATATCTGGCATAGCATCCTCTATCTAGACGGAGGTCAAACATCATCTATCTGGTCTTAAACCCTGTATCCAGTCTACAGTTTGGGATTATCTACCGGGTCTGGCACCCTCTAACCAGTCTGGGATCTTTCTGGCCTGGCACACTTAATCCAGTCTGGGATTATCCACCTGGTCTGTCATCCATTATCCAGTCCAGGATGATCTATCTGGTCTGGCACTCTTTATCCAGGTCTCCGGTCTGGGATGATCTATCTGGTCTTGAACCATCTATCCATTTTCCAGTCTCGCATCATACATTTGGCCTGGCACCCATTATCCAGGCTCCAGTATAGAACTATCTATCTGGTCTGTAGGGATGGGCTCAGGCGTGTTTGAATCCTAGTCCCAACCCACCTGAGCAATCCCACCAGGAAGCCGTCACTGCACACTGCCAATCATAAGCAGCCTCACTGCTCCTGTGAGCCAGGAAGTGCCTCACTGCCTATGATTGGCGGTGCGCAGTGACGGCTTCCTGGTGGGATTGCTCAGGTGGGTTGGGACTAGGATCTGAACACACCTGAGCCAATCCCTACGGGTCTGGCACATCCTATCAAGTCTCCAGTCTGGCATTATTTATCTGGCTTGGCACCCTCAATCTAGCCTGAGGTATAAGATCATATTTGAGGTCTGAAACCCTGTATCCAATCTGTTATCTGGGATTATCCACCTGGTCTGCCACCCTCTATCCAATCTTAGATCTATCTGGTCTGGTACACTCTATCCAATCTCCAGCCTGGGATTGTACACCTGGTCGGTCACATACTATCCAGTCTGGGATCATCCAACTGGTCTGGCACCCTCTCTTCAATCTCACGTCTGAAATGATCTAGCTGGTCTTGAGCCCTCTATCCAATCTCCAGTCTGGCATCATCTATCTGGTATGACACTCTCTATCCAGTCATCTATCTGCTGAAGTATCTAATCTGTTGTAGTAAAAATATTTTGTATATCTCTTTATCTGCCTACAAAATGTAAATGAATGGTTGTCATGGGTTATTACACTGTTGTAAAAAAAAAAAAAATTCCATTATGTCCAAATAAATATTGTGTGTAACGTCAATTATCCCAATTATCCACAGCTATGTATAATATCTGATAACAACAGATACTATGTACGGTATGATTCACAATGATGTCAGACACAGCCGACTGTCATTGGCCCTCGTCCAGAGCCCCGAGAGGCAAAGCAATACTGGCAGAAGAGGCAGTCAATCAGCACCACCTGCTGACAATTGATGGAAATACAAATTCCCATATTTGCATACAATGAGTGGACTTTAGTAACACATTACATTAATCTGTTCTACACGATTATACAATGCAGAGAGAGAATCATGACGTCACAGTGCGGAGAATCATACAACCCCAACCACAGGGTCCACATTGTATCTGCTGCTGTTGAATGTAGATAACTTCCTGTGGTATTTTTACATATACACAGAACACTTGCCATATAGAAAATTAACACAGTGGGGTTAAGGAATTTTTGTATCAACACAGAGTGGTGCTGTGGATAAATATAAGGTACTACGTGCCACGTCCCGGGATTAAGTGCTGAAAAAGGGACATTGTGGGCTTGGACTTTATAGGCACGGTAACAAGCAATATAGAGTTAAAAACTAAAATTTATTAAACATGAAACATATTATTTTAAAAAAGAACCGATACAATATCTGTACAGAATCAGTCCATAAAAATACAGTTACAATAATATAATCCATACATTGCTCAATGAAGTGACATAAACAATTCAAGGATGAGATACCAATCATTCCATCATAGGGCTGATTTTACTCCAGAAGAGAGCTATGTAATCGATATATAAAGATGGTGTTGATGTCTAGGGCTCAACATGTTACGCACATATCGCTTCTTCAGGAGGGTGGGAGTGTTCCCTTTATCAACACAGTGGGGTTGATTTACTAAAACTGGAGAGTACAAAACCTAGTGCATGGTAGCCATCAGGGTCTAAACTTAGCTTGTCCAATTAAGCTGGAAGTTGATTGGTTCCTATGCAGAGCTGCACCAGATTTTGAAATCTCCAGTTTTAGTAAATCAACCCCAATGTGCCTATAATATAATTTCCTGATGGTCACAGAGAAACATCTCAGGATCCAGCCCCTATCAGCCAGGTGACCTTCTGCCTCAAACTATGAGATACAGAAGCCCCTCAGGGTCAAGAGTGACTCCATGTAGATTTTCCCCACCATTCATGTATTCGGTCGAGTGAGTAAAATAATAGTAGCAAATGTGCAAGATACTGACAATCACATAACACCAAGGCCATTTTTTTTTTTTAAATATACAACTGGAGGTGACCTATTCATGCAGCTGGAGCAATTCCCATGAGCGTGTCTATCCCGAAGAATGGCAGGAACTTCGGCCATTCCTCAGAAGGAAAACAAAACCATGGTGACCTTGAGGAAGGAAGAGCACTCTCTGCATGAATGGTCGGCTGAGAGTGGCGACATCCACGTGACTAAACACCAGCGTCAGTGACTTCCGAACAGCATCCCACTACATAAATTGTTACTGAAGAAATTCTAGGCCTAGGCTAGTTCTGCCAGGTCCTCCTACACCAGGGGTAAGGCAATTATTTTCCCAAAGGGCCACATGAGAAACTGGGACGGTTGTGGAGGGCCGAACTTAATTATGCTCAATATTAATTTTTGACATGAGAAGGTCCGTAAGTACAAACACCCTGCACTAGGAATAATGGGTACAAAATAGATCATGAAATAGGTCTCTTTCACACGGTTGGTCGGGGGTATGGTAAAAACAGGTGGCCGAGACATAGTTTTAACCACCCCCAGGCCAGCTACCCAAAATGTAAAATAACAGCTGTATGGGGCTGTTCACATGATGCTTTGCTTTGTGGCTGCAGCATTTTTAACTTGGGGTGCATAGACTGACAAGCGACTTCACTTGTCAAACTTACCCATTAAGTTCAATGGGGCCATGTCGCAACCGCATGTTGCGGGGTTAAATCAGGCAGCGAGGAGGTCGATCTAGCACTTCCTCACTGCCTGTCAAATTCCCTCCGAAAAGCAGGGTTACTGGAAGGAGAGAGCCTGAGATTGGAACACAGAGGATCTCTGCAGATCCTGTCCTGGAATGAAGAACAGCTGCATGGCTCCGGGGGTTTGCAGTATGCAGGTGCTAATTAAAAACCACTTCCGGACCGCCGCACGCCGAAGTACGTCCTCATTTTGAGGACAGATATCGTTGTTATGGCAACAGCTGCCATAACCCCGGTATCCCCGTGTTCGGCCGGTGGTCCGGTAAAAGATAAAAGTGGTCTCTGCGGCGGATTCGCCGCAAGATCACTTTTATCATTGGCGGGAGAGGCTCCCCCCCCCCCTCCCGCCGCAATCCGGTGCCCTCCGCCGCTTACCGGAGCCGTCATCAGGAGTCAATTGGATCCTTCCCGTGGCTGTGCATGGAGTCTCCATGACATTGCAGGGCAGAAGCGACGTCAAAACGTCACTTGCGCCCATAGCTCTTAAAGTGACAAATTTTTTATTTATTTATTTTATTGCATTTTAGTGTAAATATGAGATGTGAGGTCTTTTTGACCCCAGATCTCATATTTAAGAGGACCTGTCATGCTTTTTTTCTATTACAAGGGATGTTTAAATTTCTTGTAATAGAAATAAAAGTGACACTTTTTTTTTTTTTTTAAACAGTGTAAAAATAAAAGGTAAAATAAATAAGAAACATTTTTTTTTTAAATGCACCCCGTCCCGCCGAAATCGCATGCAGAAGCGAACGCATACGCGAGTAGCACCCACATATGAAAACGGTGTTCAAACCACACATGTGAGGTATCACCGCGATCGGTAGAGTGAGAGCAATATTTCTAGCCCTAGACCTCCTCTGTAACACAAAACATGCAACCTGTAGAATTTTTTAAATGTCGCTTATGGAGATTTTTAAGGGTAAAAGTTTGTCGCCATTCCACGAGCGGGCGCAATTTTGAAGCGTGACATGTTGGGTATCAATTTACTCGGCGTAACATTATCTTTCACAATATAAAAAAAAAATTGGGCTAACTTTACGGTTGTCTTATTTTTTAATTCAAAAAAGTGTATTTTAAAAAAAAAAAAAAAGTGCGCTTGTAAGACCGCTGCACAAATACAGTGTGACAGAAAGTATTGCAACGACCGCCATTTTATTCTCTAGGGTGTTAGAAAAATAATGTATAATATTTGGGGGTTTTAAGTCATTTTCTAGCAAAAAAACCTGTTTTTAACTTGTAAACATATCTAAAAAAGAGGCTTGGGCCTTAAGTGGTACTGGTTAAGGAAGAACTTGGCTGAGTAGCAGAGTGGCGGGAGAGCATCAAGAGTCTTCCCAGTGTACCGACCAGCTCATCAGGCTCTCTCCTTCCAGTTCTTAGGCCTCATGTACACTGCTGCTGGTAAACGGACGTTTAGGAGCAGTTGGGTATTTTTTTTTCAGCTGCCCCTGAACTCTCCTCTATGTTATCTTATCATTACATGTACACAGGGTCGTTTCTAGTAGTTTCTAGGCAATTGAGTTTGGAAGCATATTTTTGGAAAGCAAAAAAAAATGCGTTCAGGACGGATGTTCAGAGGCATTTGAAACGCCTGTAAATGCTTCTAAACCTGGTAACTCTCGTTTAGCAGCGTTTCGTTTACAGGCGTTTTTCATTGTAACCAAAAAAAAAAAAAGTTTTTTTTTTTAAACGCTTTTAGACGCAAACACAGCTAAACGCGGCTAAACACGGCATGTAAACGTGGCTAAATGGACGTTTTTAGACGTCAGTTTCTAGCTGTCAAGTTCAATCGTTCGGAATTTTAAGCACCGATGAAGAGGGATTTGTGCATAACCCTCAAACCCCTTTGGTTGTCAACTCCTAATAACCTCTTTTATAATGATGAATATAAAGGTTATCTGGATCAATACCTATGGCTTTTACTCATTGTTGGTCACCAATCCCTGGTCAATATAGAGAACAGGCCACCGATCCCAGGTCAGTACAGAGAATAGATCACCAATCCCTGGTCAATATAGAGAACAGGCCACCGATCCCAGGTCAGTACAGAGAATGGATCACCATTCCCTGGTCAGTATAGAGAACAGGCCATGATCATAGGTCAGTACAGAGAACAGACCACCAATCCCTGGTCAATATAGAGAACAGGCCACCGATCCCAGGTCAGTACAGAGAATGGATCACCATTCCCTGGTCAGTATAGAGAACAGGCCATGATCATAGGTCAGTACAGAGAACAGACCACCAATAGACATATGCAATTAGTAAATGGAAATTCTGAAAATCTGAAAATTCAAAAATAAGAATGAAAATCCAAAAATAAGAGTGAAAATTCAAAATAATAACTAACTAATAACTATTATATTATAGGCATTGGAACTTCCTTTCGAAATTTGGCTGTGAACGTAACTAATACGAACTTATCCGAAGTTACGAATTATCCAAAATAACGAATGCCGCATCTAAACAAATGAAACGTAATGAATAATAATAAATAATATTAAAAACTTTCTATAAATTGTTATTATTTATTATTGTTAATTTGTTACATTCAATTCGTTTAGATGTGGCATTCGTTATTTTGGATAATTCGTAACTTTGGACAAATTCGTATTTGTTACGTCGATACAGTGGAACCTCGGATTACGAGCATAATCCGTTCCAGGAAAATGCTCGTATTCTAATGTACTCGCATATCAAAGCGAGTTTTCCCATTGAAGTCAATGGAAACTAAAATAATTTGTTCCGCATTGACTTCAATGGGATGCAATACCGCATGCGGATAGAGGCAGGGGGCGCCGGAGAGCTTCGGAAACGGCCGAAAAGGCCAGAGGGACACTTCGGCTGACCTCGGCAAACCTCGGAAAGACTCCATTCACAGGCCTTTCCAAGGTTTGCCGAGGTCAGCCGAACTGTCCTCGGGCCTTTCCGTACATAAATCCCTCCTAATACCAATACAAATAGGCCCCCCTGCTGAAATCCCCCCCTCCATCCCCCTAATCCCCCCCGCACAAATGCCCCCGAACTGCGACTTTCGGTTCGGCTCGGCTCCGGCACCCTCCACCTCAGGCCAAAAGCGGTACTGCACACCGCATTTGGCCTGAATCCTGCTCATTTTGCGATAACACTCGCAAACCGAGTTAGGATTTTTAGAAATACAGTGCTCGGTTTGCGAAAAGCTCGTTAACTGCGTTACTCGCTAAACGAGGTTCCACTGTAGTTAATTACTAGTTAGTTATTATTTCAGATTTTCGAATCTTCGGATTTTCGCTCTTTCTAATTTCCGTTCTTGTTTTTGGATTTTCGATTTTCCCAGTTATTCGCAATAACAATTTTCGATCATAACAAACCCGAAAAGCGAAAAAAAAAAAAAAACGAATGAAACGGAAACAAATTTTTTTTCGGCAGTGCACATGTCTAATCACCAATCCCAGGTCAGTACAGGACATAAGTCACCAATCACAGGCTTGTATAGATAACAGGTCACCAATTTCAAACCAGTACACATAACAGGTCACCAATCACATGTATGTACAAATGATAGAACATGAATCACCGGTCAGTACAGTCAACAGATCACCATTCCCAGGTAAATACAGAGCACAAGTCAACAACCCCAGGTAAGTACAGAGCACAAGTCAACAATCCCAGGTCACAAGTATCATACAGTTGTTCACCTACCTTTTCTTTAGAGGAGTTTTCCTTGGCTCCAGCCACATGGCTCTCTTGGTTGGATGGTGGCTCTTTCTCGCTTCGGACATCCAGCCAGCAGGGATTGGGTACAGGGAGCTCAGGCTTGAGCTCCTGTAGATCATTTAGAGACTTGGAAAGCTTGAAACTGGGTTGGAATTCAGGGGGAAACACACCGCAAATACGTTTTAGAGGGTCTCTTTTGTCCAGTAAGGGTTTTTCTTTAGCCAGATCCTCCCTTATTACAGATATTTCAGGAAGAGAATGTGTGTCAGCAACCTGTGCGATGCTGAAACGCTGGACATTGGCATTAGTCCCGGTTTTGGCTGGTAGAGTATTGTATTTGTATTCCGTACTGGGAACGTCCATCATCTTCTCCGAACTGGCTTGGGACATCCCACTGTAATTCTGGGAAAAAGTGACAGAACTTTGATATTTTGCCAGAATGTAGGAAGGTTTGGACTTGGCACACCTGTTACTAGTGCTCAATGGTCAGTACATGGTTTGCACCATGAATAGCTCTCCAGTTCCAGGTCAGTACAGATAATAGATCACCAATCACCAATCCCAGGTCAGTATAAATAACAGGGTAATAATTACAGGCGAGTACAGATAACAGGTCACCACAGAGCACAAATCACTGGTTCCTAGTAAGCACAGAGAACATGTCACCAATCCCATGTAGGTGCAGAAAACAGGTCACCAATGACAGGTATGTACAGATAACAGGTCACCAATCCAGAGTCAGTACAGAGCCCAAATCACCAATCAGAGGTAAGCACAGATAATACATCACCAATCCCAGGTAGGTAAAGGAGATCACAAATATACAATTGTTCACCTACCTTTTCTGGAGGCGCATCTCCCTTAGCTCCAGTCACATGACTCTTTTGAAAGGATGGCGGATCCATCTTTACTACGTCCAGCTGGGTGGGATTGGGTACAAGGGGCTCAGACTTGATCTCCCGCAGATCATTTAGAGACTGGGAATGCATGAAACTGGGTTGAAATTCGGGGGGACACATATAGCTAATGCGTTTTAGAGGGTCCAGAATCTTTTTGGAATTATGGAATGTTCTGAGTGGACCAAGTGTCTGTCCAATGTCTCCTTTATCCAGTAAGGGTTTTTGTTTAGCTGGATCCTCTTTTACTACAGATATATCAGAATGAGAATGTGTGTCAGCACTTGGTGCGATGATAAAATGCTGGAGACTGGCATTAGCATCGGCTTTGGCTGGCAAAATATTGTAGCTACCGGTATATTCCGTACTGGGAACATCCTTTGTCTCCTCTGAACTGGCTTGGGACATCACACTGTAATCCTGGGAAAAGGGTGACAGAACTTTGATATTTTGCTGGAATGTAAGGAGCTTTGGACTTTGCAGTCCTAGCACACTTGTTATTAGTGCTCACTGATCAGTACATGGGTCTGTACAGAGAACAGGTCACCAAAGAAAACAGGTCACCAATCACCGATCAGTACAGAAAACAGGTCACCAATGACAGGTATGTGTAAAGATAACAGGTCACCAATTCCAGTTCAGTACAGAGCCCAAATCACCAATCATAGGTAAGTACACAGAACAGGTTATTAATCACAGGTCAGTACAGAGCACAAGTCACCAATCACGCGTAAGCACAGAGAACAGGTAAGGTATAGGAGATCACAAGTATCATACAATTGTTCACCTACCTTTTTTGGAGGTGAATCTCCCTTAGCTTCAGCCACATGGCTCACTTGGATGGATGGCGGCTCCATCTTACTTCGGACGTCTGTCTGGCAGGGACTGCGCAGAAGGGGCTCAAACTTGATCTCCCGTAGATCATTTAGAGACTGGGAAGCCTTGATACTGGGTTGAAATTCAGAGGGAAACATATAGCTAATACGTTTTAGAGGGTCCAGAATCTTTTTGGCTTTATGGAATGTTCTGAGTGGACCAAGCGTGTGTCCAATGTCTCCTTTATCCAGTAAGGGTTTTTGTTTAGTTGGATCCTCTTTTACTACAGATATATCAGAATGAGAATGTGTGTCAGCACTTGGTGCAATGATAAAATGCTGGAGATTGGCATCAGCACGGGCTTTGGCTGGCAAAATATTGTAGCTACCTGTATATTCCGTACTGGGAACATCCTTTGTCTTCTCTGAACTGGCTTGGGACATCACACTGTAATCCTGGGAAAAGGGTGACAGAACTTTGATATTTTGCTGGAATGTAAGGAGCTTTGGACTTGCAGTCCTAGCACACTTGTTATTAGTGCTCACTGATCACTACATGGGTCTGTACAGAGAACAGGTCACCAAAGAAAACAGGTCACCAAAGAAAACAGGTCACCAAAGAAAACAGGTCACCAAAGAAAACAGGTCACCAATCACCGATCAGTACAGAAAACAGGTCACCAATGACAGGTATGTGTAAAGATAACAGGTCACCAATTCCGGTTCAGTACAGAGTCCAAATCACCAATCACAGGTAAGTACACAGAACAGGTTATTAATCACAGGTCAGTACAGAGCACAAGTCACCAATCACAGGTAAGCACAGAGAACAGGTAAGGTATAGGAGATCACAAGTATCATACAATTGTTCACCTACCTTTTTTGGAGGTGAATCTCCCTTAGCTCCAGCCACATGGCTCACTTGGATGGATGGCGGCTCCATCTTACTTCGGACGTCTGTCTGGCAGGGACTGCGCACAAGGGGCTCAAACTTGATCTCCCGTAGATCATTTAGAGACTGGGAAGCCTTGATACTGGGTTGAAATTCAGAGGGAAACATATAGCTAATGCGTTTTAGAGGGTCCAGAATCTTTTTAGAATTATGGAATGTTCTGAGTGGACCAAGCGTATGTCCAATGTCTCCTTTATCCAGTAAGGGTTTTTGTTTAGCTGGATCCTCTTTTACTACAGATATATCAGAATGAGAATGTGTGTCAGCACTTGGTGCGATGATAAAATGCTGGAGATTGGCATTAGCACCGGCTTTGGCTGGCAAAATATTGTAGCTACCGGTACATTCCGGACTGGGAACATCCTTTGTCTTCTCTGAACTGTCTTGGGACATCACACTGTAATCCTGGGAAAAGGGTGACAGAACTTTGATATTTTGCTGGAATGTAAGGAGCTTTGGACTTGCAGTCCTAGCACACTTGTTATTAGTGCTCACGGATCACTACATGGGTCTGTACAGAGAACAGGTCACCAAAGAAAACAGGTCACCAAAGAAAACAGGTCACCAAAGAAAACAGGTCACCAAAGAAAACAGGTCACCAATCACCGATCAGTACAGAAAACAGGTCACCAATGACAGGTATGTGTAAAGATAACAGGTCACCAATTCCGGTTCAGTACAGAGCCCAAATCACCAATCACAGGTAAGTACACAGAACAGGTTATTAATCACAGGTCAGTACAGAGCACAAGTCACCAATCACGGGTAAGCACAGAGAACAGGTCAAGATCACAAGTATCATACAATTGTTCACCTACCTTTTTTGGAGGTGAATCTCCCTTAGCTTCAGCCACATGGCTAACTTGGATGGATGGCGGCTCCATCTTACTTCGGACGTCTGTCTGGCAGGGACTGCGCACAAGGGGCTCAAACTTGATCTCCCGTAGATCATTTAGAGACTGGGAAGGCTTGATACTGGGTTGAAATTCAGGGGGAAACATATAGCTAATACGTTTTAGAGGGTCCAGAATCTTTTTGGAATTGTGGAATGTTCTGAGTGGACCCAGTGTATGTCCAATGTCTCCTTTATCCAGTAAGGGTTTTTGTTCAGCTGGATCCCCCTTTACTACAGGCACGTCAGAAAGAGAATGTGTATCAGTACACAGTATGATGCTAAAACGTTGAGGATTGGCATTAGCGCCGGCTTTGGCTGGCTGAATATTGCAGCTATATTCCGTACTGGGAACATCCTTCGTCTTCTCTGAACTGGCTTGGGACACCCCACTGTAATTCTGGGAAAAGGGTGACAAACTTTGATATTTTGCTTGAATGTAGGAAGGTTTGGACTTGCAATCCCAGAACAGGTCTCCAATCCCACATCAGTAGAGAGAGAATAGGTCAGCAATCCCAAGCATGTAAAGAGAACAGGTCACCAATTCCAGGTCAGCACAAGTCAGCAATCCCATGTCAGTCCAGAGAACAAGTCACCAATCCCGGGTAAGTACAGAGAAAGGGGTCACCAACCCAAGCTAAGCACAAAAAAACAGGTCACCAATCCCAGGTATAAACAGGAGGTCACAGGTATTATAGTCGTTCACCTACCTTTTCTAAAAGCAAATCTCCCTTAGCTCCAGCCAAATGGCTTTCTTGGATGGATGGTGGCTCCATCTTACTTCGGATATCTGGCTGGCAGGGATTGGGTATATGTGACTCAGACTTGATCACCTGTAGATCAGAGAGTGTAAAGGCCTGATACTGGGTTGCAATTCAGGAAGGACACATGTAGCTAATATGTTTTAGAAGGTCCAGAATCTTTTTGGAATTGTGCAATGTAAACCCAGCAAATGTCCACCAAGGCTCTCATCTCCTCTGAACCAGCCCAAAGCATCCCAGTGTAATTCGGGGAAAAGGGTGACAGGACTCTGACATACTTTGCTGGAATGTAGAAAGGACTTACACTTATAGGTCACAGGCAGCACACCTGCCACTAATGCTAACCGGTCAACACACAGGTCAATACAAAGAACAGGTCCCAGGTCCTCAATCCCGGGTCAGTACAGATAACAGATCAACAAAGATAAGGGGTCACCAATCTCAGGTACTTACCTGGTACTTACAGAGAACAGGTCACCAATCCCAGGTATGTACAGGAGGTCACAAGTATCATGCAGGATGTTCACCTACCTTTTTTGCAGATTCTCCCTTAGCTCCAGCCTTATGACTCTCTTGGATGAACAGCTGTCCTAGTTTGCCTTGAATGTCTTGGTGCTGAAGATTGGGTACATGGGGTTCAGACTTCATCACCTGTAGATCATTTAGAGATTGTGATGGCCTTATACTGGGTTGAAATTAATGGGGAAACATAACTCATACATTTTAGAGGGCCTACAATTTTTTGGGATTATGGAAAGTCCTGAGTGAACCAAGTGCATGTCCAGTGTTCCTTTTATCCAGTAAGAATTTTAATTCAGCCATATCCTCCCTTATTACAGATATATCATAAAGAGAATGTGCGCCAGGACCCAGTGTAATGCTGAAACGCTGGAGAATAGCATTAATACCAGCTCTGGCTGGCAGAAGTTTGTAGTTATACTCTTAATTGGGAGTGCCCATCATTTCCTATGGACCAGCCCAAATAATCCCAGTGTATTTCTGGGAAAAGGGCAACATGACTGGCATATTTTGCTGAAATATAGAAAGAATTTGACTAGTAGTCCTGGCACACCTGACACTACAGCTCATTGGTCAGTAAACAATTTGGTTCAGAGAACAGCTCACCAATCTCAAGCCAGTACAGAGAAGAGATCACCAATCCCAGGTAAGCACAGAGAATAAGTCACCAATCACAGGAGAGTATAGATAAAACAGGTCACCAATCACAGGGAAGTAAAGATAACAGGTAACCAATCCCAGGTAAGAACAAAGAACAGAAACCTTATGCATAAACCGTATTCCCGTATTGGGAATGTCCATCATCTCCTATGAACCCGGCCAAAGCATCCCAGTGTAATTCTGGGAAAAGGATGACAGGACATATTTTGCTGGAATATAGAAAGAATTTGACTAGTAGTCCTGGCACACCTGACACTAGCACTCATTGGTCAGTACAGATAATAGGCCATCAATCCCAGGTCAGTACAAAGAAGAGATCACCAATCCCAGGTAAGCAGAAAGAATAGGTCACCAATCACAGGTAAGTATAGATAGCAGGTCACCAAACACAGGTGAGTATAGATAGCAGGTCACCAATCACAGGTCAGTAAAGATGAAAGGTCACCAATCATAGGTAAGTACAAAGAACAGGATGTTAATAATAAGTAAGCACAGGAAGTCACAAATATCATACAATTGTTCTCCTACCTTTTCTGGAGATAAGTCTCTCTTAGCCCCAGCCATATGGCTTTCTTGAATGGACAGCTGCTCCATTTTGCCTTGGACGTCTGGCTGCCGGGGATTGGGTACAGGGCGTTCACATGTGATCACCTGTAGATCATTTAAAGATTCGGATGGCCTTCTAATGGGTTAAAATTCAGGGGAACACATATAGCTAATCTTTTTTAGGGGGTCCAGAATATTTTTGGGAATTGTGGGACCCAGCATATGTCCCATGTCCCTATTAAAGTTTTCCCTTCAGGCAGATCCTCTCTTATTACAGATATGTCACAGAGACAATGTGTGCCAGCACCCTGCGCAATGCTGAAACGCTGGAGATTGGCATTAACACCAACTCTGGTTGGCAGAAATTTGTAGTTATGTTCCACACTAAGATTGCCCATCATCTCCTCTGAACTAGCTGGGAGCATCCCGGTGGGACAAGGGTGAAAGGACTTTGACATATTTTGTTTGAATATAGAAAGAATTCGACTTGTAGTCCTGGCACACTTGACATTAGTGTTCAATGGTCATCACAAACGTTGGTACAGAGAACAGATCACCAACACAGGTCAGTACAGATAACAGATTACAAATCACAGGTATACAAAAAAAGGAAGGGAAATCAAGAAGATTCCCAAAGCAATTCTTCAGAGAGGAACCGGCAAATGAGTTCAATAAATGTATAAAGTATTTATTACAAAATTCACTTAACACCAGGGGCGTTGCTAGGTCTACAAAAGATCTGGGGCTAGAGCCCATAGCAGCGTAGTAAAGAAAGTCATACGCTTGGGCGGGCATACACTTGTATATACAGTAATATACGTGTGGGTGTATATATATCCCCAGAGAGCCCCTCACTTACATCAGGGTCCCCAGAGAGCCCCCCCTTACATCACCTTACATGAGGGTCCCCAGAGAGCCTCCTTCTTACATCGGAGTCCTCAGAGTGCCTCCCCCTTCCATCAGGGTACCCAAAGGGGCCCCCCCCACTTACATCAGGGTTCCCAGAGAGGCCCCCTTACATTAGGGTCCCCAGAGAGCCTCCCCCTTAAATCTGGGTCCAGAGAGAGCCTAGGCCTTAAAATCAGGGTCCCCAGAGAGCCTCTCCCTTACATCAGGGTCCCCAGAGAGCCCCCCCCCCACTTACATAAGGGTCCCCAGAGAGCCTCCCCTCCCCTTGGGGACCCCTGCAGAGACTCGGGGCTATTGGCCTCAGATTCGGGGCTATAGCCCAAAAAGCCACCCCCTAGCAACGCCCCTGCTTAACACTAATTTCAACTTATCACAAAATTAAACATACCTCCACCATATTAACTAAAATTAGACAACGTTGCCTAAAGACTCAGATGGCCACCACATTCAAACATGCACCCCTCATTAGTATCACTAAATACTTAATGAATAACCAGAAATAACTATGTAGGTATAGAAGATAATATTAAAAAAGGAATAGGGTTATATCAGATGAATACCAAACATAGAACAGGGATCCCATCCATGAGTCTATGAAACCAGAGCAGTATGCAATAGTAGGAGTAATTAGTTCCAATGACGTTGAATAGAAAATCATAGAGTTCATGAATGATGAAAGAAAACAAATCACGGGTATGTACAGATAATAGGTCACCATTCACACGTCAGTACAGATAACAGATCACCAATCCCAGGAAAGCACAGAGAACAGGCCACCAATCCCAGGTCAGAACAGAGAAGAGATCAGCAATCCTAGGTAGGTCGCCAAACACTAGTGCTCGTTGGTCAGCACACAGGTCAGTACAGATAACAGGTCACTGCTTACAAATCACCAATTCCAGGTCAGTAAAGAGAATAGGTCACCAAACCCTGGTAAGCATGAAGAACAGGTCATTAATCCCAGGTCAATACAGAGAACAGGTCACCAAGCACTCGTGAGTACAGAGAAGAGGATATTAATCATAGGTCAGTAAAGAAGGCTACAAATATCATACAGCTGTTCACCTACCTTTTCTGGAGATGAGTCTCTTTTAGCCCCTGCCATATGGCTCTGTTGGATGGACAGCTGGTCCATCTTGCCTTGGAGATCTGGCTGCCAGGGATTGGGTGCAGGGGGTCCAGACTTGATCACCTGTAGATCATTTAGAGATTGGGATGGCCTTATATTGGGTTGAAATTCAGGAGGACGCAGATAACTAAATAGATTTTAGAGGGTCCAGAATCTTTTTGGAATTGTGGAATGTGGTTCTTAGTAGAACCAGCATATGTCCAGTGACCCTTTTATCCAGTAAGGGTTTTCTTTCTGCCAGATTCTCCCTTATTACAGATATATCACAGAAAGAAAAAAAAAAAAAAGAAAAATCACAAAAGTCGCTTACAGCACCCAGTGTGATGCTGGAATGCTGGAGATTGGCATTGCGTTTTTCCAGTGCTGCAGAAAAGGAAGATGCATTTTTGGTTCCATAGACTTCAATGGAAACGCATCAAAAAATGCAACACTTGTGTTTTTGATACATTTCTGCTGCGTTTTTGCTGTTTTTTCCTGCATGACAAAAGACGCCTCCAAAAAATGCAAAACACATTAAAAATGCGTCAAAAACACGGTCGAAAAAACAAAAAATGCATCGGGAAACTGCATCAACCGCAACTTGCATAAGTGTGAACCTAACACCGGCTCTGGCTGGTAGAAATTTGAAGTCCTGGCACATCTGACACTAGTGCCCATTACATACAAAGGACAGTTCTGCAAACCATTACATGTCCTGTTTCAGTCTAATTGCCAGTTAACTCTTTTCCTGGCTCATGATGGAGAATAAGTTACCAAAACCAGACCAATACAGAGAATGTATCCCCCAATCCCAGGTCAGTATAGAGAACAGGCCACCAATCCCGGGTTAGTACAGAGAACAGGCCACAATTCCCGGGTTAGTACAGAGAACAGGCCACCAATCCTAGGTCAGTACAGAGAAAAGGTCACCAATCCTAGGTCAGTACAGAGAACAGGCCACCAATCCCAGGTCAGAACAGAGAACAGGTCAGCAACCCTAGATAGGTCGCCAAACACTAGTGCTCGTTGGTCAGCACACAGGTCAGTACAGATAACAGGCCACTGGTTACAAATCACCAATTCCAGGTCAGTAAAGAGAATAGGTCACCAATCCCTGGTGAGCATGAAGAACAGGTCACTAATCCCAGGTCAATACAGAGAACAGGTCACCAAGCAAACTTGAGTACAGAGAAGAGGATATTAATCATAGGTCAGTACAGAAGGCCACAAATATCATACAGCTGTTCACCTACCTTTTCTGGGGATGAGTCTCTTTTAGCCCCTGCCATATGGCTCTGTTGGATGGACAGCTGGTCCATCTTACCTTGGAGGTCTGGCTGCCAGGGATTGGGTGCAGGGGGTCCAGACTTGATCACCTGTAGATCATTTTGAGATTGGGATGGCCTTATATTGGGTTAAAATTCAGGAGGACGCATATAACTAAACAGATTTTTGAGGGTCCAGAATCTTTTTGGAATTGTGGAATGTGGTTCTTAGTAGACCCAACATATGTCCAGTGACTCTTTTATCCAGTAAGGGTTTTCTTTCTGCCAGATTCTCCCTTATTACAGATATATCAAAGAAAAAAAAATAGAAAAATCACAAAAGTCGCTGACAGCACCCAGTGTGATGCTGGAATGCTGGAGATTGGCATTGCGTTTTCCAGTGCTGCAGAAAAGGAAGATGCATTTTTGGTTCCATAGACTTCAATGGAAACGCATCAAAAAATGCAACACTTGTGTTTTTAATACATTTCTGCTGCGTTATTGCTGTTTTTTCCTGCATGACAAAAGACGCCTCCAAAAAATGCAAAACACATTAAAAAATGAATCAATAACAGGGGTGAAAAAACAAAAAATGCATCGGGAAACTAGAGCTGCACGATTCTGGCTAAAATGAGAATCACAATTTTTTTTGCTTAGAGGATAGATCACGATTCTCTCACGATTCTTGCGGCGTAACATCATCTTTTACATTAAAACAAAAAAATTGTGCTAACTTTACTGTTTAGTTTTTTTTTTTTTATTTATTGAAGTGTATTTTTTCCCAAAATATTGCATTTGAAAGACCGCTGGGCAAATACAGTGTGACATAAAATATTGCAGCAATTGCCATTTTATTCCCTAGGGTCTCTGCTAAAATATATAATATGTTTGGGGGTTCCAAGTAATTTTTTTAGCAAAAAATATTGATTTCAACTTAAGAAAGAAGTGTCAGAAAAAGATTTAGACTTTAAGTGGTTAAACTTCCTGCATTTACACATTGTGGTTATTTGTTTACACAGAGAAGTTTATTCCTTTGATCTAAGAAGGAAGTTAGTTACAATATTTCAAGTTCTAAACTTGGCAGACTGCCCTGATGCTTTCTTTTGACAGCTGAGTAAGCAGATAATCTCTCCACTTGTTTATATGAAAGAATCGGCAAACTCAGCAGGACAGATCTTCAGAGGGGGTGAATCGAGATCACGATTTTTTAACAATTAATTGTGCAGCTTTACGGGAAACTGCATCAACCGCAACTTGCATAAGTGTGAACCTAACACCAGCTCTGGCTGGTAGAAATTTGTAGTCCTGGCACATCTGACACTAGTGCTCATTACATACAAAGGACAGTTCTGCAAACCATTACATGTCCTGTTTCAGTCTAATTGCCAGTTAGCACTTTTCCTGGCTCATGATGGAGAATAAGTTACCAAACCCAGATCAATACAGAGAATGTATCCCCCAATCCCAGGTCAGTACAGAGAACAGGTCACCAATCCTGGGTTAGTACAGAGAACATGCCACCAATCCCGGGTCAGTACAGAGGACAGGCCACCAATCCCAGGTCAGTACAGAGGACAGGCCACCAATCCCAGGTCAGTACAAAGAACAGGCCACCAATCCCAGGTCAGTACAAACAGGCCACCAATCCCAGGTCAGTACAGAGAACAGGCCACCAATCCCAGGTCAGTACAGAGAACAGGCCACCAATCCCAGGTCAGTACAGAGAACAGGCCACCAATCCCAGGTCAGTACACAGAAAAGGTCACTAATCCCAGGTCAGTACAGAGAACAGGCCACCAATCCCGGGTCAGTACAGAGAACAGGCCACCAATCCCAGGTTAGCACAGAGAACAGGCCACCAATCCCGGGTCAGTACAGAGAACAGGTCACCAATCCTGGGTTAGTACAGAGAACATGCCACCAATCCCGGGTCAGTACAGAGGACAGGCCACCAATCCCAGGTCAGTACAAAGAACAGGCCACCAATCCCAGGTTAGCACAGAGAACAGGCCACCAATCCCGGGTTAGTACAGAGAACAGGCCACCAATCCCAGGTCAATACAGAGAACAGGCCACCAATCTCAGGTCAGTACAGAGAACAGGTCAGCAATCCTAGGTAGGTCGCCAAATGCTAGTGCTGGTTGGTCAGCACACAAGTCAGTAGAGATAACAGGTTACCAATCACAGCTTAGTACAGATAACAAGTCACTGGTTACAAATCACCAATTCCAGGTCAGTAAAGAGAATAGGTCACCAATCCCTGGTAAGCATGAAGAACAGGTCACTAAGAACAGGTCACCAAGCACTCTTGAGTACAGAGAAGAGGATATTAATCATAGTTCAGTACAGAAGGCCACAAATATCATACAGCTGTTCACCTACCTTTTCTGGGGATGAGTCTCTTTTAGCCCCTGCCATATGGCTCTGTTGGATGGACAGCTGGTCCATCTTGCCTTGGAGGTCTGGCTGCCAGGGATTGGGTGCAGGGGGTCCAGACTTGATCACCTGTAGATCGCAGAAAAAAAAATAGAAAAATCACAAAAGTTGCTGACAGCACCCAGTGTGATGCTGGAATGCTGGAGATTAGCATTGCATTTTAAAGTGCTGCAGAAAAGGAAGATGCATTTTTGGTTCCATAGACTTCAATGGAAACGCATCAAAAATGCAATGCTTGTGTTTTTGATACATTTCTGCTGCGTTTTTGCTGGTTTTTCCTGCATGACCAAAGACGCCTCCAAAAACTGCAAAACACATTAAAAATGCGGCAAAAACACGGGTGAAAAAACAAAAAATGCATCGGGAAACTGCATCAACTGCAACTTGCATAGGTGTGAACCTAACACCGGCTCTGGTTGGTAGAAATTTGTAGTCCTGGCACATCTGACACTAGTTGCCATTACATACAAAGGACAGTTCTGCAAACCATTACATGTCCTGTTTTAGTCTAATTGCCAGTTAACTCTTTTCCTGGCTCATGATGGAGAATAAGTTACCAAAACCAGACCAATACAGAGAATGTATCCCCCAATCCCAGGTCAGTACAGAGAACAGGTCACCAAACCCGGGTCAATACAGAGAACATGCCACCAATCCCAGGTCAGTACAGAGAACAGGTCACCAATCCCGGGTCAGTACAGAGGACAGGTCACCAATCCCAGGTCAGTACAGAGAACATGCCACCAATCCCGGGTCAGTACAGAGAACAGGCCACCAATCCTGGGTCAGTACAGAGGACAGGCCACCAATCCCAGGCCAGTACAGAGAACAGGCCACCAATCCCAGGTCAGTACAGATAACAGGTCATCAATCACATGCCAGTATAGAGAACAGGTCACCAATTCCAAGTCAGTACAGAGAACAGTTCACCAATCAAAGGACGGCACAGATAACAGTTCATTAACCACTTGCCGACCGCCTACCGCATATATACTGCGGCAGAGCGGCACGGGCAGGCAAAATCACGTACCCATACGTGATCTGCCTCCCGCGGGCGGGGGGTCCGATCGGACCCCCCCCCGGTGCCATCGGCGGTCGGCATCTGACTGGGAGCGTCGGGAGGCGAGGGGGAGACCATCCGATCGTGGCCCCCCCCTCGCGATCGCTCCCAGCCAATGGGAATGCTCCTCTGCCTGTGTGTCGTTTCACACAGGCAGAGGATGTGATGTCATCTCTCCTCGGTCTGGCAGTTTCCGTTCCAGCGCCGAGGGGAGATGACATGTAAGTGCACACAACACTCACACACACAGTAGAACATGCCAGGCATACTTTACACCCCCGATCCCCCCCCGATCGCCCCCCGATCCCCCCCCAATCACCCCCCCCCCCTGTCACAAACTGACATTAGCAGTATTTTTTTTTTTTTTTTTTTCTGATTACTGCTAGTTGTCAGTTTGTGACAGTTAGTGTTAGGGCAGTGAGTATTACCCCCCTTTAGGTCTAGGATACCCCCCTAACCCCCCCTAATAAAGTTTTAACCCCTTGATCACCCCCCCTCACCAGTGTTGCTAAGCGATCATTTTTCTGATCGCTGTATTAGTGTCGCTGGTGACGCTAGTTAGGAACGTAAATATTTAGGTTCGCCGTCAGCATTTTATAGCGACAGGGACCCCCATATACTACCTAATAAATGTTTTAACCCCTTGATTGCCCCCTAGTTAACCCTTTCACCACTGATCACCGTATAACTGTTACGGGTGACGCTGGTTAGTTTGTTTATTTTTTATAGTGTCAGGGCACCCGCCGTTTATTACCGAATAAAGGTTTAGCCCCCCGATCGCCCGGCGGTGATATGCGTCGCCCCAGGCAGCGTCAGATTAGCGCCAGTACCGCTAACACCCACGCACGCACCGTACACCTCCCTTAGTGGTATAGTATCTGTACGGATCAATATCTGATCCGATCAGATCTATACTGGCGTCCCCAGCAGTTTAGGGTTCCCAAAAACACAGTGTTAGCGGGATCAGCCCAGATACCCGCTAGCACCTGCGTTTTGCCCCTCCGCCCAGCCCACCCAAGTGCAGTATCGATCGATCACTGTCACTTACAAAACACTAAACGCATAACTGCAGCGTTCGCAGAGTCAGGCCTGATCCCTGCGATCGCTAACAGTTTTTTTGGTAGCGTTTTGGTGAACTGGCAAGCACCAGCCCCAGGCAGCGTCAGATTAGCGCCAGTACCGCTAACACCCACGCACGCACCGTACGCCTCCCTTAGTGGTATAGTATCTGATCGGATCAATATCTGATCCGATCAGATCTATACTAGCGTCCCCAGCAGTTTAGGGTTCCCAAAAACGCAGTGTTAGCGGGATCAGCCCAGATACCTGCTAGCACCTGCGTTTTGCCCCTCCGCCCAGCCCGGCCCAGCCCACCCAAGTGCAGTATCGATCGATCACTGTCACTTACAAAACACTAAACGCATAACTGCAGCGTTCACAGAGTCAGGCCTGTTCCCTGCGATCGCTAACAGTTTTTTGGTAGCGTTTTGGTGAACTGGCAAGCACCAGCGGCGTAGTACACCCCGGTCGTAGTCAAACCAGCACTGCAGTAACACATGGTGACGTGGCGAGTCCCATAAGTGCAGTTCAAGCTGGTGAGGTGGCAAGCACAAGTAGTGTCCCGCTGCCACCAAAAAGACAAACACAGGCCCGTCGTGCCCATAGTGCCCTTCCTGCTGCATTCGCCAATCCTAATTGGGAACCCACCGCTTCTGCAGCGCCCGTACTTCCCCCATTCACATCCCCAACCAAATGCAGTCGGCTGCATGAGAGGCATTTTTATGTCCTCCCGAGTACCCCTACCCAGCGAACCCCCCAAAAAAAGATGTTGTGTCTGCAGCAAGCGCGGATATAGACGTGACACCCGCTATTATTGTCCCTCCTGTCCTGACAATCCTGGTCTTTGCATTGGTGAATGTTTTGAACGCTACCATGCACTAGTTGACTATTAGCGTAGGGTAGAGCATTGCACAGACTAGGCGCACTTTCACAGGGTCTCCCAAGATGCCATCGCATTTTGAGAGACCCGAACCTGGAACCGGTTACCGTTATAAAAGTTAGTTACAAAAAAAGTGTAAAAAAAAAAAAAAATATATGAAATAAAAAAAATAGTTGTTGTTTTATTGTTCTCTCTCTCTCTATTCTCTCTCTCTATTGTTCTGCTCTTTTTTACTGTATTCTATTCTGCAATGTTTTATTGTTATTGTTATTGTTATTGTTATTATGTTTTATCATGTTTGTTTTTCAGGTGTGTAATTATTTACACTTTACTGTGCTTTATTGTTAACCATTGTTAACCATTTTTTTGTCTTCAGGTACGCCATTCACGACTTTGAGTGGTTATACCAGAATGATGCCTGCAGCTTTAGGTATCATCTTGGTATCATTCTTTTCAGCCAGCGGTCGGCTTTCATGTAAAAGCAATCCTAGTGGCTAATTAGCCTCTAGACTGTTTTTACAAGCAGTGGGAGGGAATGCCCCCCCCCCCCCCAACATCTTCCGTGTTTTTCTCTGGCTCTCCTGTCTCAACAGGGAACCTGAAAATGCAGCCGGTGATTCAGCCAGCTGACCATAGAGCTGATCAGAGACCAGAGTGGCTCCAAACATCTCTATGACCTAAGAAACCGGAAGCTACGAGCATTTTATGACGTAGATTTCGCCGGATGTAAACAGCGCCATTGGGAAATTGGGAAAGCATTTTATCACACCGATCTTGGTGTGATCAGATGCTTTGAGGGCAGAGGAGAAATCTAGGGTCTAATAGACCCCAATTTTTGCAAAAAAGAGTACCTGTCACTACCTATTGCTATTATAGGGGATATTTATATTCCCTGAGATAACAATAAAAATGATTTAAAAAAAAAAAAATGAAAGGAACAGTTTAAAAATAAGATAAAAAAATAATAATAATAAAGAAAAAAAAAAAAAAAAAAAAAAAAGCACCCCTGTCCCCCCTGCTCTCGCGCTAAGGTGAACGCAAGCGTTGGTCTGGCGTCAAATGTAAACAGCAATTGCACCATGCATGTGAGGTATCGCCGCGAAGGTCAGATCGAGGGCAGTAAGTTTAGCAGTAGACCTCCTCTGTAAATCTAAAGTGGTAACCTGTAAAGGCTTTTAAAGGCTTTTAAAAATGTATTTAGTTTGTCGCCACTGCACGTTTGTGCGCAATTTTAAAGCATGTCATGTTTGGTATCCATGTACTCGGCCTAAGATCATCTTTTTTATCTCATCAAACATTTTGGCAATATAGTGTGTTTTAGTGCATTAAAATGTAAAAAAGTGTGTTTTTTCCCCAAAAAATGCGTTTGAAAAATCGCTGCGCAAATACTGTGTGAAAAAAAAAAATGAAACACCCACCATTTTAATCTGTAGGGCATTTGCTTTAAAAAAAATATATAATGTTTGGGGGTTCAAAGTAATTTTCTTGCAAAAAAAAATTATTTTTTTATGTAAACAATAAGTGTCAGAAAGGGCTTTGTCTTCAAGTGGTTAGAAGAGTGGGTGATGTGTGACATAAGCTTCTAGATGTTGTGCATAAAATGCCAGGACAGTTCAAACCCCCCCCAAATGACCCCATTTTGGAAAGTAGACACCCCAAGCTATTTGCTGAGAGTCATGTTGAGTCCATGGAATAATTTATATTGTGACACAAGTTGCGGGAAAGAGACAATTTTTTATTTTTTTTATTTTTTTTTGCGCAAAGTTGTCACTAAATGATATATTGCTCAAACATGCCATGGGAATATGTGAAATTACACCCCAAAATACATTCTGTTGCTTCTCCTGAGTACGGGGATACCACATGTGTGGGACTTTTTGGGAGCCTAGCCACGTACGGGACCCCGAAAACCAAGCACCGCCTTCAGGCTTTCTAAGGCCGTAAATTTTTGATTTCACTCTTCACTGCCTATCACAGTTTCGGAGGCCATGGAATGCCCAGGTGGCACAAAACCCCCCCAAATGACCCCATTTTGGAAAGTAGACACCCCAAGCTTTTTGATGAGAGGTATAGTGAGTATTTTGCAGACCTCACTTTTTGTCACAAAGTTTTGAAAATTGAAAAAAGAAAAAAAAAAAATTTTTTTCTCGTCTTTCTTTATTTTCAAAAACAAATGAGAGCTGCAAAATACTCACCATGCCTCTCAGCAAATAGCTTGGGGTGTCTACTTTCCAAAATGGGGTCATTTGGGGGGGGTTTGTGCCACCTGGGCATTCCATGGCCTCCGAAACTGTGATAGGCAGTGAGGAGTAAAATCAAAAATGTACGCCCTTAGAAATCCTGAAGGCGGTGCTTGGTTTTCGGGGTCCCGTACGCGGCTAGGCTCCTAAAAAGTCCCACACATGTGGTATCCCCGTACTCAGGAGAAGCAGCTAAATGTATTTTGGGGTGCAATTCCACATATGCCCATGGCCTGTGTGAGCAATATATCATTTAGTGACAACTTTGTGCAAAAAAAAAAAAAAAAAAAAAAAATTTGTCACTTTCCCGCAACTTGTGTCAAAATATAAAACATTCCATGGACTCAACATGCCTCAAAGCAAATAGCTTGGGGTGTCTACTTTCCAAAATGGGGTCATTTGGGGGGGTTTTATGTCATCTGGGCATTTTATGGCCTTCAAAACTGTGATAGGTAGTGAGGAGTAAAATCAAAAATGTACGCCCTTAGAAATCCTGAAGGCGGTGCTTGGTTTTCGGGGCCCCGTACGCGGCTAGGCTCCCAAAAAGTCCCACACATGTGGTATCCCCGTACTCAGGAGAAGCAGCTAAATGTATTTTGGGGTGCAATTCCACATATGCCCATGGCCTGTGTGAGCAATATATCATTTAGTGACAACTTTTTGTAATTTTTTTTTTTTTTTTTTTTTTTTGTCATTATTCAATCACTTGGGACAAAAAAAATGAATATTCAATGGGCTCAACATGCCTCTCAGCAAATTCCTTGGGGTGTCTACTTTCCAAAATGGGGTCATTTGTGGGGGTTTTGTACTGCCCTGCCATTTTAGCACCTCAAGAAACGACATAGGCAGTCATAAATTAAAGGCTGTGTAAATTCCAGAAAATGTACCCTAGTTTGTAGACGCTATAACTTTTGCGCAAACCAATAAATATACACTTATTGACATTTTTTTTACCAAAGACATGTGGCCGAATACATTTTGGCCTAAATGTATGACTAAAATTGAGTTTATTGGATTTTTTTTAGAACAAAAAGTAGAAAATATCATTTTTTTTCAAAATTTTCGGTCTTTTTCCGCGTATAGCGCAAAAAATAAAAACGGCAGAGGTGATCAAATACCATCAAAAGAAAGCTCTATTTGTGGGAAGAAAAGGACGCAAATTTCGTTTGGGTACAGCATTGCATGACCGCGCAATTAGCAGTTAAAGCGACGCAGTGCCGAATTGTAAAAAGTGCTCTGGTCAGGAAGGGGGTAAAACCTTCCGGGGCTGAAGTGGTTAAGTGCACATCAGTAGAGAGAACAGGTCACTGATCTCAGGTAAGTATAGAGAACAGGTCACTGATCTCAGGTAAGTATAGAGAACAGGTCACTGA
This sequence comes from Lithobates clamitans, assembly GCA_037952925.1. Taxonomy (NCBI): domain Eukaryota; kingdom Metazoa; phylum Chordata; class Amphibia; order Anura; family Ranidae; genus Lithobates; species Lithobates clamitans. The sequence goes on along the minus strand of JBBGZY010003008.1, from coordinate 28,709 downwards.
TCTCAGGTAAGTATAGAGAACAGGTCACTGATCTCAGGTAAGTATAGAGAACAGGTCACTGATCTCAGGTAAGTATAGAGAACAGGTCACTGATCTCAGGTAAGTATAGAAAACAGGTCACTGATCTCAGGTAAGTATAGAGAACAGGTCACTGATCTCAGGTAAGTATAGAGAACAGGTCACTGATCTCAGGTAAGTATAGAGAACAGGTCACTGATCTCAGGTAAGTATAGAAAACAGGTCACTGATCTCAGGTAAGTATAGAGAACAGGTCACTGATCTCAGGTAAGTATAGAGAACAGGTCACTGATCTCAGGTAAGTATAGAAAACAGGTCACTGATCTCAGGTAAGTATAGAGAACAGGTCACTGATCTCAGGTAAGTATAGAGAACAGGTCACTGATCTCAGGTAAGTATAGAGAACAGGTCACTGATCTCAGGTAAGTATAGAGAACAGGTCACTGATCTCAGGTAAGTATAGAAAACAGGTCACTGATCTCAGGTAAGTATAGAGAACAGGTCACTGATCTCAGGTAAGTATAGAGAACAGGTCACTGATCTCAGGTAAGTATAGAGAACAGGTCACTGATCTCAGGTAAGTATAGAGAACAGGTCACTAATCTCAGGTAAGTATAGAGAACAGGTCACTAATCTCAGGTAGGTATAGAGAACAGGTCACTGATCTCAGGTAAGTATAGAGAACAGGTCACTGATCTCAGACAAGTATAGAGAACAAGTCACTGATCTCAGGTAAGTATACAGAACAGGTCACTGATCTCAGGTAAGTATAGAAAACAGGTCACTGATCTCAGGTAAGTATAGAGAACAGGTCACTGATCTCAGGTAAGTATAGAGAACAGGTCACTGATCTCAGGTAAGTATAGAAAACAGGTCACTGATCTCAGGTAAGTATAGAGAACAGGTCACTGATCTCAGGTAAGTATAGAGAACAGGTCACTGATCTCAGGTAAGTATAGAAAACAGGTCACTGATCTCAGGTAAGTATAGAGAACAGGTCACTGATCTCAGGTAAGTATAGAGAACAGGTCACTGATCTCAGGTAAGTATAGAGAACAGGTCACTGATCTCAGGTAAGTATAGAGAACAGGTCACTGATCTCAGGTAAGTATAGAAAACAGGTCACTGATCTCAGGTAAGTATAGAGAACAGGTCACTGATCTCAGGTAAGTATAGAGAACAGGTCACTGATCTCAGGTAAGTATAGAGAACAGGTCACTGATCTCAGGTAAGTATAGAGAACAGGTCACTAATCTCAGGTAAGTATAGAGAACAGGTCACTAATCTCAGGTAGGTATAGAGAACAGGTCACTGATCTCAGGTAAGTATAGAGAACAGGTCACTGATCTCAGACAAGTATAGAGAACAAGTCACTGATCTCAGGTAAGTATACAGAACAGGTCACTGATCTCAGACAAGTATAGAGAACAGGTCACCAATCCCAGGTAAGTATAGAGCACAAGTCACCAATCTCAGGTAAGTACAGAGAACAGGATATTAATCACAGATAAGAACAGGAAGTCACAAGTATACAGTTGTTCACCTACCTTTTCGGGAGGTGAATCTCTCTGAGCTCCAGCCATATGACTCTCCTGGATGGACAGCTGCTCCATTTCACCTTGGACATCTAACTGCCGGGGGCTGGGTACAGGGGGTTCAGACTTGATCATCTGTAGATCATTTAGAGATTGAGACGGCCTAATACTGGGTTGAAATTCAGGGGGGCCCATATAGCTAATACGTTTTAGAGGGTCGAGAATCTTTTTGGAATTCTGGAACGTTCTGAGTGGACCCAGCGTATGTCCAGTGTCTTTTTTATCCGGTAGGAATTTTCTTTCATCCAGATCCTCCCTTGTTATAGATATGTCGCAGAGAGAATGTGTTCCGGCACCCATTGCGATGCTGGAACGTTGGGGATTGACATTAGCATCGGTTCTGGCTGGCACATATTTGTAGCTATATTCCGTACTGGGGACGTCCATCGTTTCCTCTGAACCAGTCCGGGCCAACCCAGTGCAATTCTGGGAAAAGGGTGACAGAACTTTGACATATTTTGCTGGAATGTAGAAAGGCTTGGACTTGCAGTCCTGGCACACCTGCCACCAGTGCTCATTGGTCTTCTTTAGAAGGATATACCTCTCATTGGGTTTTATGGATACAACTGTGCCTTCTTTGGCTGTGTATTCAAAGCCATGTTCCACCAGCACATAGTCCTTGTCCACAGAGCTGGCCTTCAGCATCCTGACCGTCTGCTGGCCTGCAAAGGTAAGTAGGAAAAGTTAGAGGAGGCCTAGCGTGACTCAATCAAAATATTATTCTCTTACAGATTCATATTCTAGCCGAATGCGAGAACAGACCTGCACACATAGCTAACATAGTTTACATTCAAGGGAGGGACGATCGGGGAAAGAGCTGAAGAACTTTCACTTATTCCCCACCTGCCTGCTCTACCACACCTCCCCCAACTTTTTGAGATAGGACTGAGGGACACCTATCAGCAAAAGTATGCAGACATATGACACACCCCTTGCCACGCCCCCTTAAAAGGGGAATTGTACAAAAAAACAAGATTGGTTAAACCCACAAGTGCTTTTTTTTACCACTACTATTCCTTTATATTGGCTTTTGGAATTTACAAATGCAGCAATTTAGAAATCAGATGAAAGGTTTAGTGCTGGAAAACCCTTTTTGATAGATAAAAAGTGCATTTTATATACAGCTATATAAATCAGACCAAAATGAGGGACAAATGAGGAGGAATGAGAGGCAGAGGGGCAGAGGGACATTGCTCCAAATCAGGGACAGTCCCTTGAAATCAGGGACAGTTGGGAGCTATGGCTCTACTGCTGCAACCTTGTAAAACCATATCACCAAAAGTATTGGAACACCTGCCTTTACATGCACAATATTGCGTTTGCCCACCCTTTGCAGCTATAACAGCTTCAACTCTTCTGGGAAGGCCGTCCACAAGGTTTAGGAGTGTGTCTATGGGAATGTTTGGCGATTCTTCCAGAAGCGCATTTGTGAGGTCAGGCACTAATGTTGGACGAGAAGGCCTGGCTCTCAGTCTTCTCTCCAATTCATCCCAAAGGTGTTCTATCAGGCTGAGGTCAGGACCTTGCTTTGTGCACTGGTGTGCAGTCATATTGGAACAGGAAGGGGCCGTCCCCAAACTGTTCCCACAAAGTTGGGAGCATGAAATTGTCCAAAATGTCTTGATATGCTGACGCTTTAAGAGTTCCCTTCACTGGAACTAAGGGGCCAAGCCCAATCCCTGAAGAACAACCCCCCACCATAATCCCCCCTCCACTAAATGATTTGGACCAGTGCACAAAGCAAGGTCCATAAAGACATGGATGAGTGAGTTTGGGGTGGAGGAACTTGACTGGCCTGCACAGAGTCCTGACCCCGATAGAACACCTTTGGGATGAATTAGAGCGGAGACTGCGAGCCAGGCCTTCTCATCCACATCAGTGCCTGACCTCTCAAATGCGCTTCTGGAAGAATGGTCAAACATTCCCATAGACACACTCCTAAACCTTGTTGACGGCCTTCCCAGAAGAGCTGAAGCTGTTATGCTGCAAAGGGTGGGCCAACTCAATATTGAACCCTACAGACTAAGGCGCCATTAAAGTTCATGTGCGTGTAAAGGCAGGCGTTCCAATACTTTTGGTAATATAGTGTAGCTGTACAAGGGATCACTTACAAGTTGCCAGTGAGGGATCACATGACAAGTATCAGTGATGGGTCACATGCCAGGTGCTAATGGCGGATCCCTTACCAGACACTACCCATGGGATCCCCAGAAACCAGCAAAGAATAACTTAACCAACACCAGTGTGGGAAGGGGGGGGGGTCACATACCTGAAGGGTCACTTACCAGACCCCAGTGTGGGAAGGAGTCAATCATCCAACACCTGCAAGGTGATCACTTACCAGACACCAGTGGGGGACCACTTACCTGACACCAGCAAAGAACCTCTCACAAGATACCAGTGGGGAATACGTACCAGACACCAGCGTGGGATCACTTACCAGACACCAGCAAGGGACCATTTACCAGACACCAGCAAGGAAATATGTACTCAACACCAACAGGGGATCACCTACCTGACACAAGACAAGGACCACTTTACCGGACAACAGCGAGGGATCACCTACTTGACATCAGCAGGTATAGCTTCCAAAAGAAGCAGCAGATGAGATATCCATGTGTGAATTAGTGTGTGTTATGACAATAGGAACCTGAAGCCAGGCTGTAATTATAGCTGGCACCCCGCTGACTCACACATGGAGGAGACACCCAGAACTCAGAGCCAAACCAGCTGCATATGGACAGATAAGCAATACCAGCCAACAACCACTTTACACAGACCAGACATACAACAACATGCTGCAAGGAAATGGATATAGACTGGTATGTGGGGGCACCCCAGTACACAGGCCTCAAGGAAGAGGTGCAGGCTGGAGTGTGGGGCACCCTGAAAAACAGGCCTCATTAAAAAAAGGGGTGCAGACTTCATTGGGGGGCACCCCAATACACAGGCCTCAGAAAAGGAGTGGAGACATAAACGTGGGGGGGGGGACCCTGAAACACAGGCATCAGAAAAAGGGGTGCAGACTGTAATAAAGCACCCCGATATACAGAGGGAGGGAGGAGTGTGGGATACCCTAAAAAAGTCTCAGAAAAAAGGGTGCAGACTGGTGTTGAGGCAATGCAATACACAAAATGCAGGACAGGGGTGCAGACTGGACCACGGGGCCACCCTGAAACATTTTTCTCAGAAAAAGCAGTGCAGGTTTGGGGTTGGGGGGCATACACAGGTCTCAAGAACATATGTGCAGACTGGAGTATAGGGGCACCCCAATACACAGGCCTCAGAACAGGAGTGCAGATATAAAGGTGAGGGGACCCTGAAACTTCAGGCTTCAGAAAAAGCAGTGCAGATTGGAGTGGGGGGCACACCAATACAGACCTCAGGACAGGGGTGCAGACTGGAGTGTGGGGCACCCTAAAGCACCAGCCTCAGAAAAAAGGGTGAAGACTGGTGTTTGGGGCACCTCAGGAAAGGGGTGCAGATTAGAGAATGTGGGCACCCTGAATATAGGCTTCAGAAAATAGGGTTCAGACTAGAGTGGGGTCACTCTAATACACAGGCCTAAGGACAGGGGTGCAGACTGGAGTGTGGGGCACCCTAAAGCGCCAGCCTCAGAAAAAAGGGAGAAGACTGGTGTTGAGGCACCTCAGTATACAAAGACCTCAGGAAAGGGGTGCAGAATAGAGAATGGGGGCACCCTGAATATAGGCCTCATAAAATAGGGTTCAGACTAGAGTGGGGTCACCCTAATACACAGGCCTAAGGACAGGGGTGCAGACTGAACTGAGGAGGCACCCTGAAACACAGGCCTCAGGAAAAAGGAGGTGCAGAGTGGATTTGGGTCACCCCAATACACAGGCCTCAGGATAGGGGTGTGGACTGGAGTCAGGGCACCCCTCGATGCACAAGCCTCAGGATAAAAGGTGCGGACTGGAGTCCGGGCACCTCAATACTCAGGCTCCAGGAGAGGGGTGCAGACTGGACTGAGGGGGAACCCTGAAACACAGGCCTCAGGAAAAAGAGGTGCAGAGTGAATTTGAGGTTATCCCAATACACAGGCCTCAAGATAGGGGTGTGGACTGGAGTCAGGGCACCCCCCGATACACAAGCCTCAGGATAAAGGTGCGGACTGGAGTCGGGGCACCTCAATACTCAGGCTCCAGGAGAGGGGTGCAGACTGGACTGAGGGGGCACCCTGAAACACAGGCCTCAGGAAAAAGAGGTGCAGAGTGGATTCGGGTCACCCCAATACACAGGCCTCAGAATAGGGGTGTGGACTGGAGTCAGGGCACCCCCCCGATACACAAGCCTCATGATAAAGGTGCGGACTGGAGTTGGGGCACCTCAATACTCAGGCTCCAGGACAGGGGTGCAGACTGGAGTGTGGTGGCACCCCAATACATTGCATAGAGCTGAAGTCTAAGGTGCAGCAGACTCATACGTGGAAGAGGGGCTCACCACATTGCTTCCTGTGAGCGCACACACAGGAAATCCAGAAAACAGCGCACATCCTGTTCTAGGCGAGTGCTGAGTAGGGGTAACCCGCTGTGTACAGTGCAGACCCCGCCAAAGACATTGCAGTCAATTACAGAACACGAAAAATAACCTGATTGGGTATCATTGCCAATGCATTCAGCTTTTCTAAAATCAGCTCCAACTAAATATTCAAATAACATTTTCTAAGAGGAACAATCAGCCTCAACTTCCCGAATCCCAGTCTAGGGACGTCAACCTGAGCCAAAAAGCTGACAATCTTCAGCGGCGTGTTAGAGATGACAAAAGAGGAAACGGCTGAGCCTAAGGAGTCCGGGTCCCCAATACTCTCCCCCATACCTCTCATCCTGTTCTTGGCCTGTCCGGGCAATTCTTCCTGTTTTATGTATCTGTAGAGACACAACAAGTGCGGAGGCCAGGAAGGAGGAAGGGGGGGGGGGGTTCCTGTATGTCACCGGGACCCCACACAGCTGCTTCATATAGATAACTGAAACTAGGTGACAAATCACCGCTGGCCTGTCACATCCTGAAACCACGGACATCAAACCAGCCACAGACAGGCTCATCAGATAATATGGAATAGGAAGGAGACAAAAACGGAGACAGGCTCAATGTCACCACACAATGTCACCCGTTCTTTGTCGGCAGCTTCATACACCGATAGGAAGCCCGAAAGGGATCTCATACCTGATACCAACAGAGGGATCTCATACCTGATACCAACAGAGGGATCTCATATCTGATACCAACAGAGAGATCTCATATCTGATACCAACATAGGGATCTCATATCTGATACCAACAGAGGGATCTCATATCTGATACCAACAGAGGGATCTCATATCCGATACCAACAGAGGGATCTCATATCCGATACCAACAGAGGGATCTCATACCCGATACCAACATAGGGATCTCATATCTGATACCAACAGAGGGATCTCATATCTGATACCAACAGAGGGATCTCATATCTGATACCAACAGAGAGATCTCATATCTGATACCAACATAGGGATCTCATATCTGATACCAACAGAGGGATCTCATATCTGATACCAACAGAGGGATCTCATATCTGATACCAAAAGAGGGATCTCATATCCGATACCAACAGAGGGATCTCATACCTGATACCAACAGAGGGATCTCATACCTGATACCAACAGAGGGATCTCATACCTAATACCAACAGAGAGATCTCATACCTGATACCAACAGAGGGATCTCATACCTGATACCAACAGAGGGATCTCATACCTAATACCAACAGAGGGATCTCATATCCGATACCAACAGAGGGATCTCATACCTGATATCAACAGAGGGATCTCATATCTGATACCAACAGAGGGATCTCATATCTGATAACAACAGAGGGATCTCATATCTGATGCCAACAGAGGGATCTCATATCTGGTATCAACAGAGGGATCTCATACCTGATACCAACAGAGGGATCTCATACCTGATACCAACAGAGGGATCTCATACCTGATACCAACAGAGGGATCTCATACCTGATACCAACAGAGGGATCTCATATCTGATAACAACAGAGGGATCTCATACCTGATACCAACAGAGGGATCTCATACCTGATACCAACAGAGGGATCTCATACCTGATACCAACAGAGGGATCTCATATCTGATACCAACAGAGGGATCTCATACCTAATACCAACAGAGGGATCTCATACCTGATACCAACAGAGGGATCTCATATCTGATACCAACAGAGGGATCTCATACCTGATACCAACAGAGGGATCTCATACCTGATACCAACAGAGGGATGTCATATCTGATACCAACAGAGGGATCTCATACCTGATACCAACAGAGGCATGTCATACCTGATACCAACAGAGGGATCTCATATCTGATACCAACAGAGGGATGTCATATCTGATACCAACAGAGGGATCTCATACCTGATACCAACAGAGGGATGTCATACCTGATACCAACAGAGGGATCTCATATCTGATACCAACAGAGGGATGTCATATCTGATACCAACAGAGGGATCTCATACCTGATACCAACAGAGGGATCTCATATCTGATACCAACAGAGGGATCTCATATCTGATACTAACCAAAGGATCTCATACCCGATACTAACAGAGCAAGTAAAAGCAAAGAAAGTTCCCAGTGCAACTCACCGACCAGCCTGCAAACAACTAAATTGTCCTGTCTAACAATATGCGTTAAAAACATGTTAAAAACACATTTGCAAATACATGCCTGAGCTGCAGATGCCGCGTCACGACACCCCCGTGTATTATCTGCAGTCCTAACACTATAAATTATTGAGAGCCATCACGGTGGAAGCATATGCATAAGAATGGATAGAGGACAGGTGAGCCCGGAGGGAGCCCACCTCTCCTTAAAGGCACAGGGGCACACTGGACACCCAGCACAATGGCAGCAAAGGAGGGGTGGGATCCCGCCAGGCTCACCTACCCTCTATCCATTATAAGGCATGTGCTTCCACTATGGAGGCTCTCAAAAATATATAGAGGCATGAATTTTCTTTGCTTAACAGAGGGATCTCATACTAACAGAGGGATCTCATACCCGATACTAACAGAGGGATCTCATACTGACAGAGGGATCTCATTCCCGATACTAACAGAGGGATCTCATACCCGATACTAACAGAGGGATCTCATACTAACAGAGGGATCTCATACCCGATACTAACAGAGGGATCTCATACCTGATATCAACAGAGGGATCTCATACCTGATATCAACAGAGGGATCTCATACCCGATACTGACAGAGGGATCTCATACCCGATACTAACAGAGGGATCTCATACCAACAGAGGGATCTCATACCAGATACTAACAGAGGGATCTCATACCCGATACTGACAGAGGGATCTCATACCCGATACTAACAGAGGGATCTCATACCAGATACTAACAGAGGGATCTCATACTAACAGAGGGATCTCATACTAACAGAGGGATCTCATACCCGATACTAACAGAGGGATCTCATACTAACAGAGGGATCTCATACCCGATACTGACAGAGGGATCTCATACCAGATACTGACAGAGGCATCTCATATCTGATACTAACAGTGGGGTCTCATACCCCATACTAAAAGAGGGATCTCATACCCGATACTGACAGAGGGATCTCATACCAGATACTAACAGAGGGATCTCATACCCGATACTGACAGAGGGATCTCATACCAGATACTAACAGAGGCATCTCATATCTGATACTAACAGTGGGGTCTCATACCCGATACTGACAGAGGGATCTCATACCCGATACTGACAGAGGGATCTCATACCAGATAATGACAGAGGGATCTCATACCAAATACTGACAGAGGGATCTCATATCTGATACTAACAGTGGGGTCTCATACCCCATACTAAAAGAGGGATCTCATACCCTATACTGACAGAGGGATCTCATACCCGATACCAACAGAGAGATCTCATACCCCATACTAAAAGAGGGATCTCATACCCAATACTAACAGAGGGATCTCATACCCGATACTAACAGAGGGATCTCATACTAACAGTGGGATCACATACCTGATACTAGCAGAAGGATCTTATATCCGGCAGGAGTAAAATGTCTTACCTGGCAATCCTTAAAGCACTGTGTGATGAGTGGACACCTCCACTGTCATCCTCATCCCCGAAGAGTACAGAAACACAGAGGATCTGCAAGATGCCCCCTGTACAGCTAAGAGCCAGCCGCTGCCTACCGAGCAGACTGTGACACTGGGTAGGGAAGTGTCACCGACAAGGGACAGGGACAAGGGTATCCAGTGGCAACTGGTATGTGTAATGGAGAACAGTGCCCGGGGTCAGTGTGAGGTGCAGCAGGAGCTGGGAGGTAAGCACAGCAGTCAGTGCCAAAACCTCTGTACTGAGAGAGGCTGCACTTCAGTGAGTACGGAAGGCGCGCCTGTCGGAGAGACTGTGTCTCAGCCTGCCTCTGATATTTCCTGTTCAGTGAAATTCAGAGATGAGATTCACACATTTCCTTTACATACAATCACAGGAGATGCCGGCACAGACTGACCGCACACAGGAGTCATCATGCACATCGCCCACTGCAACACCTCTTCTGTACTCGCAATACAACAAAGCAAATTTACTAAGAACACAAATCCTTATGTCAAATCCTTCCAAGATAAACTTGATACAGGAGTGACATCACCACTCTCCAGGTGTGACATCACCGCTCTCCAGATATAAGTTATATTATACAGGAGTGACATCACTGCTCTCCAGATATAAGTTATATTATACAGGAGGGACATCACCGCTCTCCAGATATAAGATATATTATACAGGAGTGACATCACCGCTCTCCAGATATAAGTTATATTATACAGGAGTGACATCACCGCTCTCCAGATAAAAGTTATGTTATACAGGAGTGACATCACCGCTCTCCAGATATAAGTTATATTATACAGGAGTGACATCACCGCTCTCCAGATATAAGTTATATTATACAGGAGTGACATCACCGCTCTCCAGATATAAGTTATATTATACAGGAGTGACATTACCGCTCTCCAGATATAAGTTATATTATACAGGAGTGACATCACCGCTCTCCAGGAATATAAGTTATATTATACAGGAGTGCCATCACCGCTCTCCAGATATAAGTTATATTATACAGGAGTGACATCACCGCTCTCCAGATATAAGTTATATTATACAGGAGTGACATCACCGCTCTCCAGATATAAGTTATATTATACAGGAGTGACATCACCGCTCTCCAGATATAAGTTATATTATACAGGAGTGACATCACCGCTCTCCAGATATAAGTTATATTATACAGGAGTGACATCACCGCTCTCCAGATATACAGTATCTCACAAAAGTGAGTACACCCCTCACATTTTTGTAAATCGCTTAATCCAAAGCACTCGTATATCAAACCGAGTTTCCCCATAGGAATTAATGGAAACTCAGATAATCCGTTCCACAGCCACTGCTTGTCTATGCAGTACCGCATGTGGGCAGAGGTGCGGTGGCGCCGGAGACCCTCAGGGACACTTGGGAACGGAGTGTTTCCGAGTGCCTCCGAGCAGGGGGTTAAGGAGGGTTTTCTGTATAAGTTCACCTTACAGATTTTTCTGTAAAGGTGAACTTACCCTTTAATGTCTAAACCGCTGGCAACAAAAGTGAGTACACCCCTAAGTGAAAATGTCCAAATTGGGCCCAATTAGCCATTTTCCCTCCCCGGTGTCATGTGACTCGTTAGTGTTACAAGGTCTCAGGTGTGAATGGGGAGCAGGTGTGTTAAATTTGGTGCTTATCGCTCTCACACTGGTCACTGGAAGTTCAACATGGCACCTCATGGCAAAAAACTCTAATGATCTAAAAAAAAAAAAAAAGAATTGTTGCTCTACATAAAGAGGGCCTAGGCTATAAGAAGATTGCCAAGACCCTGAAACTGAGCTGCAGCACAGTGGCCAAGACCATACAGAGGTTTAACAGGACAGGTTCCACTCAGAACAGGCCTCGCCATGGGTGACCAAAGAAGTTGAGTGCACGTACTCAGCGTCATATCCAGAGGTTGTCTTTGGGAAATAGATGTATAAGTGCTGCCAGCATTGCTGCAGAGGTAGAAGGGGTGGGGGGGTCAGCCTGTCAGTGCTCAGACCATACGCCGCACACTGCATCAAATTGGTCTGCATGGCTGTCATCCCAGAAAGAAAGCCTCTTCTAAAGATGATGCACAAGAAAGCCCGCAAACAGTTTGCTGAAGACAAGCAGACTAAGGACATGGATTTAAATAGCATTTACCATATAAATAAATAAAAGTAAATAGTGGCGCCAATAACTCTATTCAAAAACACCCAGTGTTAACAGACTAAAGATACAGAAGTATAAATGTGATCATGATCGGTGACTAAATAGTCCATATACAGTCAGGTCCATACATATTGGGACGTCGACAAAATTCTAAACTTTTTGGCTCTATACACCACCACAATGGATTTGAAATGAAACGAACAAGATGTGCTTTAACTGCAGACTTTCAGCTTTAATTTGAGGATATTTACATCCAAATCTGGTGAACGGTGTAGAAATTACAACAGTTTGTATATGTGTCTCCCACTTTTAAGGGACCAAAAGTAATGGGACAATTGGCTGCTCGGCTGTTCCATGGCCAGGTGTGTGTTATTCCCTCATTATCCCATTTACAAGGAACAGATAAAAGGTCCAGAGTTCATTTCAAGTGTGCTATTCGCATTTGGAATCTGTTGCTGTCAACTCTCAATATGAGATCCAAAGAGCTGTCACTGTCAGTGAAGCAAGCCATCATTAGGCTGAAAAAACAAAAAACAAATCCATCAGAGAGATAGCAAAAACATTAGGTGTGGCCAAATCAACTTACTGGAACGTCCTTACAAAGAAAGAACACACCGGTGAGATCAGCAACACCAAAAGACTCGGAAGACCACGGAAAACAACTGTGGTGGATGACCGAAGAATTCTTTCCATGGTGAAGAAAACATCCTTCACAACAGTTAGCCAGATCAAGAACACTCTCCAGGAGGTAGGTGTATGTGTGTCAAAGTCAACAATCAAGAGAAGACTTCACCAGAGTGAATACAGAGGGTTCACAACAAGATGTAAACCATTGGTGAGCCTTAAAAACAGGAAGGCCAGATTAGTTTGCCAAACAACATCTAAAAAAGCCTTCACAGTTCTGGAACAACATCCTATGGACAGATGAGACCAAAATCAACTTGTACCAGAGTGATGGGAAGAGAAGAGTATGGAGAAGGAAAGGAACTGCTCATGATCCAAAGCATACCACCTCATCAGTGAAGCATGGTGGTGGTAGTGTCATGGCGTGGGCATGTATGGCTGCCAATGGAATTGGTTCTCTTGTATTTATTGATGATGTGACTGCTGACAAAACCAGCAGGATGAATTCTGAAGTGTTTCGGGCAATATTATCTGCTCATATTCAGCAAAATGCTTCAGAACTCATTGGACGGCGCTTCACAGTGCAGATGGACAATGATGCCAAGCATAATGCGAAAGCAACCAAAGAATTTTTTAAGGGAAAGAAGTGGAATGTTAAGCAATGGCCAAGTCAGTCACCTGACTTGAATCCGATTGAGCATGCATTTCACTTGCTGAAGACAAAACTGAAGGGAAAATGCACCAAGAACAAGCAGGAACTGAAGACAGTTGCAGTAGAGGCCTGGCAGAGCATCACCAGGGATGAAATCCAGCGTCTGGTGATGTCTATGCGTTCCAGACTTCAGGCTGTAATTGACTGCAAAGGATTTGCAACCAAGTATTAAAAAGTGAAAGTTTGATGGATGATTGTTAATCTGTCCCATTACTTTTGCTCCCTTAAAAAGTGGGAGGCACATATACAAACTGTTGTAATTCCTACACCGTTCACCTGATTTGGATGTAAATACCCTCAAATTAAAGCTGAAAGTCTGCAGTTAGATCATATCTTGTTTGTTTCATTTCAAATCCATTGTGGTGGTGTATAGAGCCAAAAAGATTAGAATTGTGTCGATGTCCCAATATTTATGGACCTGACTGTATAAGACATGATGTTTCAAACAGTCTTAGACAAAAAAAATTTAATGAATTTATTGTAAAAGTTATTGAGTGATTATCTCACAGCTTTAAGTTTTTTAAGATTTAAATAAATGGTGCATATATATTGGTTTTAATTTAATGTATTTATGCTAATTAATTACCAATGTGCCTCTATACTGAGCATATAGTTTGCATTTTTCTTTGTTTAATCATTCATGAGTAGTTGCAGAGTCACTTACGTGTGATGTCTTGTCTTTTTACTATTAATATGCTTATTTTGATTAATATGATATACCACAAATGAATTGTAAGCAGAGGAAGTGCTGGCTGCAATATGGTTTGCGGGGACACGAAGGTAGCACATGGGCTGCAGGATGCTTATCGTCATTAGATGAAATACTATAAAGGGGAGGTTGTCGCGCCGTACTGCCAATACCATGAGTAAGTCGTGATGACGAAACGCGTCGGTACGTGGCTCTACGGCAACAATTTGATGTAATACTGGAAGCGACGTTCCGAGGCTCACGATCTCGTGTGGGTGAGACACAGATCACACACGCTGGGTCCGCTGTGACCATACCATGCCAGTACTTGCTGCTGCAAGTGGATACTTTTATGCTGTTGTATATCTCCTCTCATGTGAGTGCAAGTTTTTCATTTAAATGTAATAAATTCACCGTAACATTACTGCACTATTGGAGCAGTTTTGTTTAATTATATGTGGAGAGTCTAATGACATCCGGTGGATATCAGTGAATGCTTAACCCTGTGAGGGTTGCATATCCAGAGGGGAGTGGAGTCACCAAGTGCACGTGGTGTGGTGGAAGAACTCGAGATCACGTTTTGTCTAAGACGGTTTGAAACATCATGTCTTATATATGGACTATTTAGTCACGGATCATGATCACATTTATACTTATGTATCTATATAATGTATCTTTAGTCTGTTAACACTTAACAGTGGGTGCTTTTGATTTATTAACGCCACTATTTACTTTTATTCATTTATATGGTAAATGCCATTTTATATTTTGTTGATTTAAAGTGGCAGCTTTATTTTTATTAGTCAACTTTTATTTTGCAGCATTCATATTTAAGTGTGTCCTTGGCGCAGTGGTGGGGCCTCAAGTGTGGGGGTACGGATCTTGTTGGACCATCAGATTTCATTTAAAGAAATAGATTACTGGAACCATGTCCTGTGGTCTGATGAGACCAAGATAAACTTATTTGGTTCAGATGGTGACAAGCGTGTGTGGCGGCAACCAGGTGAGGAGTACAAAGACAAGTGTGTCTTGCCTACAGTCAAGCATGGTGGTGGGAGTGTCATGGTCTGGGGCTGCATGAGTGCTGCCGGCACTGGGGGGCTACAGTTCATTGAAGGAAACATTAATACCAACATGTACTGTGATATACTGTAGCAGAGCATCATCCCCCCCCCCCTTCGGAGACTGGGCCGTAGGGCAGTATTCCAACATGATAATGACCCAAACACACCTCCAAGATGACCACTGCCTTGCTAAAGAAGCTGAGGGTAAAGGTGATGGACTGGCCAAGCATGTCTCCAGACCTAAACCCTATTGAGCATCTGTGGGGCATCCTCAAATGGAAGGTGGAGCACAAGGTCTCTAACATTCACTTGCTCCGTGATGTCGTCATGGAGGAGTAGAAGAGGACTCCAGTGGCAACCTGTGAAGCTCTGGTGAACTCCATGCCCAAGAGGGTTAAGGCAGTGCTGGAAAATAATGGTGGCCACACAAAATATTGACACTTTGGGCCCAATTTGGACATTTTCACTTAGGGGGTGTACTCACTTTTGTTGCCAGCGGTTTAGACATTAATGACTGTGTATTGAGTTATTTTGAGGGGACAGCAAATTTACACTGTTATACAAGCTGTACACTCACTACTTTACATTGTAGCAAAGTGTCATTTCTTCAGTGTTGTCACATGAAAAGGTATACAATGGAACCTCGGATTGCGAGTAATGCAGTCTACAAGCTATATATATATTTTTTTTAATTCTGACTCGCTTTGCAAGCGTTGTCTTGCAAGATGAGCAGAATTCAAGCCTCTGGGGTATGCAGTACCGCATTTGGCCAGTGGTGTGGGGGCGCCGGAGCTGCTCGGAGGCACTCGGAAACACTCCGTTCCCGAGTGTCCCTGAGGGTCTCCGGTGCCACCGCACCTCTGCCCACATGCGGTACTGCATAGACAAGCAGTGGCTGTGGAACGGATTATCTGAGTTTCCATAAATTCCTATGGGAAAACTCGGTTTGATATACGAGTGCTTTGGATTACAAGCATTCTTCTGGAACAAATTATGCTCATAATCCAAGGTACTACTGTACTAAGCGATTTACAAAAATGTGAGGGGTGTACTCACTTTTGTGAAATACTGTAAGTTATATTATACAGGAGTGACATCATCACTCTCCAGATATCTGATATTATATAGGAGTGACATTGCTGCTCCTCAGATATGTTACATTTTACAGGAGCAACATCATTGTTCTCTAAATATCAGCACGATATTCAGAAGTGACATCACCGCTCTCCAGACATAAGTTATATTATTACTATTCAGGAGAGATATCATTGCATATATACTGTATAATGTTCTAATTAAAGTGTGACAGTCTACAGAAGAGGATACAGGAAAACAGGAAGGGTGAGGTTGGGGGTTGTCTTGTGTTCATCTTTCTATATGTGTACAACGCTGGAGGAATCAGGAAACGAATCTGAACACACATGGCATTAAACAACACACACGATATAGTGGCAAATCTTTTTTTATTGGCAGAATAATTTAAAAAAGATGACAGGTTTGGTTAGTAAATGTTTGGCACGTGAGCTCCTCATTACCACTCTCTCCAGATTAAGGAGTTAGATTAGGTTACGTCTTCTGAGTCCTGGAAGGATGGAAGCTGCTAATCACACCATCACGTTAATGTGCGGTCAACTACAACCTCCAAATCCAGCTAGACCAGGCTGCAGGAAGAAGCTCCCAATAGGCAATGACTGCAACCTTCCAGACCAAGTAAATATAATATGGGTATGTCAGTTATTTCGCTTCTCCAGAACAGAATCATTTGTCAGTGTGGGGGGATCATGGTACATTATAAAGTCTTTATGGAAACTGGCGGCTGGAGGAATCATGTGGCATAGCAGGGCATTTATAAAACTGGCAGCTGGAAGAGTCATGGGACATGATGGGATATTTATAAAGGTTGGCTGTTGGAAGAGTCATGGGACACAATGGGGCATTTGCAAAGATTGGCTGTTGGAAGAGTCATGGGACACGATGGGGTATTTATATAAATTGGCTGTTGGAAGAGTCATGGGACGTGATGCAGTATTTTGAAAGATTGGCTGTTGTTGGAAGAGTCATGGGACACAATGGGGTATTGATAAAGATTGGCTGTTGGAGGAGTCATGGGACACAATGGGGTATTTATAAAGATTGGCTGCTGGAAGAGTCATGGGACACAATGGGGTGTTTATAAAGATTGGCTCTTGGAGGAGTCATGGGAAACATTGGGGTATTTACAAAGATTGGCTGTTGGAAGAGTCATGGGACACTATGCATTATTTATATAGATTGGCTGGTGGTGGAGTCATGGGGCACAATGGGGTATTTATATAGATTGGCTGTTGGAAGAGTCATGGGACGGAATAGGGTATTTATAAAGATTGGCTGTTGGAAGAGTCATGGGATATGATGCAGTATTTATAAAGATTGGCTGCTGAAAAAATCATGGGCTATGATGGGGTATTTTTAGTGAGCCTCATGCACAGGGACACTTTTATGTTTCTCATGTAAACTGGGGGTGCAGTGTATAGCCGCCCCTAGTAACGAATGGTTGAATGCTAGCTGTATTTAGCATAAACTCAAATCTCAGAACATACAACAGCTGTGTTCCAGCACATACGCCCATATGCGTACCTTTTCAAGCATGGTGCAGACCCACGTACAGCTAGCATTCAAACATCTATTACTATGGGTAGTTGTATGCTGCAGCTGCCTCATGCTCTCAATTTGTGCAAGATACATAAAAGCTTCCATGTGCATGAGGGCCTTAGGTTTGACCACTGGAGAAGTTATGGGACATGATGGGTCTTTTCTAAAGATTGGCTGCTAAAAGCAAGATTCAACATCATGAGACAGATATGAAGAGTGGTTGGGGGAGGAGTAATGGGACAAGATGTAGTATTTAAACAGATTGACTGCTGGACGAATCATAAAACATGATTGGTATTTAGGATTGATTGCTAGAGGAGTCATAGGACAGGAATGGACTTTATAAAGATTGTTTGCTTGAGAAGTAATAGGACATGATTTGTCTTTCTAAAGGCTGACTGCTGAAGGGGGCAAAAAAGGGCATTTATATAGGATAGGCTAATGTTGAGTCACGGGACATGACTGGGGTATTTAGAAAGGTTGGCTGCTGGAAAAGTCGTGGGATATTTATATAGATTGGCTGCTGGAATGGTTGTGGTCCATGATTAGGTATTTATATAGATGGGCTGCTGGAGTGGTTGTGGTTCATGAATAGGTATTTATATGGAGGAGTTGTGGACCCTGATTAGGTATTTATATGGAGGGGTTGTGGACCAGGATTGGGTATTTATATTAGATTGGCTGCTGGAGGAGATGTGGACCCTGATTAGGTATTTATATTGATTGGCTTCTGGAGGGGTTGTGGACCATGAATAGGTATTTATATGGAGGGGTTGTGGACCATGACTGGGTATTTATATGGAGGAGTTGCAGAAAATGCTTAGGTATTTATATAGGATTGACTTATGGAGGAGTTGTGGACCATGATTAGGTATTTATATAGATTGACTTCTGGAGGAGTTGTGGACCATGATTAGGTATTTATACCTAAAAGCTGCTGGAGGGGTTGTGGACCACAATTAGGTATAACTAAAAGCTGCTGGAGGGGTTGTGGACTAGAATTAGGTATTTAGATCGACTGGCTGCTGGAAGGGGTTGTTGACCATAACTGGGTATTTTTATAGATTCGTTGCTGGAGGGGTTGAGGACTAAGATTAGATATTTATACCGATTGGCTGCTGGAGGAGTTGAGGACCATGATTACCTATTTATAAAGATCAGCAAAGTTTATGACTTCCCTTTTGTGGCACTTTAGCCTCTCCTTCATAGGATTTTGAATGGTATGACAAAAACTGTAGAAAACAGTGAAAACAAAATAAAAAGATGCTTTGAGGAAAGTGCCATTATCAGCTTCCAGCCACTGAAAATAATGAATTACGCCCAATGAGAGTGATTTTCTTCCCCAAATGGGAAATTTCTTTTAAAAATAGAGGATTTTTCACACACACACTACAATCTGTTAAAGTAAACGGAGGAATTGCCTAGAGCAGCTGTATAGGCCAAACTGTTAGGATCCAGATTTCCCTGAACTATAAGCCCAAAACTTGGGACTGGCTCTTCCTACAGCGATTGGGTGAAGTAGTATTGCTGTGATTTCACCTTGCTGTCCAATCAGGAGTCATCCACGCTATAAGTGGACTACTGAATCTACTCAGAAGAAAAACAGACACTCAACGTGCCCTGCTTTGTCCTCCTCTAACTCCCATGATGCTTGGCTGCTATTCACTACTGTCTATTGTCAGAAAGGCACACGATTCATTAAAAAGATGATGAAAACTAGAAAAATATTACAAGCTGTAAACTTCATATTTCCATAAAAATAATAAAGAGTAACTCTTCATGATATGTCAGGATTAGTGAGGAAGGGGGTGTGTCCTTTCTAGCCAAGGCTCCGATAGTGGACAGTTGTCATATTAGTTAGAAAGGGGGTGTCCTGCCTGGCTGAGGTTCCGATGGTGAGGATCTCTCGTATAAGTGAGGAAGGGGGTGTCCTGCCTGGCTGAGGTTCTAATGACAGACAGTTCTATTAATAGTTAAGGGGGTGTCCTCCTTGGCCGAGGCTCTGATGGTGGACAGCTCTCATATTAGTAAGAAACAGGATGCCCAGCCTGGCTGAGAGTCTGAAGACAGGTAGTTCTCTTATTACTTCTTAGGAAGTGGGTGTCCTTCCTGGCCAATGCTTCAATGGTGGACAGCTGTCATATTAGTTCGGAGGAGGGGTGTCCTGCCTCACAGAGGCTTTGATGGCAGACAGTTCTTGTATTCGTGAGGAAGGGGGTGTCCTGCCTGGCTAAGACTCTGAAGGCAAATAGTTCTCCTATTACTTAGGAAGTGGATGTCCTTCCTGGCCAAGGCTTCAATGGTGGACAGCCGTCATATTAGTTTGGAAGAGGGGTGTCTGTCTTGCCTCACAGAGGCTCCAATGGCGGACAGTTCTCCTATTAGTGAGAAAAGGGGTATCCTGCCTGGCTAAGACTCTGAAGACAAATAGTTTTCCTAGTACTTAGGAAGTGGGTGTCCTTCCTGGCCAAGGCTTCAATGTTGGTCAGTTGTCATTTAAGTTAGCAAGGGGGTGTCCAGCCTGGCTGAAAATCTGAGGCCGGACAATTCTTGTATTAACAATTTCCCAATGGGATTAATAAAGTATTCTGTATTTGAAAGGAAGGGGGTTTCCTGCCTAGCAGAGGCTTTGATGGTGGAAAATCTCATATTATTTCTATTAATAGTAAAGAAGGGGGTGTCCTCCTTGGCAGGGGCTCTGATGGTGGACAGCTCTTGTATTAGTGAGGAAGGGGGTGCCCAGCCTGGCTGAGACTCTGATGACAGATAGTTCTCTTATTACTTCTTAGGAAGTGGGTTCCTTTCCTGGCCAAGGCTTCAATGGTGGACAGCGGTCATATTAGTTCGGAGGAGGGGTGTCCTGCCTCACAGAGGCTCCAATGACAGACAGTTCTTGTATTAGTGAGGAAGGAGGTGTCCTGCCTCACTCAGACTCTGAAGACAAATAGTTCTCCTAGTACTTAGGAAGTGGGTGTCCTTCCTGGCCAAGGCTTCAATGTTGGACAGCTGTCATATTAGTTAGCAAGGGGGTTGTCCAGCCTGCCTGAAGATCTGATGCAGGACAATTCTTGTATTAGAAAGGAAGGGGGGTCCGATGGTGGAAGTTCTCATATGAGTGAGGAGGGGGAGTCTTGCGTGGCCAAGGCTTTGATAACCCACCGTTCTCATATTAGTTAGGAAGAGGGGTTCTCCTATTAGCGAGGATGGAGGAGATTGCTGCCTGGCTGAGGCTCTCTCCTTCCTGTGACATGAAATAAGCGGTGAGGAATGGAAGACTGTGGATTAACATGTAGGGACCGGACGCATAGAGAGACTTGTCCAGGCAGTTACTGGCTGAAGGTATATTGGAGTGTTTCTTGCAAGTCATGGCCATGGAGAACAAGGATCCACTCCATCCGATAAAGCATGATGGGCCATATCCTCCTCTTCCTTCATTGCAGAGTCTGTACACTACATACACACAAGCAATATATAGTCTATATACAGGAGTAAAGTGACGGGCAGCAGCAACCATATCTTCCACACTGCAGGAAACTGAGCAAAATTCAAAGGCACCTCACACCTTCACCCCCTGGTCCTGGTACCTTCTTCTCCGTAGGCAACGTGGGCACTGTGTCTGCGGAGTCTTACATGGAATATGGAAGACTGCTTTACATTCAGGACACCTATAAGAGAAGAAACAGGGCTCAGAATGCTGCCATCTAGTGGATGACATAGAGAATGGCAACCTATCCTGGGACATGGAAGAACTGGCAGCACATTTGAACAGATCTATTTGTTGAATTTGAAGCTACTATCAGGGATGATGTAATCAATCACTGTAACCCAAAGACAATTCTCATCATTTATAAAAAAGGGTCTTAGTTACTGGCATCAGTTTTGTTTTAACTGAACCCATGGTGGAAACATGAGCAGTGCCTTGGTGTACCAAATAATATTATGATTATAATTATAGAGCATTTATATAGCACCAACAGTTTGCGCAACGCTTTCCAAAACAACACAAAGGAATCTGGAATCCTGACGTCTCACCTTCTGGTTGTGTCAAACTGGAAGGGGTAGATGATCTCATTGCTGTTACATATCTGGCAGATGAATCCTCTCTGACTGCAGAGATCACACTGAAAGACATGTCTGCAGGCAAACTCCACAGCAGACTGAAGAAAAGGTTCAAACACCCCATCAGCGATCTGCAAGAGACACACATTATGACATCTGCCGGAGATATATTGAGACTGGATTACAACATCTACAACAATGATTGCACAAGCATAGCAGATTCCTATTATACAGAGATTTAACAAAGAGGTTTATAAGAAAGGCTTTTACATGGTGTTGGATGAATTAACCTCTTGAGCTCCAGAAGGTTTTACACCCCTTCATGATCAGACCATTTTTTGCTATTGAGCACTGCCCTAATTATTATTATTAAAATTTAACTGGCATCTATTGTGAAAAAAAAAAAAAAAAATTTAACTGGCAATTGCTCAGTCATGCAACAATGTACGCAAACAAAATTTATATATTTTGTTCACACAAATAGAGCTTTCTTTTGATGGTATTTGATCACCATTGGGTTTTATTTTTTGTGATATAAAACAAAAAAATGCCGAAAATGTTGGAATTAAAAAAAAATAAAAAAAAATTACAACTTAAAAGAAAAAAAAAAAAAATGTATGTATGTATGTATGTATGTATGTATAAAAAATGTTTTACTTTGTTATAAAAACATCCAATGAAAACCAAAATGTCTTCATAAATTTAGACCAAATGAATATATATATGCATATAATATATCCTACTTTGTATGAAGATATTTTGTTTTTCATTGGATATATGTTTCATAACAAAGAACAAAACAAACAAAAAACAATTAAAAATATATATATACACACACACACACACACACACATATATATGTGAAGCCGCAAGGCTTCACTTCCGGATTCCCTTACTGAAGATGTTGGTGCCACCACCCGAAAGCCGAGGGACAGATCGGCTTTGGGTGCCGACATCGCTGGCGCCCTGGACAGGTAAGTGTCCATATTTTATAAGTCAGCAGCTGCAGTATTTGTAGCTGCCGACTTTAAAAAAAAAAAAAAAAAAAAAAAAGCAGAACTCCGCTTTATTTGTTCAGATGGTGACAAGCGTGTGTGACGGCAACCAGGTGAGGAGTACAAAGACAAGTGTGTCTTGTCTACAGTCAAGCATGGTGGTGGGAGTGTCATGGTCTGGGGTTGCATGAGTGCTGCCGCCACTGGGGAGATACAGATCATTGAGAGAACCATGAATGCCAACATGTACTGTGATATACTGAAGCAGAACATGATCCCTTCGGAGACTGGGCCGTAGGGCAGTATTCCAACATGATAACGACCCCAAACACACCTCCAACACGACCACTGCCTTGCTAAAGAAGCTGAGGGTAAAGGTGATGGACTGGCCAAGCATGTCTCCAGACCTAAACCCTATTGAGCATCTGTGGGGCATTCTCAAACAGAAGGTGGAGGAGCGCAAGATCTCTAACATCCACCAGCTCTGTGATGTCGTCATGGAGGAGTGGAAGAGGACTCCAGTGACAACCTGTGAAGCTCTGGTGAACTCCATGGGTGTACTCACTTTTGTGAGATACTGTGTGTGTGTGGTGTGTGTGGGGGATGGATGGATGGAGATAGATAGATATATTTTAATTATACACACACATACAGTATCTCACAAAAGTGAGTACACCCCTCACATTTTTGTAAATTTTTTATTCTATCTTTTCGTGTGATAACACTGAAGAAATGACACTTTGCTACAATGTAAAGTAGTGAGTGTACAGCTTGTATAACAGTGTAAATTTGCTGTCCCCTCAAAATAACTCAACACACAGCCATTAATGTCTAAATCGCTGGCAACAAAAGTGAGTATATATATATACACACATACATATACACACAGTCACCAAAAGCTGAACGCTGATTCTGAGTACTGATAATACAGTTCATACTGATAACATTATTTGACTTTGCTGGGAAAAAAAGCTGTTTACAAGAACTTCTCTCCGACACAATTTCCAGGTCAGTGATGCAAAAACCACTGAAGCCAGAGGATCACCATGAGAGCTGGATGAGGAAGCAGCATTTGCATCCTATATACTGCCCTGCACTGGTTTCCTTTATCAAATCTCAACTATGAAATAGTGACCGAGCTTCAGCTGAAATTTCTACTACTCCAAATCTGCAACATTCAAAAGGTGACCCTGACCACATCCAAGCAAATACTCCTCAGACAAGACAAAATTTCCCATACTGCACCTGTTTAAGGTCCCGCAAGCTGTATGTGTGAGCACAGTCCAGAAGGTAGTTGCGTTGATCCAAACTATGTAAAAAAAAAAGTAATGTTAGAATAATCTAGCACCCCCCGAGTGGGAGGCTTGCAGCCAATGAAATGTCTGCAAATTATAGACCATAAGGTCTGCATGATGCTACTAAACTGACTGGCTGTTTTGATTCAGAGCACATCACTAATATGAGGGAAACCCTCAGATGACTCCCATAATGCATCACTCTGTACCGAATGTAACATAGACCCCCCCCCCCCCCCCACCATGTACATTCCCCACCTTACCCATCTCATCTGCCACTCATAATACCCATTATTGTAAAATCCCCTCTCTCACCCATACCAACATAAATAATAAACATTCCCCATACTCCTCCCCCCATCTATACCTACCTATTACTGCACATTTCTCACAGCCACCCACACCCATCACTACCCATTAGTGCAAATTCCCAATATCCCTACCAATTATTGCACAGTATATGGGCAGTATCAGTACAGCAGTATACATTATATAGGTAGTGTCAGTACAGCAGTGTACGATACAGTGAGGGAAAAAAAAGGATTTAATCCCCTGCTGATTTTGTACATTTGCCCACTGACAAAGAAATGATCAGTCTATAAGTTTAATTGTCGGTTTATTTTAACAGTGAGAGACAGAATAACAAAAATATCCAGAAAAATGCATTTAAAAAAAATGGGATTTTTGTACTTTTGTACCGTAAAATCCCTTTCTCTGAAGTTCATTGACGGACACAGCACTTTAATTTTGACCTTAGGCTTATATCGCCACCTTTAGGAGAGGACAAGGCAGAACACACAAAAAAAAACACAACACAAGCACAGTACCGTCCAGGGGGCGGTCCTACTGGCTATACAAACATAAATAGGAGGGGTGGGTGCTGTGTCCGTCAATGAACTTCAGAGAAAGGGATTTTACGGTAAGTACAAAAATCCCATTTTCTCTTTCGTTCATTGTAGGACACAGCACTTTAATCTTGATCTTAGGGATGTCCCCAAGCAGTGCCAAAAACGAGGGGTGGGAACACAGAGAAAATAAACTCCACCCACAACAAAAAGAACTCCCCATCAGAGGAGCCGCATCACCGGAATCCCCTCTGCCTCCACTCTGCGCAGCAGACGAGGGAGAAGCCTGAGAGGGGGAAAGGCATAAATTAGCCCATAATGCCCCAATGGGGCCACCGACACGTCCGCCCAGGGATCCTTTGACCTGGCCACAAACCTCTGTACCTTCCGATTGAGCCGAGAGGCCAGATCCAATCCGGCATGCTCCACCGTAAGCAAATAAGCTGAAACAGTTCCGGATGCAGTGACCATTCCCCTTGGTCCAGCCACTGACAACTGAGGTAGTCCGCCTGCCAGTTTTCTACGCCCAGAATGTACACGGCTGACAGAGCCGACACGCGCCACTCTGCCCACTGTAGGATGTGGGAGACCTCCAGCCCCACCGCTGAGCTCCTTGTCCCTCCCTGATGATTGACATACGCCACTGCTGTGGCGCTGTCCGACTGGATCCTGACCGGACGACCCTGCAGCCTCTGCGATCATGTGGAGAGGCACCGCCTGATCGCCCGCAGCTCCAGCAAATTGATCGGCAGGCGGGATTCTTCCTGCGTCCAGCGACCCTGGGCCGACTGGATGCCCCAAATTCCCCTCCAGCCGGTCAGGCTGGCGTTCGTCGTGATCACCGTCCAATGAAGAGGAAGGAACGATTTCCCGGGTCAAAGGGCCAGGGGGACCTCAGCCACCAGAGAAGCGAAGCTTTGGCTAGCTGGCTCACCCGGATTTGACAATCCAGGGATGTCGGAGACTTGTCCCATTTGGACAGGATCTCTTTCTGCAAGACTCAAGTGTGTAATTGAGCATACGGCACCGCCTCGAAAGTGGCTACCATGAGGCCCAGAACTCGCATGTAAAAACGCAGCGACGACCACGTGCGGGATATCAGTAACCGCACCGCGGATTGGAGAGTCTGCAGCTTGCTTGAAGGAAGAAAGACTCTCGCCTTTGAGGAGTCCAGAATAAACCCCAAGGACTTCAGGCGCTGGGTCGGCAACAACACCGACTTCTGGAGATTCAACACCCAGCCAAACTCCTGAAGAGTCTGCATGGTGATCGCCACATCCTCACTTAGTTCTGAGGCAGAAGCTGCTCTCAGGAGGAGGTTGTCCAGGTAACCCACGATCGCGATCCCTCGTTGTCTCAGCATTGCCAGAATCTGAGCCAGCACCTTGGTGAAGACCCTTGGTGCTGACGCTAAGCCAAAGGGAACAGCTACAAACTGGTAGTGCTCGTCCCAGACCTCAAATCGCAGGAACCTCTGGTGTCTGGCACATATGGGGACATGCAAGTATGCGTCCTTGACATCCAAAGATGCCAGGAAATCCCCCTAATGAAGTGCAGTGACCACGGAACGAACTGATTCCATCCTGAACCTTCGAACCTTAACAAAATAATTGAGGGCCTTGAGATCCAGGACCGGACAGACCCCTTTCTTCTTCGGGATTACAAACAGATTGGAGTAGAATCCCTGAAACCTTTCCAACTTCGGTAAAGGCACTATCACCCCACGGAGTAGGAAGTCCTGTACTGCCCCAAACAGGGCCTCCCGACGATCCGGAAGGAGATGAAGGTTGGAGGGAAAAAACCTGTCTGGCGGACAAGAAAGAATATTGTAGCCTGACAAAACCAGCTCGCAGACCCACTGGTCAGAAAGAAGAGAAGAGAAGTCCACCAGTCTGCAAACTCCCGAAGGCAACCCCCCACCCGAGAGCCGGGCGGAGGCGAACCTTCATGCGGAAGCTGATTTGTTCGCAGGCTTGTTCGGTTTGCGATACCAGGGACGCTTTTGTCCCTCAGTGGGCACCTTCTCGAACTGGGACCGCTTACCCACCGACACGGGCGGGCGAAAAAGCCGCTTCTGAGTGGAAAAAGAGGGTCCCTGCCTACGGCGTGGCTCCTTACCCTTGCCGGACCGTGGGAGCAAAGTACTCTTCCCCCCAGTAACAATTTTAATAAAGTCATCCAGCGAGCACCAACCGACCTCCCACCTTGGAAGGGCAACTCAGCCAGCGCTTTTTTAAATGTCTGGTCCGCAGACCAACACTTGAGCCAAATCAGCCAAAGCAGCACTACTGCTGATACCGAAGCTCTAGAAAGCAAAGGGGCCGTATCCAGGGGCCGCATCACAAATATACTTAAGGCCGTGCACCAACTGGTCTGCCAGTTCCACACAGACTGGGGAAACCTGCTCCTTCCCCAACTTGCGGTGCAACAACTTAGCCCACTCAGTAAGTGTTTGTGACACCAGAGCCGTGGCCAACACTGGCTGAAGTGCCGAACCCACCACCTTAAACATGGACCGGGCAACCACCTCGGCCCTTCTGTCGGCAGGGTCCTTGAAAGAGGGGGACCCTTCCACCGAAATCGTGGTCACCTTATTAAACCTAGATACCGGGGGGTCAACGGCTAGAGGAGATATCCATTTTTTCAGAAAACTCTCCTCAAAGGGGTAACGCACCGCCATTCGCCTTGGGACTGAAAAGGCACGCTGCGGGCGTTCCCACTCCTTGTAAACAAACTTATCAAAATAAGTTAGGTAGTGAAACCTCTTAGCGGTGCGGACCGGCTTGTGGGACCCAAAAGGGACCGACACATCTGCAGATGCCCCAGCCGTATCCTCTCTCTTTAAAAGGTATCCCGCACCACCATGGTAAGTGCTCCCACTAGCGCTTTTTCGTGCGCTGAAACGGACGCAGAGGCTTCCTCCTCACTGTTTGAAGGGTCATTGTCCGCAACCTCTGAAGCGTCAGAACAGGGGCCGCCTGCCACAGTGGGGCCCAAGTCTGAATTAGAGCTTTCCCCGGAAGACCGGGGGGGGGGGGGTGGGATCTAGGGGGCAATTTTTTACCCACCTTGCGCCCGCACGCCGCTTCCACCCTGGAAACAAATGATTCCAGGACCGCCGACAGAGCGTCCATGGGCACCGCAGGTGCAGGGGAACCGGTTGCTATGACAGGGGTGTCTGGGGAAGAAGCGCCAGCATCCAACGCCATGTCTGACCCACTCTCGCCTGTCACCCGGGACCTAAGGCAAGGGACAAAAAATGCCTACCCACCTAGCTGCCACAGACTTAGGGGCCCCCCGCAGAACTCACCACCCTGACCAAGGAGTTGTGCTGTGCTGCTATGCTGCTGTCCGTTCTCCCCTCTGCTGGCGTCCAAACCACGAGGTGTTCTGTGTCAGTTTCGCGCTGTTCCTGGCTTAAACAGCCGCCCAGCACTAGAGAACTAAAAGAAACTGTCCCCTGTGGCTACAAGAAAATGGCCGCCGGCCAACCGCTGAGAAAATGGCCGCCGCACGTCCATTCCTCCTGCATGGCGGCAAACTAGGGTAACAAACGAAGGGAAAAAACAAAGGTAAAAAACGAAGGGAAACAAACGAGGGGAACAAACGAAAAACGACAGCACAACCCCCTGCCAGGACCCAGAGACCGCCTGGAGGACCCCTGGGCCAGGTAAGTGCCTCGCACCCGCTACTCCAAGCCACGCAGCGCCCCATTTGGATGGGGAGGAGGGAAAAAGGCAGGGAGAGAGGAAAGGGAGAGAGAGACCCCCTAATCGACCCCCCAGGGAGTGCCCAGCTGCTCCATCCTGCCTAAACAGGTGGAACCATACTTACCCCTCCTGCAGGGACTACTGGA